>OZ024894.1:5155442-5362836 GCA_964017195.1 Siderastrea radians | reverse complement strand
GAAATCGACAAAACAATTCGCGAAAAATGCATTCGCAACCAACAAGTAAGTTTATGACCTCGCAGTTCGCACGCCTTTCCACTTATGCGCCTTCACAAATGCTAGCAAGTTCACTTTCGGCACGACACTGTCGATTCAAGGGGTGGACCCAGCTCTGGTGAACAAATATGTGGCTCAATGCAACAAACAACGAATGAATAGAACTCGCGAAAATATCGCACACAGGTCTTGCTGCACCACACCAAAACACTTGATTCATGTGATTGATTGGTTGATTGATTGATTGGTTTGATTGATTGATTGATTGATTGATTGATTGATTGATTGATTGATTGATTGATTGATTGATTGATTGATTGATTGATTGATTGATTGATTGATTGATTGATTGATTGATTGACTGACTGATTGATTGATGTCATATGATTGGTTCTGCACCACACCACATTTGATTCATCAAAACAACTACTGTGATCCGTACTGACAGTCCTGCCAGTACCGTGGCATCAAAATAAGGAGACCCCGTTTTTAAAAGTAGGCAACTGTAGTACGCACTTATTGACTGTGTGAAAGGGCCGGACGGGAAAATATTTGACTCTCGGTCTTGGCACAAGGACCCAGCACACAAGTATTTTATCATACCACCTTTGTTATGCTTAATTTTATTGTAAAAATTTTGAAAACATACAGTTGAATTCTCAATGAAAGATAAAGTGCGCACGCGCTAAATAAACAGATGACGCGTGCGAGTCCGTACGTCTTTTTTCGGACCAGCTCGCGTCAACCCGTCCGGTCCTACACACGTCAGATCGCCAATGCTTTTTCTATAGAATTGCGTCAGAGGGCCCGTCCGGTGGTATAATAAAGTAGTTTATTTAATCCTTATTGCAGCATATAAATCGCTGAATTACGCAGAGGGATTAATTGCATAGAGACAAGTAAAGACAACTTGCACGTACTTCTCCTGAGCTGGCCTGGCAGGAGGTTGGATGAGGGTGCAGAGTTTGACACCTCTAAAGCGACCACGCCTGTATCCAGCCTGACAGCAGTCGACGAAGGTGTGGTGGCTGTCACCTGGATGCCCTGAACAATTAAGGAGAAACAATAATAATAATAATAATAATAATAATAATAATAATGACTTCAGGTTACACAAGTTAAAAAAATTAGTTAAGGAATCCGTATCACCACGTCCTCCAAATCAGTTACCTTGAGGTTGAGGCGGAAGGAATACAATAGAGGCACTTCTTTCTCTTTAACTGCATCCAGATCTTCGGTGGAAACTGTTCTCCACAAAGGCACAGGTTGGCTTTCACCCGACACACGTTGAAGAACATCATTCACTTCCTAAAATAAAAGTGAAGAAAACTCGGGTATTAAGTGACGCACAATTTGCCAGTAAGAGCCCACAATTTATCATTAAGGTGATGCACAATTTGCCAATAAGAATCTACATAAGTGAATATTAGCAAACGGTATATGTGCCGGTTGGGTGGGACAAAGGTCAAATTTCACGCCATGTAATGGGCTTCTAACTTTTGAGTTTGTGGATGAAGTCCTAAAGTGTGATCATTCAAATGAAAGCTACTGAGCAGTACTTTCCTGTGGTGCTGTTTATTATGCTGTACAAGGAGGTTCTAACTTTTGAATCTGTGGATGAAATCCTTAAAGGGGCATAGTCACGAGGATTTCGCAGATTTCTGATCAAAACTGAGCTAATATTATCGGTAGCTAACTTTATCCATGCCCAACATTGTGTTTGAACATTTAAAGAAACAAATTAACTTAATTTCATTAAGAGAAAACAAATCATGACCATTTCTATCGATTTAATGTCAACATGCTGAAAGAATTTGAAAAGTTTAGCCTAATTTTTTCAAATTGCAATCCATTTCCATTCGTGCCATGCGTAGCAACAGACGACAGAAAATAGTCTCAGTGAAGTAATATAGTCTTTGGTGACAAAACTAGACCATTATTTGTGAGCGTTCATTGATGTGAGGACATATTTTTCATTTTTAAAGTGAACTAAAATAGCGTGACTATGCCCCTTTACGTATGACCATTGAAGTGAAAGCTGCTGAGCAGTACTTTCCTGTGGTACTGTTCTTTACGCGCTTCACCGTGATGCTACGTTTGGAGTCTGTGGATGACTTCCTTATGTGTGAACCGTCAAATGAAAGCTAAAAAGTACTTTCCTGTCGTACTGTTTAGTACGCTGGATAAGGTGGTTCGAACGTTTGAGTCTGTTGAAAAAGAAATCCTAAACTGTGACTGTTCAAATGAAAGCTAACAAGCAGAACCTTCTTGATACGAAGTTCCCTTTTTCAGTTTTCCCAGTTCTTCTCGTTACTTTTAAAGAGTTACAGCCCTCAAAAAGTCAGCCTACCTTCATGAAGCTTTTCTGTACAAACACCAGATGGTTCAGTAGATCTGTAGTCAGGCTGTGTTGAAACGCGCCTATTTCCACCAAGACATATAAGTGGGTCTTAGACGAGGAACGGCGACGAAGACTCTCCACGGGTTCCCCGGGACCATCCCGGGCTCTGACAGGCCGAGGAAGCTTGGAAATGAGCTCCCCATGCATGTTGACGGGGGGCAGTTCTACAACGGTGGCTGGTGGCATGGTGACGTCAAGGGATTGTACCTAACAGATAAAAGAAACGAGATTTCACCGAATGTAGATGACAACCAGAATTACTGTTAGACCCCCAAAGTCAATTATACTGTGAGTCTGTAATGCAATCCTAGAAGTCTGTCTATTCAAATGAAAGCTACTGAGCACTACTTTTTGTAGTATTGTTTGTTACGCTGTACAACGTGGTTCTAACTCTTGAGTCTATTGATGAAAAGCTCAAGTGTGACCATTCAAATGAAAGCTACTGAGCAGTATTTTCCCGTGGCACCGTTAATTATGCTGTACAAGGTGGTTCTAACTTGTACTTTAAAGTCTGTGGATTACATCCCGCATGTAATCGACGAAATGAAAACAATTGCGCTTACCGTTACACGACTGAGTTTGTGGATCAAATCCTAACGTGTGACCATTTAAATTAAAGCCATTGAGCACTACTTTCTTGTGGTACTCTTCAGAATGCTGTTCAACGTGGTTCTAAGGGTTTTCTCTGATACAGCAATCGTCGAGTGTGCCTATTACGATTCTTATGAAATCTTTTATGTTCCATCACTACGCGAAAAGAAATGTGTAATTTCACTGACGATGTACGAAGTACAAACCTTGGACGTGAAACTAAGACTGTGGACAGGCATGGCCAACTTAAAATTGCTGTTCTTCCCAGTGCGTCCTGATCCTGTTATTCTTCCAACCTGAAATAATTCGAGTTAAAACTATGTCAACGTCAACCAATTCAGAAGAAAAACAAGCACGTATTGGAATAGCACCGCTCCAGTTGCATACGAAGACAGGAACCTCTAATATATCCTTGTGATGACTGGCTTCTTCTCATTGCACGTGTGAAAGACGAAAAACACGACCAGCTAGGGTTTAGGCAGAGATGCGAGATCCCTGTCATGTTTACAGGCAGGTAGGGTGGGGCGAACCAGACAAAGGAGGGTGGAGCGTATCAAGAACAGGGCCCAGTTGTTCAAAGCAGGGTTAAGCTAACCCAGGATTAGCGCCAGTTTTTGATTCCGTTTTGTAGCCAAGCGATACAGATTCCTGTGAATCTTTTTTGCCCTCTGATTTAAACTTCGGTTGCTTTCAAACGGTCACTTGGAATTTCCCGCGAACACTCTTTTGAAATAAGAGAAACAGGGACCTTGGTTAAATTATAATCCCAGGTTAGCGTTAACCGGCTTTCGAACAATCGGGCCCAGGAGGGTAGGGTACATGAGGCACGCGGGGGAGGGGGGGGCATCAAGCACAGTAGGGTGGAAAATACCAGCACAGGGGTGTGTGGTGCATCAGGCACAAGGGATGTGGCATGTCAGCCACAAGGGTGGGGGGGGGGTGGTTGTGATACATCAGGAGGCGAGGGAATGAGGAAAAATTGTCCAATACCGTGTAGTATTTTACAGAATCCGGAAGAAAAAGACATATGAACCGGAACGTTCAGATTCCCTGCCTCCTCACCCCCTCCCCCCCCCACTCACCCCCCACTCCCCATAGACATCTTTCTCTTTCTTACACAGCTAACAGCGTGTGCACTAACCTTGTATTCAGCTCTCAAAGAAGGCAACAACGACGCTCCTAAGCCAAAACCTTTTAACACACAAGTGAAAGAAATCCTAGACACGATGGAGACTGGGGTGGAGCCATCCACTGTGTCCCAGGGCGCGAACTGTTTGACAGTCGCGGGGGACATGAGCTGAGAAAACCTTGGAAACTCCGGCGGGCCACCGGATAGGCTGTTGCCCATCATACGGGACTGGGTACTATCATGAAAGCTGCCCATAGATCTGAGAAGGAGAAACAGTTAAAAGCAAAAAAAACAGCTTCAAAAATCATAATATTTACTCATCGGCTAAATGTTTGAATGATAAAACCTAAGCTAGATACCTGTACTTATTTAAAGGAAACTTTGTGTATCTGTGTTTTTGCATTTCAAGGAATTGGACTAGCCAATTCTGGTGAAAATTGTCCCTCCCAAGTTAAAAAGAGGCAAACGAACAAATGAACGAAAAAAGATCGAGCGAACTAACAAATGCCAGAAAGAACGCAAGAACGGACCGAAGGACGGGTGGAAGGACGGACGGAGGGACGGACGGATGAATGAATGAACGAATGTAAACATTCCAAGTAACAACACAAAAGACTACTTTCCCAACAAATTTCGGGCAGTGACGTGGGTTCTTCAATGCCCCCTACTAGTTAAGTAATACAAGATGAGAAAGACAGAGTCAACCACCTAACATCAATGCCAATAATTCGTTCATCTGAATTGTCAGAAGGAGTTGAGCTTAGCCCGGAAATACCATCTCACCAGTTAATTAACTAGATTTGTGTTTTTGCATTTCAAGGAGATGGACTGGCACATTCAGATGGATATCCTCCCTCCGAAGTTAAAAATATGCAAACGAACGAATGGATGAATTAAGTTCCATTAGTGATCGGCATCAAACGTTTGATACACAATCAAACAAACAGATCATGAGAGCTAAAGAAAAGATCGCCAAAGATGACAGCCTTAGTGTATTTTTTAAACTTCTGTCAACTAGTACTGTAACAAATGGAAGGAGACCAGTAAGGAGAATCTGTCAATCAACAATTGGAACTTGAAGGTTAAGAAACTGCTTGATGGACGCGAAATCGCTAACCCCCGCGCTGCAAAATGGCACTCTTCGTGTCATCTAAACTACCCAGATAGCGGTTAGCGATTATAGTAAAAACTAACGGCAAAAACATTTTTTTCTCTTTTACCTGATGACTGATCTCTGAGTCTGGATCTCTGAGATGTGACGTGATATGGTGCGTGAACTACGTGTCATCATTGAGTGTAACGCAACAGGGTGCTGCGGGATATCAATGTCAATCATCCCCAATGTGACGAGTGCGTTACCTTTCTCTTGGGTACCTTGCGTGATGGAGGAGTAGAGGGCATGCGATCGAGACAAGCTGGAGCTGACTACGGTCCTGAAATAAATTTTATTATTGCAGAAATTATTAGTTAACTTGTCACTAACTTGAACAAATCGTTGTTTTTGTTTGTTTGTTTTGCATTGTTTTGTTTTTTTACTTCATTACCCTGAGACAAACTTTGAAGTTTCTTTGAGATCCACTTTAGCTTTGCCCAGATGCCCAGTCACAGAAGACTTCACGTGTCCTAGGAAAAAGAAAACAAGAAATTCAACCATAAGCATTTTATATAGTGCACTACATGTAGTCCCTCTTCAGCTTCCTCAAGGGGAGGCACCCTTGCAGACCAAAAAGCAGCAAAACAATCTTCACGCGCACTTGTCACGCTCCTTTCACATTTGTCCCGCTTCTCGGTCGATTAAGCCTGCACCCTATCTCAAACGGCTCAATCACCATACCTTCTGGGGACTGGGATGGTACATGTCATAGCTTATGTGGGAGAGTACTCCACAAGCTCCACTCCTTATAAGCTTTACTCCCCCCCCCCCCAAAAAAAAAGAGAGAGAGAGAGAAGTAATTTTGCAAAAAAGAAACAATAACTTCAAACCTTCGCCCTCCTTGTCGGTCTCCTCTATCCGCGACAAAGAAACACTCATATCCCTAATCTCCGTCTCCAGGATGAGCCCACCAATACTGGCCAGCAGTTTAACTCTAGGTAATATCACGACTCCGAACACTGTGCACAGCGGTAAAACACTTTGCGCATCCTCCTGGTCTGTGATGGTGGTCGCTTCAGTTGTGCTACGGCTGGCCGCTGACTTCCTCTTATCGGAACCCGCAGGACTGTGGGCGCGGCGTCTTCTTCCATCTTCTATCGATCCATCTTCAATGTCAATTTTGACATCACGAGGTTTTTCTGGGGAAAACCTTTCAGCTAAAAAGAAGAAAAATAATAGCCAATGCAAACAAACAAACTTTATTTAAACAAATATACAAGGTAACACGGAATACGTTCCCTCACCGAGTAGCACCATTGTAAGAATTTTATTTTATTTTTTATTTTATTAGCTTCGCCATAAAGAAAACAAAGAGAAGAACAAGAAAAGGAAGTTAAATAAATTACTTATAAAACTAACACAATAAACAAAGCAAAACACAGACTCGACTAAACACGGTAGGGTAACCACAACAGCGGGTAGCCAATTACTGTGGGTCCAATTTAAATTAAAAAACATTAACAAACAGTTTATTTAATGTTTAACCAAGAAAAGGCCAACTCGGTAGCTATATTACTTTAACCCTTTAAGCCCTGATATAAAATGCATATTCTCCTTACTGCTCTCCATACATTTCTGATGGAACTAGTAACAAGAATTTGTCGAACCAAAAGACATATCTCTTCCTTGGTGATCAATTCCTTTATTCTCATCACGTGAATGTTTGAACAAGTAGTGATAACGTAAAGAGAAATTTCATTTTCGTCACTGTTAGGGCTTAAAGGGTTAATAAGCCATCAATAATGAGCATCATATTCTCTTTACTATAAAATAAATATAAAATAATAAATAAATGGGAATGAGCAGTGGCACGTCCACAAGGTGGCTCCTCGTCCACTGTGTCTGGATCGAACTGGAATTTAGAAATGTTGGTTTTTGAGGAGAGGGTAAAACCGGAGTACCCGGAGAAAATCCTCTCGGAGCAAGGACGAGAACCAACAACATACTCAACTCACATATGACACCGGGACCGGGAGTCGAACCCGGGCTACATTGGTGGGAGGCGAGTGCTCTCACCACTGCGCCATCCCTGCTCCCCTGCTATTGTTTTTCATCGGGAGTAATCGTTTTTCAGTCAAGACTTTGCTTTTGACTTTTGAGGCTGTCATTTTGAGCTCCTGTCTTGAATATGTTAAATAAAGAAAGTGTTGAAAATGAAGGGGATAGCTGGTTATCACTTCAATCCTCACTACACATTTCAACACTGTAACGATTCGTCGAAACTTTGTACTAGCAACCCTTTTTGACTCGTTTCACAATCTTTTGCACTAACAACCCTTTTCGAATTGTCCACGGTTTGTGTGTCCTTAAACAAGAAACCTTGCTCTTCACCCACAGATTTAAATGGGTGCCAGTGATCCGTTTGGTAAAACTGCTACGGAAAACCGAACAAAATGCTGTGGAAAGGAGAGGTAACCTTGTGACGGACTGCAAACGTATCTCATCGGGGGAGGGGGGGAGGGGTAACACCCATTTGGTTCAGAATCTAGAGATCAGCGCCGACCTAATGATCGACACAGCCCGAACAAGGGCAGTCAGTAAAGAGAATTTCTCTTTTGAGCTAGCCTGTTCCAGGCGTTCAAATAGTGGAGCGCGAGCGAAAAATGAAGCGAACGAAAGAGCGGGAAAAAACGGGGGGAGACTCGTCCTCTTCCCCAGACTTCCCTCGTTTTTTCCCGCTCTTTCGCTCGCTTTCTTTTTCGCTCGCACTCCACTATCTGAACGCCTGGAACAGGCTACTTTTGAGCTAACCTCCCAGCACTCGTTCAACTGTGCTTCTTCTCATAAAACCTTTATTCTTAGCCTCGCGTGGTAACGACGAATAAAGATCCACCACTTGGTACATGATCCTCCAACACTTAACATGACCATGCGGAGCTCTTGTTGCCAATGGTTGCACCCCATCCGTGCGATCTTCAGGCGACATTAAGCTTGGGTCTTGAGATAACGCCGGTCTTTCACGTTCATCACCCTTTGAAATAGAATCCGACAGCAAATCTAACATGTCCACTACTTGAAGAGTCAGTCGGATAAAAGAGAGGTTTACACGCTGGGTGATGTTGCTGCAGCCCAGTGTGAACTTGATTTGCGTCAGCTTGCTGTTCTCGTCCTCTGTGTGAAAGCTGTTGCTTGAGGGTTTATTAGGAGGCAAGTCTATAGGAGTTTCATCACGAAGGAATCTAACCACGAAGTCTCTGGCGATGAAGACCGGGTCTCCCTCCTACAAGAAAGGGAGAATTGCAAAGAACAATTTAGAGTGGTTTAAAATTATTGAATTAGTAAGTGACTCCTTAATTCCAGAATAAGATCTTAGAGAACTACATCACGTCGCTCAAATCCTGATACTCAACGAAAACACCTAGAAGAGAAGGCTCCCTAAAACATCTTAAATCAGTTCATGATATCAAGGCCAAACCTGGAATTCCTCCACCAGAAAAACGGAGCCCTTTAGTTAAGATCATTTTTTTACTTTTTTACCCTTTCAGTCCCCTGTATGATCTATTTCATCAACCATGTTAGTTTCTATAGCAGCTTTTTAATTTCTGCGGCTTTGACTATATTATCCCTTTTTTACAGCCTAGCACCTTTTCGTTCACCGCAATTTTTCCTACATTTAAACTTATTCATCTCTGTGATGTGTACTATTTAAAAAATAAAGTTCTTCTGTCGAAGGCACCATCGTGTGATAGGTTGCCCAAGGAAAATTGATGTTGACAACAAATACTCGCCCGAGAACGTAGTTCGAGGGATTATATGAAGTTTGAACATCAAATTTCCGAGGGAACCTATCACACATAGGGCGTGAGACAGAAGGACTCTATTGTTTTTATTATACAACGCTAAATTTTCAGCGAAAATTGCGAGAACGGGCACTATTCGCTGATAGGCGCCCGCTGAGGAGGGGACACTATCGCGTCACGTGAACGATTTCCACCAATGGGAGCACGCCAAAATTTAGCGTTATCCTATAATTGTAGTTATTTCTGTGACTTTAATACTTCAGTGCAACAAAACAAAAAGCAAAAGCAGAAAAGTCGATGTTCTGTACTAACCTGTCGCCTTCTCTTACTCTTGTTTTCAGCCTCCACTCTATTCTTTCCTTTGCCTTTTCCTTTCTTGGCCAAGTTGTCAAATCCGCCATCCACTAGATGCACGTGCAGGTACCTCAGCTTGGTGCTTACAGAGAACGTGTTGGCTGTGTCCTGCTGCTTAGCAACACGTGGCATAAGATTAATAGCCTGTAGAAAGTTCTTGAATGTCTCGCGCTCGTCTTTGATCTGTTTACCGCTGGTCGGTACGCTTACCATATCGCTGAACAGATCTGGCTGCACAAAAGACGTTACTTTAGAAATTGGGCCTGAAATAAGACAAAAAGAACAGCGTTATGAACGTTTACAAAAACAGGTTATGATGCGATTTTTGCGTCAATTTAAACGAAGATCATAAGCCAGCGATTTGTTGCAGCGAATTGTTGCAGCAAAATGACATTGATCGGCGATTTCCACTTGGATAGTAACCAAAAGGTAGCCTGGGGACCCGACGTGATACCAAACTGTTTAAGACGTCTACAGCGACAAATTGCGACGTTGACAAATTGACGAGCCGGCAAACGTAGCATTAGTTATACTTGCAAAGGCCCTTTCATCGACTAATCAACTGGGTAAAGACGACTTTTATGTGGCATGTTTACACGTGGAATGCTACGTGGTCGACATACCACTCATCTGTTAAGGTAAGTGAGACTTTTTGGGGGGGACTTGATCTGGGTTAAAACGCAGGAATACCGGATGAGCGAAACAACTTCTGATCTGGGGCGAATCTACTTTGAAGTGAAATGACCGCATTTCGTACCTTTTGTCTGCCCCACTGTCTTCCGTTCCAGTTCTCCCTCGGCCGTAGCCTTCGAATGTGACGTCGTGGGTGGGGAGGTAGTGGGTGGCGACGACAGCCAGCTGTACAAACTCAGCTGTTTATGGTGTCCCATTTTCTTTCCCTCAGCAAATGTAGTTCCCTTGTGAGGTTTCTTTATGGTAGTTGGTGGCGAGTAGTCCGAGTCGGTGTCGCTCTCTTGTGAGACCTCTCGCTTTGGCCTGGGGACATCCAAGTGCACTGGTCGAGGAGAAGGTTTGGAAACTAACGGTTCAAGCTCTAATGCCAGTGACTCTTTAGCTGTTTTTGGTGGAGTGTCGATTGGAGAATCCCCTATTGAAAATAAACACACATGCCATTTTTTGAACATGATCCGGCATTTTATACAGCCAGGCGCTTCTTTTTCTACGCGAAATTTTGGCGAGGAGCAAGGCGTCATGGGAAAGCCGAAAAACGCGAAACCGAGCTTCACGTTTTCCGTTAAGTCTTCCCTTAATGACTGGCGATCTCTATGAAGCCTTCCCATAGGCCTTCACTTTCGTGTCAAAAACCTCAAAAGCGCCTGGGTACGAGCCAGGAACCCTACTTTAACGTACTGGTTGGCCGAGTTCAAGTGCTGACTGTTCAGGAGAGCGAAATACGGGGACGGGAGGGAGGGGAGGGAAGGGAGCACAAAACTACTGAGATAACGGGAGTGCTGACAAGAGAAAGCGGGAAAATTGGTAAAACAACAGGCCTGAGAACAGTCCGACAAAAATTTAGTTGGGACTTCTTGGAGTCCGCTACAGTCTTTTTAAGTGAGGTGCACTGAAAAAAGGAACAAGTAACCAATCCAAAATTTTCGTGAATAAGCTCATGTGCTCGAACAGCTTTTTAAAAAACAAAAACAGCAAAATTAACCAAAACAGGCTAACTAACGGTAAAACAGAAGTCTTATGAGGAACACAAACCCTGCTCTTGTGACTGGTCGACATTCACGGCTGGAGACTCTTTCTCAGCCTCCTTTATACCAGGAGTGTTCAATTTCAGAGGCGTGTCTTCTTGCCTACTCGCCCTCTCCTCCCTCAATAAAATAGCCCGGTCTCTCTGGGTCAAAACTCCACGTCCAACCACGCGACGTTTCAGGGAACTGGAACCGTAAAACGGGACCTCCCCTTTCTCTGTTCCCGCCAGAAAGCACTTCCATTGTCGCGCCAAGGCGAAGATTCCTTTCACGAGATTCTCGTTCTCCGGGATGTTTGTTTTCATGGCCAGTGAGTGCCTGATCTTGTTGAGCTTGGAGCCTGTAAGCTGACGTCGGAGAATGTAAATGAGCTGGCTTGAGTGGTCTTCCTGAAGAAACTTGGATTTCTCGGTAGAGAAAGCGCTTACTGTGTGCTGGAAAGCAAAAGAAAAAAACATCAGGGCCCGGTTGTTCGAGAGCCAGTTAACGCTAACCTGGGATTAAAATTTAACCAAGGTTATCGTTTCTCTTATTCAAAAGAGCTTTAACAACAAGTTCCAACTGGCGGTTTGAAAGCAACCAAAGTCAAAAGGTAGGGCAAATATAATTTACAGGAATCCGTATCGTTTGGCTTTAAAATTGAATTCAAAATTAACACTTATCCCGGGTTAGCTTAATCCTGCTTTGAACAATCGGGCCCAGGCTTGTGTAACATCATGTGTGACGCATGATGAATGCCCGGGGCCCGGGGGGGTACTCAATAAAGTTTTGTACGGGGAGGCTCCGCCCGGAGGTTCAAACCCTTACCCTTTAATATACTAATTTTCACCAAAATGGTACCCCTTTCACATACCTAGAGCAAGATTGCACTCCTTTCTTATACCTCAAGGATAAGCCAATACAGTAGAATTTCGTATAATCGCCACGTTTTCCCCGGTTTTCAGTCGTTCTGATTCAGTTGCATAGTCATTCCTGCCGAACCAACTGTATAAGATCCTACCTTAATTGTAGTTTGTCTTTCTTTTCCGTTTTTTTTTTTGTTATCAACTGTAATGTACTGTGTGTTGTTTGTTAAATAAAGTAATTAAAAAAAAATAGTCATTCCTGCCAAAATGTGGAACCCTTTGATATACTTCGCTTTAGCCACCATTTCTTCCACTTTGCAGCTGATTTTGTGACCCTTTCGTATACTAAAATGGCAATTTTCCCTACCCTTTGATATACTGCAAGCTTAAAAAAGGGACCCCTTTCGGGGGAGCCTCCCTTTATAACCCAATATAAGGTGTACCCCCCGGGGAGGAATGATGCGTAACCCATGACAGGTGAAACTAATGGTGTGGTCCTCCCCAAGATTGTGTATGAAAGTGCGATTTATGAATTGGAAACCAGACATGTTCCTCGCACCCTCGTTCCTTCCTGTTAAAGATTTCCATTAGCAGACTCATTCAAACGGTAGCGCTTAAAGCTGCCCTCATCTACTGACATTCTCACAAAAACTTACCGCTTTAGGAATTCCTCCGTACTCGGGCAAAGCTTGAGCCAACAAACATCCAAACACACTATTAAGATATCGCTGGTGATTCTTCTCCAGAGCATTGACAACCTGCCTGAGTTGCGTGACCGGTGGGATCCAAGCTGTCACGAAAGGAATCGCGGTCGTGACAAGGCTATTGTACAAATGATAGTTAGCCGGTGCCGTCTTAAAAGAAGAAGGCGACGCCAAATTGAACCAAATATTAGTAAAGTTAACGGTAACGTCCGTTCTTCGCGCAAGTTCTGCATCTTTGGGAGCAATTTCTTCCGGTTTTGCCCTTCCGGACCTTTCTTTTACCAACCGGTCCCCTGCTCGTAACAAAGGTTTAGTGACGTCATCATCTGCGTCACTCTCCTTATCAGAGTCATTTCCGCTGCTGGAGCTGACCGAGCCGCGGCTAGATGGCAGAGAACTGGCGCGGCTCAAAGAAGCATCTGACTTACGGTCCTGTTCAGGAAGATTTGAATGCATTCCTACAAAAGCTAATTCTTTGTCAAACATGGGGTTACTAAAACCGTGAGCTTCAGTAGTATCGGATTTAGTTTGCTTTAACTTCCTAATATCGCTGTGAAGACTGGAAGCAAGTCTTCTTTCCCTTATTTTTGGCAACACTTCACTTCCGCTTGCGCACTCACTGCCGGCTTTAAAAGACACATTATCAAGGCCGCATTCTAACATCAATAAATTCAGAGTTTGACTGCGATCAACGTTATGAGTTTCAAATCCTTCAGTGAAGCCGGTATAACTGCTGTTGTTCACTTGGAATTTACACCTGGAAGTCTCTTCCGGTATGGCGGTTGTCACGCAATTCTCAATCTCATCTTTGTCACACAACTTCCGCAGCTGAAAATGGATCTGTGCACATGTCGCACTGGCTGTTGTCATGGTATTACGGTGACGTGGCATTTTACTAGTGGGTAAACTTGGCTCCTCGTTGGAAGGCGACAGTAGATCAACAGCTTTGCCAGTTTGCTTTGTGTTGGTCGACAAAGTAGGAGCCGAAATTGTTGATTCTTTCTTTTGGTCGTCGCTTTCCTTAGGAGAGAGCCTGCGCCTAACAGACAAAACTTCCGCTGTAACACCGCTGACCGAACCAGCCATCAGTGATACGGGAGGTGGTCTCTCATATTCAACAACGCTGTCTGGTGAGATTGGGGTCTCACCGCTGTCCACGGAGGCCACTTGCAGGAAGCAAAAGTTGACTTTGGCAGTTGAAAAGGAGACAACCATTTGTTTTTCTTTCGGTTCTTCGCTGGCCGGGAGACTGGGCACGGCTGCTGACGTCACATCCGGGAGTGTTTCTATGGTGCGTCTGTGATACAGACTTTCAGTGGCATCCACACACTTGTCATGCACCAGATCTACCACAAGAGCCGGGTGAAGAATGCTGTCTTGCCTTGATATCGATGACAAGTATCTGCGAAAGTGAAGACGAAATAACTTGCAATTATTATACACTGAGGAACCTCCCGTCAGCAGCAAAGAGGTCAAACGCAAATGTAATTATCAATTACGTCTTCCAGTGTGTCGGAATTAATTTTGATCAGGAACAAAGCTTTCAAGAGCTAAACTTTGTCAAAAACATTGCAATAAATACACGACAAACCGAAATTATTGTGGGAACTGCGCACGCTGACGTTTGACTGCTGTAAAGTTGGGAGAGGTTTCTCTGGTCTGCGTTGCAGTAAGCAGGCGGAGCAGTAATCACAGGAATCAAGAAGGACCAGGAAAAATAGGAACACGATCCATCGTAAACACTAGAGCAGTTTTTAATTGAGTGTCGAAAGTAATGCTGTGTTTGCTTTGGTTTTGCATTACTAGGCTCTTTGATTGGTTAAAAAAACTCGCGCCACTTTCTCAACCAATCAGGTGTAAAGCCAAAACCAATCGTGACTTGCTCGCACGCGTTTTCCCGCGCTTAGCGCCAATTGCTTGTATTTGATTTGATTTCTGATTGGTTCATTTTGTGTTTTGTTCCTGTTGTGATTGGTCAGAGTAATTGCTTTGGTTTTGGTTTTACGACACTCATTTGAAAACCGCTCTATTAGCTTACGACATGAAGGTGAATGTTTGATGGCTTATCGCAGGAAACAAAAGAGGAAATTTCGTGCGTGTGACCGGCCTTATTGCTCGCGCATCTGCTCTTAGCAATATGGGATTTAGATTTCTATCACTAGAAGAAGATGAACAGGTTTCAAATTAAATGTCGACGAAGGGCTAACGCTCGAAACGTCGGCTTTTGAATCTTTTTAACTCTTTAAGCCCTAACAGTGACAAAAATGAAATTTCTCTTTACATCATCACCACTTGTTCAAACTATCAAGTGACGAGAATAAAGGAAGTGACCACCAAGGTTAAGATGTCTAGATATTTAGACAAATTCTCTTTACTAGTTCCATCAGAAATGTATTGAAAAATAGTCAGAAGAATATGCATTTTCATATCAGGGCTTAAAGGGTTAAAGTAGTCAACTTACATTATATCGACTTAGTTGATATCACATTGGAGTGTTTTACCTCCCACAGACGCCACACAACAGTTTCTACAGAAACCACTCCCTTTATCGTAAATAACTTTTATAGCAGGCGTCGCCTTGTCACGCACCTTTGTAGAGCTTCCAGCATCAATGGCGTGACAAGAATATTGATGTCCCCAACAAAGCGTAACAGTACTGTTGCCTCATTGCGTGACTTCTTTGATTTTCTGAGCGTGCTGACAGGGGAGCATTCTGAGCTAGAGCTGGCTGATGTTCGATCTTCCTGGTTGATGGTTGAGTTCCACCGAGTCTTGCGAGTAGAATCACGTTCGCTGTCCAGAACTCCAGAACTGAAGACAAGAAGAAAAATATCAGTTTATCCTGTAAAAAGAGCTCCTTAGTGTGGAATAGGGAACAAGAAAAAATGGGCGAGTAGAGAAAACCGAGTGCACACTGAGGAGAGGAACGGGGAGGGTCCTCAGACCTCGAACCACTCGCTCACCCACGCAATTGAAATGTGTCTGGACTTGAGTATCTTCAGTACAACAGGGGAGAGGTATCTATCAACCCTTTAAGGTATATATTAACCCTTTAAGGTATCTATTAACCCTTTAAGGTGTCTATTAACCCTTTAAGGTGTCTATTAACCCTTTAAGGTATCTATTAACCCTTTAAGGTGTCTATTAACCCTTTAAGGTGTCTATTAACCCTTTAAGGTATCTATTAACCCTTTAAGGTATCTATTAACCCTTTAAGGTGTCTATTAACCCTTTAAGCCCCAAAAGTGACAACCATCTATTTTCTCCTTACAACATCACTACTTAATCAAACATACTGGTCATGAAAATGAAGGAAATGATCACCAAAGATGAAACGTCTTGATGTTTCAGCAAATTCTCCCAACTAGTACCATAAGAAATATATGGGGAATGGGGAGTAGAATATGCATGCTGATATTGGGGCTTTGATGGCAAACCCCTATCCTCGTATCAGCGTTGGTTAATCAATGCATCTTTGAAAGCGATGCTCGTAAATGAAGATGATGAATGAATGACGAAAGTGATTTTATGATAGTACATCACACACATGTAATCCCCAGGCAGCCTAGATAAATTTTTCAGCAAGACTTCGGTTGGTCGTTTTGTGTTGGGTATTAGCTTGAAGAAACACAAGAAAATAGAATAGTGTTTGGAATGCGGACTGTGCGGCCTTTTAACTTATGGCCAGGAGTAGGTTTTTATTCGATTAAGCAAGTAAAAGAAATTCTTCCCGCGTTATACCGTGACATTTTGACACGCGACTTTGTGTCTTGTTTGATGAAAGCTTGTTAAATCTAAAAAGTTCTTCTTTAATCCTGTCATTTTTAAAGAAACTCATCTTTATACGGTTATTTAAGTTACCTTGCATCCGGTTCCCCTTGGGTGTCCTGTGTTGGACTCGCCGCCTTTACTGTAACGTTAGGGGAAAACACATTTTCGCTACTGGAAGACGAAGCATCTTCCTCTTCATGCCATTCGTCATGCTCTGTCCTCTCTAGACTTTTTTTCACCAGTAGTGGAAACTCGATCTTTGCGCCATCCTGGTAAGTGAATTGCGGGACTCCAGGGATTATGAAATCTTCTTGTGGCTCAATTTCCTATTGCCGTTACAATCAAAATTGGGATAAGAAAAGCAGTTACAATAAACAGTGAGCCAAAAATATAATGAAGAAGAAATGAAACAACTACGTAGTCGCTTCCGGTCAGTCGGGACAAAGGCAATAAACTAGTCAGAACTTAAAGCAAAAACTTGCAAAGAGTGCCTAGCGCAGGAAAACTAGCAAACGATACCAAGCGCGGGAAAACACGTCACCGACCCCAAGCGCGGGAAAATCATGTAACCGGTGTCAGGGGCGGGCAAACGTGCTGTTAGGCATGTCAAGGGACTGTTGCCCAAGTTTGTTTGTTTGCTTGTTTGTTTGTATGCTTGTTTTCAAGGGCATAATGAGCCCATTACCACAAGAGAAGCTTAATTAACATCCGTCCCTCTTTTGCGCTTTGTGCACCGACAGAAAACCACAAGGGACAAACCTTCAAGTTGTTAGTGATGCTGAACTTTCTTTGCTCCAGAGGAATCATGAGTGGTGAATCCCAGTTCAAGCATTCCAACTGACCCAGATGTTGAGAGTATTTGTGGACCAGACTCGGGGAGGTAATGACAAAATGAGACGGAGATAGCATGTCATCTTCAAACTTGATTAGGTCGTCAGGTTCTTCTACCGCGGACACGAATGATTCAACTGAATCTATTCGTGAATTTGGACTGGAAGAAAAATGAATTCGCCAAATTAGCTCCAAAGTAATGAAGCCAGTGATACAGCACTTAAGTTTGAATCATTACTTCTTAGGAGTATAAAAAGAACAGCTGACATTTATGATGGGAAAAAGCACATAACGTCCTCACAAAAATGTACTACTCAAACAGCTATATTTTTAACAGTCACACTATTGTTCATAAATAAATGCGAACCCACACTCGTTGCTCAATCTGACATATTCATCACAAATGATGTATTTGCCAGTGGATTGAAACAACACGACATCACTCTATGCTTAACTCTATAGGTCCCTTGCATTGCTAACTCAGTGATTCAAAGGATGTATGTTGTACTTGGTGAAAGAGAATGCTGTTATTCAAACAACAGGGGCCAATAAAAATGCACAATTATCCCAGGGTTCTCTGGAACTTGTAAAGTCACGTGATTGTACAAGGCACGCAAAAATAGTTCCTTACCCCATATCAAGCTCATCCAATAAGCTGCCACATGAGTAAAACGAAGCCTCGCTACCACGAGATCGATGAGACCCTTTCCTCTCCAGTGTTCCATGAGGTGACTTGGAGGTGGAATTGTGTCTAGTCTTCCCCAGGCTCTGCTTCGATCCCTGAAGACTCGAGCTTCGCATTTGCCGCATTTTTTCGTGCATGTTGGAAATACTGGAGGATTGGTGCTTAAGTGAATCGCACCAACTAAGCCGAGAAGCCACAGGGCTACCATCGTCATCTATTACAAGTAAAGACGAAGAGAGAGAAGTTCAATACAGTGGAAGCTGTTATTACAGACACTAAAGGGACAAGCAATAGTGTCCACATTTAGTTTCCAAGTTACTATACGTGTGTGTTATTAACTGATGACAAAAAAGAAAACTTAAGCTCAGTCGTAAAAAAAATCCGAGTTCTCCCAACAGGAGTCGAATCTATGACCTTCTGGTTTCTAGTCCAGATGCTCTACCACTGAGCTACAGGAGACTCGTGGCAGAAAAGGTTTGACGCCTGTTGGGAGAACTGAATAAACATCATTCTCTTAAGTTCAGTTGTCTGTAAGCCACGTCCACAATCGCAAACCACTGGACAACAAAAAAGAGTTTTTCAGCCTTTAATGGGGACCAAACACAAGCCAACAAAGGAAACATTCAACTTCCGGTTGATATTTGTGGCTCACGAACGTCTGTGTTTAAGATTCCTAACATCCGCTGTTTAATTCATATTCTCTTACCTATCCCAAGTTCCACATATGCCTCCTCATTTGTTTTTGCATGCATCGCTCTTGTAACTTTTGGAGAGCTACCCTCAGAAATAGTGTATCGCCGGCGCGTAAAAGCTTCAACTGATCCAACGGGCGTTCGATCAAAATAATTCGAACCCAGGGCATTGAGGTCAGCACTGCGAGAGTACATCAAAGGCCTGGCACCACTATCCACAATGTCGCCATCGTCATAGAAACCAGCCTCCGTTCCAAACCCAACAGTCCCCGTGTCGTTTTCACTGGCGTCTAATTTCTCAGCAGTGAAGAATCGCGGGCCGTTGGAATTCTTGCCAAAGAAGTTACAACCACCGGTACAACCGCATACACCATGCCTTTTGCCGGGTAACTGCTCTTGTGGTTGCCATAGAAACCACAACCGCTGAAACCTAGCATCGTGCATCTCAAGGAAATCTTTTTGCTCCAGATAAAGTTCGGGGTTTGAGGTGGCGCTGGAGATGTCGGACACGATTGGTCCGAGTTGTACGGCTGCAGCTTCCAGCCACGCCGTGTTTTCTACAAGGGACAGAGGTCGTCGGGCGTCACTGAGAATAAGTTGAGTCTTCTCCGGCCACGGGGTGCAAACAAACTGTCGCAATTTGATTGTTTGTACGAAAAGGCTCATGCCTGAACTGGACTCTGAACTGTGCAGACTGCATGTGGCCAGTCTGATGGGAAAAACCTGAGGAACAACACAGCAACCATTTAGACAACATTAATCAGTGACGTCTTTAATATAACAAACAATACCTTAAAAATCTACTAGTCGGGATTACCAAAAGGGATGCAAGCAAGCTAAGATAATTTATTAACGTAACAAATTTGGGAGGACGAACCCCAAGGAAAGCGTTCCGAGTGCTACTACTATATATCCAACGAAGAATAAAGTCTTCAAACCTGAGATTTTTTTAATATTCACGTTTACCGTACATTTCAATTCAGCTGTCAAGGTCTGGGGCAGGATTCACAAAGCTGTCCTAAGTCCGAATAAATCCTGAGTATTGTTTCGTAACAATAGGCTTTTGCTTACCAACAATACATAGGACATATCTTGTCTTAGGAGGGCTTAGTGAATCCAGCTCCTGGGTCCTAAAATTTACCAATGTGCGTCATGGAAAAAGTCACTACACGAGCAGGAGTTGGCTCAAAAGGAAGTCCCAATCTAGACTAATTCGAATTTAAAAAAATGAACATAAGCTAATACGCTTTTTCAGTAGCTCATGATCAATATGTTAGTATTTTATCTTTTATTTGTGGGTTTATTATCATGCGTTGAAATCAATTCTGATTTATTTATTTCTTTTATTTATTCATTTTTTACTTTTTTATTTGTAGGCTATTCCCAGAACAAAAAAACAACGGTCACAAATCAGCAACGCAAAAAATATGGAACAACATACACTCATACGTTCTAACAAAGAAAGTTTTGAGAATTGTATAATTGGTGTCTGAGAAACATTATCAGTTACACAACTCCTTTTCACCAAAGCTCATCAAATAGTTCTGAAATCAACATCTTACAACATCTTATACCTCCAGATTACAAGTACATCCTGTCTCCACAAGGAACAAGTTGATTCTCTCCAGAGAGACCCTCGTCATCTGGTACTTCACGTCACCCTCAGAGATACACAGCTGCGAAGGGTCCTTTATTCGTTCCAGGGTCCCTTTTGCAGAGGTCTTCTCATTCGTCTCTCCACCGAGGTCTAAGTCTCGTGGCACCTTTCGTTTCTTGTGCCTTCGTTCGCACAAATTCTGCTGTTTGCCGTGAATGCACTGAACATAAGGGGTACTGGGTCCTAGATCGTTCTCTTTGTTGATGACGTGAAAGGCAAACGTTTGTGCCCAGTTTCCCAAGGCTTGCAACTAAAAGAATGACAATAAATGTCTAGTGAGTTATACACTTGTTGTTAAACCTTTAAATTTAGCTCCCATAGGAGCTCCATGTGGCGAATATTCGGCAAATTATGCTCTACTTTTTTCTGCGACAAGGACCCATTTACCGTTTGTCGAGTCAATTTTTGAACAACATAGTTTTAGCATTCGAATCTGTGAATAAACTCTAAAATTTGACCACCCAATTGACGGATAGGTACCACAGAACTGTTAATTATGCGTACACCATGGCTCTATCTTTTGAGCTTGCAATTCAAATAAGGAGTAGTTCTTTCTTGTGTTTCCGTTCATCGTGCTGTACAAGGTGTCTCTAACATCTGAGTTTTTGTATGAAACCCTAAAATGCAACTGGCAGTTGTTAAACGATACTCTGCGACCTTACTAATTATTTTTTAAGGCCCTGGCCAAACGGAGTCATAAGTCAACGAGAGTTTGGAAATGCGAGCTTGCGTACACAGGCTTGAGATGGGTGGCCAAACGGACTCGCAAGTAGAAGCAAGTTCGACATAAATTGGACAAGAAAGCCATTTCAGTACAGCGCTACGCGCGCGTCCGTACTAAAGGAAACAATACTGAAGCCAGCTTGTGTCCACTTGCGTTGACTTGCGTTGAGTGGCCAGCTGCCAAACGGCGAAAAACTTGCGTTCGCTTGCGTGCAAATTTGAGTTCGACCAAATTGAACGCAAGTTATCGCAAGTACACGCAAGTCATGGCCAAACGGAGTCGCAAGTTATCGCAAGTAAACTTGCGACTCCGTTTGGCCAGGGCTTAACAGGAATAGGAGATACAGCGTGACAGTTTGCGAAACAATTCGTGAGATTTACATGACATACAAGCACTGTACCTGTGGCATAGTGAGCCTGCCAGATAGTATGCCCAGCTGAACCTCTACAAGCCATGCGTACTCCAAGGTCTCGCAGTCAGGAGGGCGATCTAACCCTGAAAACATAGCGTGTCCACGGAGCTGCAATCCAGATAAGCTAAGGTGACCTTGGGATAGATTCTGGTTCACGCTTCCACGCTACGGAATTAAAAACAAATAATGCTGTTAGGATTGGCAGATTGGGGTTTGAATGTTCATGGTAGCTGGAACAACTAATCTGATAAAACGATCGATCCGAGCTTGCCCGCTTTCTGAACGAAAGCGTCTTAAAGAAAACAAGATGAAGTTCGATAAAGAACTGAACGACTAGTCCTAATTGAAAACAGTTTGTCTTTCAGACACTGTATGGAAAGTGGGGTGGGAGGGTGCGAATTAGATTATTCTAGGAAGACTATTGTATTCAATGATGCCTTTCTAATCTCTGAACAGTGAAGAACCACCACATATTATTTGTACTTGTATTTGCAATAAATCTTGAAAAAATATAACAAAAACAAAAAACCCTCCAATTTAAAAGAGGACCTTCCTACAGATGGGACACTTAAAATTTGAGATTGCCTCGTTACCTCATTTCCGTCAACAAGCACAATAGTTGCGGGACTAAGATGAAGCTGTAGGCGTGTTTCTGTGTAGGTTTTGTGCATCTCAAATGACAGTCTCTCCATCAATACAAGCGGACTGGATGGTTCATTAGAACCACAGTGCTGAAATATAAAGTAGGTTATTAACAGAGAGTGCTGCTGGTGGTTAGGTTTGGCTTCTCTATTAAACATGAAGCGACTACAAGCATACAGCATTCCCTGTGGAAGGATGAAACTCCTCTATGTCTGTCTGTCCGTCTGTCTGTCTGTCTGGCTGTCTGTCTGTCCGTCTGTCTGCCGCTCCATAGTAAGATTATTCACCTCACCTTAAATACTACTTGGTATCACACAAAAGGAAGAATACAATCACTTTCATTGGTCTCTGGCTTCTCTATTAAACATGAAATTGACTACCAGCATACTGCATTCCCTGTGGAGAGGAATAAAACTCCTCTCTGTCTGTCTGTCTGTCTGTCTGTCTGTCCGTCTGCCTCCCGCTCAATAGTAAGATTATTCACCTTACCTTAAATACAACTTGGCATCACACAAAGTGAGGACCACAATGGCTTTCACTGGTCTCAGGGACTGCAAGCTGGTGCCATGTTTTCTAACTGTCAGCCTGTCTGTCTGTCTGCCAGCCTGTTTGTCTGTCTGTTGCCTTGACTGTCTATCTGTCCACCTGCATGTCAGCCCGGCTGTGTGTCCCTGCATGTCCCACTGTCTGTTGGCCTGCCTGTCCGATTGTAGGCCTGTTGGCCTGTCTAACCATCTGTCGACTGACTGTTAGCCCATCTGTCTATATGCATGTTTGTCTGCCTGTCTGTACGTCTGTTCAACTGCCTCACAGTCTGTCTGTCTGTAAGTCTGTCCATGCAGGGCTCGAGACTAACTTTTCAGCTTAGTAGCCTAGTGGCTAGTGGGAGGTTTGATTTCACTAGCCAAAATAAATTTTCACTAGCCAGAATTTTTTTGCATCATCGTTCTCATACTGTGTTCAGTATGTCTAATTTTTAGCCGAGTTAAGTACTGTAACATGCTTCTGCAATCTCAAGAGTGAAGAACTGGAATGCTACTATTCTTTCCAACGGTTAAAGATCCTCACACGAATACAAAGTATCGTGTGCATTCAGGGCAAATTCCGTCATCGTGCAGAGAAACGTTGGGAAGACAAGACTAACATTGTACGAACGTTGTAAGGTGCGGAGAAACGTCAAAAAGACAAGACTGATGCAGCACTCAGCTCACGTATAGAAAAACGTCTACAAGAGAAGACTAGTAAATTATAAGCGTATTTAATTGCAGAGAAACGTTGAACAGACAAAACTAATAAGGTCCGAACTTACTCAGGTACGGAGAAACGTTGAGAAGTCATATCAAACACGTTGGTTGCAAATGTACTACATGAGCAGGGAGAAACGCTGCCAACGAACCAAGATACAGAGACGGAGAAAAAATTACGGAGAAACGTTATTAGACAAAACTATTCCCGTAAGAACGTGTGTGACGTACGGAAGAACGCCGAACGGACAAACTGAACTATTACAAGCTGAATTTTTTCAGGTTTCTTCCTTTCAACTGCTTTAGTTGAAACAGCTTCACTGCGATGATCTTCATGTAATTCTGAACTATTACAGTGGGACAATAAATTACGGAGAAACGTAAATGCGGCAACTAAAATCGCACTAACGTACGGATAAACATTGAGAAGACAAGACTAATAAAGTATGTACATACTAACGTACAGAGAAACGCTAAGCAGTGTCGACTTATCGTACGAATGTACAGTGTACTAAAACACTGAAAACCTTAGGAAGACCAGAACAATGTCGTGCGAACGTGCTAACGTACGAAGAAACGTTGAGAAGGCTAGGCTAATAAATCGACCAACCTACTTATGCACGGAGAAATGTTGTGAAGACGTTACGTAGAGAGAAACGCTGGGAAGAGAAACTATTGTACGAACGTAGCAATTAATGGCAAAAAAGACTATAAGAGAATTCTAAAGAATTGTGTGAACGTACTAACGTGTAGACAATTATCATATGAACGCACTAATGGACCTTTCAAGGAAACGTATAGTGGAACGTTCTGAAGACGGCTTATTTCTTTCGAACGTAGTATTGACGTTGCCACCTGAGACAAGAATTAGTAGGCAAGAACGTTGAGAGGACAAAACAAGTATCATACGAACATTATGACGGCCTTTTACGGAATAAGTTTAAGTTTCTGCTCACTCAATTTGCTTTTGGGATCCGATCATCAGAAGCAATATTTAGTTTGGTTTCCATCCGGTGCTTTAATGCTTTGAAATTTTCACTAGCCATAATGGCTAGTGAAAGAGTAAAACTTACTAGCCAAAACGGAATTTCTACTAGTCTGTGACCAGTTGGCTACCGTTAGTCTCGAGCCCTGCCATGGCGTTGCCTTATTTATCTTACCTTATCTTATCCGTCTGACTGTTGGCCCATCTGTCTATCTGCATGTTTGTCTGCCTGCCTGTCTGTCTATCTGTCTGTCTGTCTGTCTGTCTGTCTGTCTGTCTGTCTGTCTTTCTATCTGTTCATCTGCTTCCCCATCTGTCTGTCTGTCTGTCTTATTTATCTTACCTTGGTTAGCTCCACCTTGCAATCATACAAAGTGAGGAAGATATTAGCTTCAAAGGGTCTCAAGGACTGTAGGTTGATGGTATCCCTGCTGCCAGAACCCAACGCACTTTCACTCATTGCTTCATCTGGGCTCTTCTTCACACCCAGCTCTTTAAACTCTTGGTTGATACCAAAATAGTTTTCCTGTTTCAATAAAAAAAAACGTAAACGTGAGTGCGGTTTTTGTAACATCCAGAATGAGTGTTAAGCTAGAAGCACCTTTTCACTAATTTTCCCATTTTAAGGGCAACTTCCATACATCTTGCCTTGCAACAATACTCCAAACGTCGTATGAAACAAGTTGCACAGTTCATTTCTCCGCGTAACACACCAGGTAAGGGGTACAACTGTTAACCCTTTAAGAACTAATAGTGACGAAAATGAAATTTCTCTTTCCATTTTCACTACCTGATCAAACATTCAAGTGATGAGAATATAGAAAGTGATCACCAAGGATAAGATGTCTACATTAGACAAATTCTCCTTACTAGTTCCATAAGAAGTGTACGGAGAACTGTAAGGAGAATATGCGTTTTTGTATCAGGGCTAAAAGGGTTAAAAGACTAAATGATCCAGTGGTTGCAGAAAGTAGAAGAGCTAAATATTAATGCCGCAGATCCTCCTAGGTCAACCTCCTAGCAGATAACGTTAGTCTACCCTCTCCTTCTGCTTCTCTTTCCTCCCTTTCTACACCGTTAACACACTGAAGGCCTTGGTAGAGGCGAGCACTGCTAGCAATGAGCCCAGCACTCCTTAAAATGCCTATCAATCCAGACACATGCTTCTAGTTCGTAATCCAGACACAAGCTCAAAGATGTTCCTTCCCAACCCTCCACCTTTAGTCCCTTCCATTCAACTACTACAATAAAAGGAATAGAACAGAACTTGATAGAATCCAGCATCTCCAGTAATAAGCCAAACATTCCTAACGTGATACGTCTCACCTCAAGCTCCAAGCTGATAGCATCGGGTTCCACTCCCCTCCCCGAACCCTTCCTTCTCTTCCCTCCTCTTTCCCTCCCCTCCCCCATTACAAAGAAATTAACAGCGCAGACCTTAATAGTACCTAACATCACCAGTAAAGAGCCAAACATCCTTAACGCAACAGGTCTCACTTCAAGCTCCAAGCTGACGACATCAGACTCCCTCCCCAAATCCATCCTTCTCCTCCTTCCCCCTTCTCTGTGCTCCCCTACTTCAAAAAAACTTAACAGAACAGGCCTTGATATTAGCCAGCATCACCAGTAATGAGCCAAACATTCTTAATGCAGCAGGCGCCGCCTCAAGCTTCATGCTAATGACAATAGACTCCCCTTCCTACTCCTTCATTCCTCCTCCCTCCCATCCCCTACTACAGAGAAATCAGCAGGGCATACCTTGATATTAGCCAGCATCGCAAGTAATGAGCCAAACATTCTTAATGCAGCAGGTCCCGCCTCAAGCTCCAAGCTGATGACGTCAGGCTCCCACTGAGTAGGGTCACGTGGTAGGGGCTCGCCACGGGGCACTTCGAATTTGGGGCTAGGGTACAGTGGGTGATACATGTACCCCAAGGAGAGGCCCAGAATGGGAACGGACATCACATCTACCCATCCTATGTGTAAAATAAAGCAGATACGGTCAGTTTCATGAGCATGCGTAAGTGACATGAACATAAGTCAATTGAATAACAGCCACTTCATCCTTATCCAATACATTTCCAAACTTGACATTATTTTCGGCACACATCCGCGCACAACATGTTTTGTTTTGCACAGTACAGCTTCCGATATCTCAAAACACTTTCTTTCTTCCACAATACTCAATTTCCACTTTCACTTGCCAAGTTGGTTTATTCGTCAGCAAGATCTACATCATTTCATCTCAAACATCATCACACAAGAGAGCACAAGGGGAAAGATAGCTTGTGAACAGCCTCCGTGGTGGGGAAAATAACGCGAAAAAAATGGCTTCCCCAGTCTGCCATCGGCTCCCTTTCCTTCGCATCAGTTTCTCCACCGCAGTGCCTGTTCACAGGCTAAGGGCAAGAACATTCGCTTTACACGCCATCAAATGAAGGGATCCTTTCCTTAATCTTTGCCCGTGAATAATTGGTCCTCAAAAATGAAACAATCAGGTGAGTGGATCATTCCACGTTTCTGGGAAACACCCACCTACCCCTCCCCTAACCCAACATTTTGCTCTAAGTGATAATAAGTAAAAACATGTTGGGTTAGGGAAGAGGTAGCTGGGGGGTTTCCCAAGAAACGTGGAATGAGTCCTCTATCTAACCTAAACTCTCATCTGTGTGTCTTCTCCAGCCTCCACTTATGGTTTCTTCAGTTGTGTTTGTTATGAGCTGTTCATCTGCGCTTTCCACCGCCTCGTCTAAGTTCCCCGTGGTAGTGGATGAACGTGATCTAAGACCTTGTTCTTTTTTCTTTTCTGTATTGCGAGCCAGAGACAGAAAGCTGCGTCTGAGAGTGTTAGATTCCGGGACAAACATTCTGGCAACCAACTTCTCCGCCTACATGAAGACAAAGATGCACACATGATTAAAACACTGGCCATGCAGTGCTTTCGCTTGTCTTTTCCTTTGACACCGCTAACAAAATAGCAATAACGGCTGTATTGACAGAAAAAACGAGGTGGCTAGTTTCTGAAGAAACTGTGGTGCTGCGTCGGTGAAGAAGTGAAACATAAAACTTAGGATTTATCAACTGAGTTGAAAAGGTTAATTGGTCATCGTAGAGAAATTGAAAGATGACGTTTCCAGCGTTAGCCCGACGTCAGAGAGAATCCAACGAAGGGCTAACGCTCGAAACGTCAGCTTTCGATCTACTTACGGTGGCCAGTTCATCTTATCAACTTAGCTAATAAATCCAAAGTTTTGTGTACCGGCTGAAGGTGTGCGAATGAATGATTCATAAGAATATGTGGTGAAAACAACCAACCTGCAGAAAGAACTTGATCTCCTCTATTTCCGGAATAAACCGGAAGTACTGGAGTACAAATGTCAAGTCGAAAACCTCACCGCAAAAAGCCAGCTCGACTGAAAAACAAAATTAAACATCACATTAACAGCTTTAACATTCATGAAGAGGCTCCAGTTGGAAAAGCCTATGCTGTATTATCGAGCTTTCTTTCAGTAACTCTGAAACAAGGTCAAACAATGAAACACAATGGATCATTTCCACTACAGAAACTTTAAGGGAATTAAATTTTTGTACCTGGTGTCGCGGAACGATCAAAGAAAAAAGAAAAAAAGGGAAACTTTACAGTATCGTATCGCCGTAGTTTCCCTTTCTTTGAAATCACGGGGTATAATGAAAGAATAAAGAAAATTCTTAAACAACACACCATTTTCTTGTTTATTAGATGCGCATTCGATCCAGTTGTGCTGATTTCCCAGCCACACCATCTCAAAGTCCCGTAGCACGATGTTAAACGACCATTCATACGGTACAAACGTCAGTAGGTCAGGTCTATAATTCACAGTCCAGTCATCAACCATTTCTGCATAAAAACAAGGAACAGGATGCTATTACATATTACATCACTTACATGTAGCTCCTAATCATTTAAGTCATTCTACTGCAAGTGGGAAGCAGTCTAGGTACTCTCTTAGATTACTTTACTCCGTAAATCTCATCCTACACTTCATGTCATGTCGTACTGTCAGTGGGGTACACGATATTTTATGTAAATTTATGAACATTCTCTAGTTTTAGAGCTTACAACTTTTCCGCCGCCCAAACGAGTAAACAAATCTCACCTTGGAAAAAGAACTTGTGTGCAAAAATGAAGTTCCATGTGACCTTGGCAAGGGTAACGTCACATGTCCAGTGCTGTGTTTGGTTCCAGATTCGAGGAAAAGACATGTGAAACGCCAGCTGAAAACAGAATGCAGGTTAGATATGTAACATTTAAAGAACCAAAAACCAGAAACCAAACAGGACTGTGAGACACAGTACCAGTTCCCATTTCTTTGATTCTTAATCAGAAGTTCGAAAAACAGTTTTCGGTTCAAGAAGAACGAAAGGCGTGATTCAAGCCACAAAATACTTTAAAAATACTTGATACTCCAAAAAAATTTTAAGTGGCTTGCTCACCTCATCAGATGCATGGGTTTAAAAAGGGGTCCGTTTTATTCCTAAGTTGAAAGATAGCGAGCTATATTTTCGCATCTGACTGCTCTGTTTGTTTTAATTTTGTTATGTCTGGTATTATGCTTATTTCCAAATGACGTTCATCTAACACGCGATTAATGGGGGTAAGGTTTATGACAGTAAGCTTATGACAAGCTCTCCCTCTGTTCCTTTACTTTCACGCTATCAAAAGTAGGGCTGCAACGATACACTAATGCATTGGTAAACCGCGATACTTTTCCCATGATACGAACATCGACATCTGAACAAGATATCGCGATATTACAATACAATAAAATACGCTATATCAACAAATTTTTTAATATTCCTTCATATTCATATTCCTTACCCAAGCTCTGCGGTTTAGCCCTTGTAAGGCGACTTGATGTTGTGTTATTTCTATCTTATGTTAATTTTGTTATTATGGAAATTAATTATTTGAAAGTAATGGTCTAAGTTGTGAGTAGTCCAGTACCTCTTGTGAACCTCTAATTTCAGAGGCATTCTAAAACAATATTGCTCATTGTCTTCAGGGATAGGGGCATTGTTTGTGCCCTTTGTCTTATTGTTCTTATGGCCAATCATGTGAGATGTTCAATGAGGTGCTGGTCGACTCCTAAGTTGTTGGTAACTACATGTAGTTTTGTCGCGCACAGTAATGTACGGTGGCCCTTGTATCGTTATCGTTAGCCCTAATCAAAAGCACCAGCTACACTAACAATGAAATTCTCTTACATCCATCGCATCTGCTTCAATGAGTGGCCTGTATGCCAAGCTGGTCGTGGCTTCAACCTGAAATAACTTGGCTACAACTGAAGTGGTGTATCCATATTCATTCACCGTCCATGGCTGGTAAACTCTCACATGCGAACCTGATCCCACGCACAGGTGAACTGCCTTGGTGACCTGTGCAATCAAATACAAAACAAACGGTCTACAGTCACAGGACATCCAAGCAAAGGCGACCTGCCTTGGTTACCAGTGCAAACAAATAAGACACAAAGGTTCTACAGTCACAGGGAGCCAACACAAACACGAATTGCCTTGGTGACCTGTTAAATCAAATGCAAAACAAAGGATCTGCAGCTGCACCTCTTGGTCGGGGGCACATTTTAACAACTCTGTTCTGCTTTAAACCCTTTAAGTCCTGATATAAAAATGCTTATTCTCCTTAACGTTCCCCATACATTTCCTATGGAACTAGCAAGGATAATTTGTCCAAGTATCAAGACATCTCATCCTTAGTGATCACTTTCTTTATTCTCCTCACTTGATTGTTTGACCAAGAAATGATAATTAAAGTTAGAGAAATTTCATTTTCGACACTGTTACGGCTTAAAGGGTTAAAGTTCATAAAGTACATGGGTGCCCTTCCTAGAACTAAGACTACCAATTAAAATGACTTGTTTCATGACTATTTGCAGATGAGTTACTTTTGCATCACAAGTAAAACATACCCTGTTTTTAGAGAACAAAATGTCAAGAGTAGAGTCACACTCAAAGGCAAATTTGACATCTAATCCAGTGTGAACACGCCTCTGGCCCGGGACAAGAGGTTTGGTGGTTGGAATCTCTTGGTAGTCAAAAGGGTAGAAAAACTTCTGAAGTGCATCCCTGATGATAACAAAATGCAAAAGAAAGAAAAATTAGCCCATATTTTACATGAGGATAACTTCATTGACACTACAACTGTGAAGTAACTAGATAAACTGTTTATAATCAACATATATCTGGATGGTTTGACACAATCCTGGTGACCCACCTTTGTCTGTCCACCCATGGGCCATAACACAGTGTGGTGTTTTTCAGGAAAACAACATCAATTCCCCAATGAGGATCACTGTCAGGTAATTCAGCTTCATTCTCAGCAACCACCTCAGGAGCAAACCCTGTCAGTTTAGAAAACAGAAATCTTAAACAGTCTTTCCTTTAAAAATGAACATGGTTAAAAAAGGTAAAAACAGTTTATATTTGTGCATCTTTAGCCCACTAAAGGGCCAATTTCACTGCCGCTTGGAATCCCAGGTTTTTCCAACATGATTCGCTAGCTATGATTTCCCCAAAATCACACGAGCATAAGACTAAGAAGATAATCTGGAAAATTCCTTTACTTCTTTGAGACTATGGCTGAGTGATGTAATAAGTTTTAGAGTAATGAAGTATTCTTACTGAAACAAAATTACCTTTCATGAAAAAAAAAACAAAAAACAAAAATAGCAAGAAGTTGTAAACTGTAATCACTGTCACGTACTGTAAACTGTAAATTCAGAACCTATTAAACTCTTCATCGAATAAAAACAATTCTAAACTGAAGAACAAAAAAATTACCAAGCGACCAAATAACCAACCGATTGCAAGTTACAACGGCAGCTAATTTCCACCGTGCCTAATGTGTTAAAAGGTGGTCTCTTTTTTACCTTCTCTGGGTATTAAGATGTTAGCACAAAGAAGATCTTGCGCCTACTTGCGGTCCGGACATCTTACCACAAAGAAGTTCTTGCAGTTTTAACTTCTAAATGCAAAGAAGTTCTTGCAGCTTGCAGTATTCAAGCGCAAGCGTCCTGCAAGTAGCCGCAAGAAGTTGCCGGCTTGCGGACACAAAAAGAAGTTCTTCGGCGTGCATTATATTTGGGCTGTACTGTAAGCAGTGCAAGTAATGTGAACTATAATGTAACTGTACTATGTTTGACTGTCAATAAAGGTTTTTTTGTTTTGTTAAAAAAAATGGCCGAGTCATGACAGACAATACATAGCCAGTAATCACGCTAATCACATTAGACGGTAAATCCCAGATCGCATACAGCAGTAAAATTGGCTGAAGTCAAACGCTAGAATAAACAAGAAACCAGAGACCAAGAGTTGAAGTAAAGGTGGAAGACAAGTCAGACCACTGTACCATTATGCACTTCTAACAAAAACAACAACATCAACCAACCTGGTTCATCTTGGTAGTATGCTATTTTACAGTCAGCTGTTTGAAGAACCACAAAGCCTTCTCCCATATAACGAGGAGGCCTATTGAAACAAAACGTTGATCAAGAACTGTCTCTTGTTTTCATTTCACCTGAAGTTTACTAATAAATTCATTTTTACCATCTAGACGTACATGTAAACCAGTGAACACCACCTGTAGTAACATTTTTTTTTGCCACACCACAGACAACAATACAAAGATAATAATTAAAGAACAAGGAAAGAAGAAAAGTGGTGAGGAGTCCTAAATGAAACTGTGAACCTTATGTTAATTAGGCCTCCTCAATTATAATGATTACAGATGAAATTGAAATTACAGCTACGGATGCTAACACAATTTTACCAAAATACAGTTCATTCCAAAATTAAAAGTAGAAGGTACTGAATATTTTACAAGAACAATTTGTGGCAAAAGTAGACACATATCGAAGAATTACTAATAGTTATTACAAATAAATGCCTTAAGTGATTTCTTAAAGGAACTACGTCACGGCGTTTTCGTTCATTTCTTCTGATCTGACAAAATTATTTTCTCATTAACGGAAACCTCAAAATAATAGTTTCCTCAGGTAGAAAAACACCAAAGAAGTAATAATTAACCAAAACTAAACAAGGATGGTTACGACTGAGGGAGATTAAGACGGATTACGAATGACAAACTTGAAAAAACTTGCCAGCTTTTTCAAGTTGCGATATCCGTGACGTAGCTCCTTTAAAGGAAGCTGGAGAGGTCGAATTGACAATATCCGCATTAAGAGAGTTGTTAAACTTAGGTCCTTGGTAAAATGTAATGTCATCCTTTTCACAAAACCTCCATTTTTGTTTAATTCGATCACTCAATGTCTGAACATTTTTGCCACCTACAGGATACTGCAGTATATGCAATGGTTTTCCAGCTATCTTATTGAATGTATTCTTCGAGGCATGGGATATAAATGGATGTGTGTGAAGAGGGCCTCAGTGTCCCCTTGTAGCAGGTGTCTTCTCGGGGTGTTATACTTGGGGTACAAAATGACGTGTGTCTAGGACCATGCTCCAATGTCATCTTTCAGGAATTGCCCCTCAATGTATGTTTAAGTGTATCTCAATGTACATTTAGGTGTATCTCGATGTATGTCTAAATGTATCTCAGTGCATGTTTAAATGTACATATATCTCAGTGTATTTAAAGTGTAGCTCAAATGCAAACAAGGTTGATTTATCAGTAGAGAATAAACAACAATTATGAATAAGCCAGCCAGCCAGTCAGGCAGTTGTCAGACAGTCAGTTAGTCTGTCAGCCAGCCATGCATCCAACAAGCCAGTCGGTCAGCAGTCAGTCAGTCAGTCAGTCAATAATAAAAATTTCAGTAACAGTTAGGGATGATTCCATTCGTCTTCAGTTGTACATGTAACATTCCATCCGTCATTTACAGTCTAATATTCCATAACTAGCAAATCTAATCTGCACTGCTTTAACTGTAGTTCAAAAACAAAAAAGGAGTAAAATATTAAGTAACTTACTCATCTGTTGGTCCATTGTAGGATGGACTAGGAGACAGCATAACACGGACATTTTTCCCCTGACACTTTATAATGTGCATGAATTCATCCAACGAAGAATTAGCTTGAGATGTGGTGTAAATACCTGTAGCACTCTCAAGATTGAAACAAAGTGTTGTTTCTAACAGCTTGTTGCCAAATGCAATTCTTCCCTGCAATATAAACAGCAAAACAAACCGAGACAGAACTTTAGAAGGACAAGGAGTTGAACCGGAGACTACCAGCCCTGGCAGGCCCAGTTAAAGGGTGCTAGACTTCAGAGGGAGAATTCACTGTCTAGTTTTAAGTACAGAACACAGAAGAAAACAAGAAAAGGGTTACAAATGAGGGCTTCAATAGAAACTTTTACAGTAAATGTTGAAACAGGGTAGCGTCTGTAGGAAAATGAAAGAACGAATATGGAGGTTTATAAGAGGTACAGCATTGGTTTTACTGGGCTACTAGAATACTCTCAACTTCCTCAGCAAGTGGCAACAGGGGACGTGAAAATGGGACCAGGAGATTCTGGCACATTGCAACTCAGCCTCACAACTCTCATACTATGTAGTTTTTGATTGTCGCATTGCCTCCAATTACTTACGTTGTTGATGTCAAACTTGATCGCTGGAACCAGTTCAAGAAGCCATGGTGGCAGACCAGTGTTTGTTACTTCCTCTTTTCTAAATAAAAAAAATATAGAAACATTTATAGCACAATAAGAATGAGGGGGGAGGGGCATGGTTGGAACCTGGCGCCCGTTTCTCGAAAGTCCCGGTAACTTTTCGGTCCCGGAAAGCTATTTTATGTGTACGATGTTTGCATTAAAGACTCAAATTTTGTTGGCTAAGAAAGCTGAGCAATAAAATATTCTAAGTTGATAACACAAGTTGGGCTGATATGCGGGCTGAAAACTACGACAACGATTTATTGATTTTGATTTTAAAATATAGCTCCAGGCCTGAAAAGTTACCGGGACTTTTGAGAAATGGGCCCCTGGGACAGTACCGGGCAGAAACCAGGACAAAGACAACATTTTTATAACAGGTAGATCTAGAAATCACAAAATTTATTGCATCTATATAATATTATTAACTAGAAAAGTTCAAAGAAGCAGGGGTGGGAATAGAGAGCAAAGGTATGGGAAATACAAGTAGAAAGTTTAGATCCACCCTTCCCCACAGAAACTGTACATTCACAAGTCCTCATTTTTATAAAGAAGTGAGTGATTCATCACACAAGCAAGCAAAGAACCAAAACACATTCAGTGAAACTAGAGCAAACAAGAGACTCTGAGGATCTGGGTAAGAGGCACCTTACCCCAGTTCTCCTCTCAGCCCTTTTGTTTTGTGCACTATCTCACTTCCATGATTGGCACGCCTACTAGTCTATGTACAGTACATACGTACATACAGTGGAACCTCCATTTAACGAAGTGCCAAGGGTTCATTATATTGAGGTTCTTCTCCGTGCATTTAACTATTACTGGGCTGAAAAATATCATTCATTATACCGATGACTTCGTTATATAGAGGTTCATTAAATCGAGGTTCCAATGTAGAAAGGGACTGCTGTATCTATATTCATTTGACTGTTGAGTCAGTCCAAGAGTCAACTCACCCTTTCTCGACATCTACTTTTGGTTCAATTGCTGTAGCAGCAATATGTTGGGCTGATTTGGCAGCATCTAATAATACAATGTAGATGAATACAACAAGAAACATGCTAAACCTTTCTTGTTAATTAAAATCAACAAATACTACACAGAAATTGCTAGAAACTAACACGTACATTTGATCTGATATAATGCGTCTTTGGTGAGGTTAAATGAAAAATGTATTGAGTTTTAAAAGTTAATAAACAAACTTGAGGTAGAAGCAAATATTTTGCTTGACTTCTGATTTTTACATTGTTTGAGAACATGTAATAAAGATGACAATGAAAAGAACTTGACAATGATAATGGCACAAATACAGACAAGGTGATGATTAGTAGGACAATAGCAATGATGATGATGATGATGATGAGGGGGAGGAGGCTAGTGATGGTGGTGGTGGCAGTGATGGCGGTGGCAGTGGTGGCGGTGGAAGTGGTAGCGGTTGCAGTGGTGGTGGTGGCAGTGGTGGCGGTGGCAGTGGTGGCGGTGGCAGTGGTGGCGGTGGCAGTGGTGGCGGTGGCAGTGGTGGCAGTGGCAGTGGTGGCGGTGGCAGTGGTGGTGGTTGCAGTGGTGGCGGTGGCAGTGGTGGCGGTGGCAGTGGTGGTGGTTGCAGTGGTGGTGGTGGCAGTGGTGGCGGTGGCAGTGGTGGCGGTGGCAGTGGTGGCGGTGGCAGTGGTGGTGGTTGCAGTGGTGGCGGTGGCAGTGGTGGCGGTGGCAGTGGTGGCAGTGGTGGCAGTGGTGGTGGTGGCAGTGGTGGTGGTGGCAGTGGTGGTGGTGGCAGTGGTGGCAGTGGTGGCAGTGGTGGCAGTGGTGGCAGTGGCGGTGGCAGTGGTGGCGGTGGCAGTGGTGGTGGTGGCAGTGGTGGTGGTGGTGATAATGACAACAAAAGTGAAAAAGAGGAATGGTTGTGGTGGTGATGGTGATGGTTAACCCTTTAAGCCTCAACAGTGATCAGCATCAAATTTCTCCTTATCATATCAGTACATTATAACACATACAGATCAGAAGAATAAAGGAAACAACACCAAAGATGAAACATCTACGGAGAAGAGTGAGGAGATTCTGCATGCTGATATTGATGCTTAAAGGGTTAAGGTGAGGAAAGGACAAGGATGACAAAGATGATGGCTCTTATAAGGACCAAAGCAAAAAATAAGATAATGAAGAAAAAAGGGAATAAATCTTTTTACAATCAATTCTTACCTCCATATCTTTCAACTCTGAAAAGTTCCTCCAGTTTATTGTATAAATGTGACCTACAACATAACACAATGCATTAAATTCTAAATATCTACATCTAACAAAGAACAGATAGTTGTTCTGAGAAGGTGATAAGTCAGACGAGAGAAGGGATAAATGGAAGAAACAGATCTTTCTTATGACAACATGCAGTTGATTTCAAAATAAACTTTGATCCCAAGCCACTGACATACATTCTGCAGTCTGTCAATGGCCTTAGCCCTACAAAATATACAAGTTACTATATATAGCATAATATTCAGCAATCAAGTTATTGTTATCTATCACTGAATGTTATATTTACATGTACTTTACCTACCTGTTGTAGACATGGTATTCCAATCCATTCAGCCACACTATAAGACGTTGCTTCACGTCAACCTCTATTAAAGACAATATAAACACACAATGTAAGTCCATTTATACAATTGGGATGAGAGGCAATGCTTTGAAAAGTTCATTGTCTAAGAAAATGATGTGCAACATGATTCAGAGACCACACGTTGAACCACCGACCCTTCAATCCTTCAATCAGGGGCCGAATTCACGAAGCCTTCCTAAGTTAAGATGTATCCTATATTTTTCTTATTAGCCTATTGTCATTCCAGCAATAGGCTATTGTTAAGAAACAATACTAAGGATACATCTTTACTTAGGAGGGCTTCGTGAATCAGGCCCCAGAATTCTGACTGAAACATGGCGGCAATTGGAATAGGTCAAATGTATCAATAATGCCAGTAAAGGCTTGTATTTTCCCCTCAGAAATTACTTCTAGACTTATTTTAGATTCAACCAATATTTTCTTTTGAAGTAAGTTGTCTTGCAGATTCTAAATTACACAAGTGGGACACATGATCAACGTGGCACATTTGCATTTGTGTGTATTGAAGGATGCATGCTATTTAATTTCTTAGGATTTCAAGGCATCAGAAACACAGGACACAAGGGTCACAAAATCACTGGAACTTGCCAACCTTCTGATCTCAAGTCTGATTGTAAGTGCGAAGAGCTATCTACTATACCACCCTGTATCCACACAAAACACTGGAAATTTTCTAAATTACCAAGTACTTAGTACCAAAACATGAAAAAAACATTATGTCCACAGTACAGACCGATATCTGATGGCACATGGTGGTAAGGCTTCTTTGAAAGAGCTGGATTGTATGGTAACCAATACTTGAAGATTGCTATTCCATCAATGACCCTGAAAGCAATAATTATATAAGAATTTCAGGAATATTATTTCAGTACATGCAAACTGATACACCTTTTCAGTAAAGTTTACAATGTATAAATTTTCAAGAAAATAGTTCAACAGATGACTTTTATTATACAGTAGCAAACAACTGACCAGAACCTTAAGACTAAGTATGAGTACCATCATGATTCAATTTTGGGAGCTCAAGGGAGGGCGCTTATTTCAGATGGCAATTTTTACAGCTGTCAGTCGTCAGATAGGTCTCAAAAAGTGAAGTTTAGTTCAACCCGTTCAAGACGTCCAATCATGTGTCCTGATTGGTGGATTCCAGTCCCATCATGCATCAACTAAGGAAGAACAAAGGAAGCATTTCACTCACCTAAAGCTCAAATCTTGTGTTACATAAACCACATCCCTGAACATGATCTTGCCAGATAATATGGAGAAGGAAAAAGATCCTGTAGAAACACAGACAAAGACAGTCACATTTTTTCTTTCTTAAATTTTAGTTTCCTTAATCCTGCCATCTTGAACATGACCTTGCAAGGGGAACACAAAATTGTGGATATCGGGAGTTCCAGCTGGCAAGAATGGTGCCATTGTCTTCTTAGAAACAGAGAGTCAGCTCTATAGGTCATGTCAATTTTGACAAAAATTCTGTAGATAAGGTCACACATTTGTAATGATGCAATCATTTCATTTTCTAATCAGTAAAACCTTGTTAAAATGAAACAAACAAATGATAAGGTTTATGAAAACATGAATGGTAACAGTGCTGCATGTATCATACAAAAAATGTGCCCCTATCAATGAAATTTTGAACAGTGAGAGCCTCCCTGGACAAAAATATGTCGCTTTTTTTTTCAAAATAAACTGCAAGCCACATGCAAAAAATAAGGCACATGGAAGAAAAAAGAAGAAATGAACCCAAAAAATTGATATCAGGGAGATAATTCCCCACCTCGTTACAAATATTATGAGTAAAATAACTTATGTTGTTTCCTGTACGTTGCCATGCAGTCAACACCATAATCACAGAGGTTCAAAATAAAGGGTGCTAGTTAAAGGAGCTACGTCACAGATAACGCATCTTGAAAAAAAAACTGGCAAGTTTTTTCAAGTTTGTCATTCGTAATCCGACTTAATCTCCCTCAATCATAACCATCCTTGTTCAGTTTTGGTTTATTTTTACTTCTTTGGTGTTTTTCTACCTTAGGAAACAATTATTTTGAAATTCTCTTCAATAAGAAAATAATTTTGTCAGATCAGAAAAATGGATGTAAATACCGTGACATAGTTCCTTTAAGGTCAAGAGATGTCAGACTTGTTTGGATACCGAGGGATTCAAGATATCAGACCAAAAGATAACCCATTGTAAATAACTAAACAATAGTATGTAATTTAACCCTTTAAGCCCTGATACGAAAATGCATATTCTCCTTGCTGTTCTCCATACATTTCTTATGGAACTAGTAAGGAGAATTTGTCTCAATATCAAGACATCTCATCCTTGGTGATCACTTTCTTTATTATTATTACTTGAATGTTTGAATAAGTAGTGAGAATGTAAAGAGAAATTTTATTTTCGTCAGGGGAAACAGGTATAACTTAACAAATCAGGGGATTTCAGATGGCTGAGGTTTGAGATACAGTTGTATCTGGAGCCTAGTAAAGGGATGTTTGTTTTGACTACATTTCAAACCATGTTGTACAGTGAATATGGCTTTTGTTGCTTTTAGTGATGCCATGCTCTGTAGGCAAAATAGCTGTCTACTGCTAACTCTCAAATGATGAAATACATTATGTGCAAACAATTACACCCAGAACTAAGATCTATGCAGATCATTTCTCCATTTAATCCAATCTTGTATGAGACTTAAAAACAATCTGTTCGTTCAATTTGTAAACAAAAATAGTGTTTAAAAATGTTTAAAAAGTCGTAATTTATCATTGCTGGAATCTATACAGTATATATTTTGCCAACTGTTTAGCTTTTTTTCTGCCTTGGTTGTCAGAAAAATTGTCATCTGTGCAAATGTCTAGACAGTGTTTTCCAATCATTCAAGTGTAGCACCACTAAAAATAAACAAAAGCTAATAACATCAAGCCACTGTACACCTTTGTACACCAACAAGCCAATTTACAGTACTAGATGCCTCAATAAACTTACCAATCTTAAAATACTGTCCATCTTTTATGTACTTTAAGTTAATCAGTTGTGTGAGAATGTAGCCCATCACACGAGAATGGTAGAATGTGACGTAAATTGCCCACACGCATGCACACAAGCAAGACAGGACAACAAACACCAAACCACCCTGATCACTTGGCGTGGAAGTAGGATCTACAGTCAACCCCACTGTAGATGGCATTGTGCTGACGTTGCTATAATCTCCCATTCTGAACAACACCTTGAAGATCTTACACTTGGTGTGTTATGCAGTACAGGCAGGCAGTTAGCTTCAAGTCACTGTTAGAAATTAACTCTGATGGGAATGTCCAAGAAGTTTGTAATTTCCAAAGCAGAAAATTTCATCCTCCTCTTTTAATATGCGTGGCCAGATCGGTGGATCACAGTCTACCGGAAATAAACAAAGAGCAGAGTTAATTCTTTCGGGAGTTCAACACTGATTGTATCGGTAGGGTGTGAGTGCGGGTGTAATATATATTGATCAACAAAATTATCTTCCTTCGGCATTGATATCATAAAATAACTTCATACCTTCACTTTTGCACTGAGCCCCTAAAATAACACAGAGAAAAATCTCTCCGTTCAAACAATAAATAACGGCATCAAGCCTATCTATGAGAAATATTTCACGCCTTGATGAATAGCAAACCAACCCTCATCTCAAAAGCCTCAGTCGATTGCAAATCCATACCTAATCTAAAGAAAAACTCACATATTTCTCCACACGAAGACCTACGCTAACCAAGGGCTTGGTCCAGTTCGTTTTGATTGTCACAAAAGGTCTGCATTCCGTGATTTGAACCAAAGTTTTAGTGTTACATTTCATACTTATTCATGCAGATCAAGGAAGCCATTTTGAATGCAACTGATGCTCGCCCCAGTCTCCTACAGTCTCATCGTTATTTGTAGGTACCAGAGCTCCCGCGAAGGCGTGGGGGAGGCAAGGGGGAGGTTGGGCCACTTTGATCTGAAGTTCGGCTATTTTGAGCACTCTGAAATGGGTAACTGATCATGCGGGTTCTTATGAAACCATGTTCTACCACTGAAACGCAAAATGTATCTAGGTTTTGTTTTTCAATGTTAGGAACCAAATGAGTGATCTTTTAGGGAAGGGAGGTAACTGATAGATTAAAAAGATAGCCTCACTTGGGCAGAAACAATCCAGGAGTTTTGGTTTCTCAGAATGAAGCAACAGAAGAATTACTACTCACCCAGTAGTTAACTAGAACTATTATTACTCCCAGATGGGATGCTAGTCAATCACAGTCAGCCAGAAAATTTTCCTTTGAAAATATTGTCTGCTCTTGTGTACAAGTGACCAACTTTTTGCTCAGGTACAAAAAGGCACAAACTCGTGTGTTTTGTGCATTACATAAGCATCAGCAAGCCTTTTCAACAGTCAAAGAGGAAGAAGGGTTAGAATATCAACACAAAAGAAGTAAAAATGGAGGACTACGTGAGGAGAAACAAAAAAGATAAAATCGGACAACTATTGTAGGTGTAAAGTGGGCCATCATTGGCTAATGTTGGCTGACACTGACCCATGTTGGCCAATACTATTTCATGCTTACCCATATTGGACCACAACATAAATCAAATATAAATCCATATTGACTACAACCACCCACATTGGTCTGCCTGATAATACATATAAGTAAACAATAACCTTTATTTATAGGCATGAAAACATGAATGGATATTTCTCCATTGACATTAATTCCTGTTCCAAGAGACAGATGAACAAGAGTGAACCTAGAAAACTGTAAGCTTCGTTTAAAAAATGATGTTTAAGGACAAATTATAAATATTCGTACATATCTTCTAAGCCCAATAAAAAATATATTGTGATCATTACTCTACCCTTCAAGCATTTTCTCTGAAAGGCACGCGAGCATCAAAAACGGTAAATATTAGTGCAGAAAATGCTGCCTTTTAGTGTTTTCTGGCCTATGCTACTTTATCATTAAGTATGAACCCTTTTCCATCTTGATGTTTCTAAACTGAATATCTCAAACCCAAAAAAGAAAAGATTGTCTGTGGCATAAGCACCATTAAACGAAGTTTGTTCCACGAGAGACACTTGCTGTAGTGTAATGTGGGGATGCTTTTCAAAGGGACTCTCTCAGAAATTGCAAAAGTTACAGAATCATGCGGCACATACCATAACCTTCTCAAATTATGACAGTAATACTGGCGAACTTTCCGTTATTTAAATTGGAGGAAACTTAATCATCAAACGGCTGTTAGTGAAGCAATTATGATATACAACACCATCAACAACCAGACTCCGGGCATTTAGGTTCTCAGTTTATTCCGCGCCATGAGGTTTTGTCTTACAGTCTTAGAAATAATGAATGAAAGCTATCAATACCACAGCCGCGCACTAATTATTGTAAATGCAGTTTTAGCTATAGTGGGGCAGTGTTATGGAATAGCTTGCCTCATGAGATAAAACAATCAAACTCTCTAGAAGAATTTAAAACTAAATTTAAAAATCACACCTTCCAAAGTGAGCTCATTTAGTAATGTTCAGGCATCATACATGGCATTCTTGTAAAGCAGCTAAGTCATACTTAACAAAAAGAATTTGGTTATGAAGCTCAGCAAAGTCCTTTGTTTTATGTTTTTGTTACCGTTTTTAGCCTTGACGGTGCACAAACAACAATAGGTTTTGAATTTTGCATGAGCAATGAACCAATAACAATGTCACTGCTAAGTTATTCAGCCATAGTGTGCGATCATAAAACAAAAGATTGTGCACTTTCATAGAACTTTCAACATAAATTGCAGCACCTTTGTTATGGCCTTTGAAACTTGCATGGTTTCATAACCAGTCCCTCGAGTAACTATGAGTTAAGTAGTAGTTAGCTTATTAGTTAGTGTAGTTAGCACTTTTATCTCTTTTAAAAATTTCTCACCTGAATAGATTTACTGTACTACTACTACTACTACTACTACTACTACTACTACTACTACTAAGTTTTGAAAAGTGGGGGTATGACATCAGATATGTCCCAGTTTTGGCTGGAGTATCACAGGCAAGCATAACTATCTGATGGAATATTATAAATGGCCTATATTGGCCCCTGTTGGCCCATATTGGTCACTACTAGCACATATTTTTCCATATTGAACCATAAATGAAGCCCCTCAGTTTACATTTAGCCTATTCGGTAGTTTCTACCTTCTTAATTTGCATTATTTTGTAGTTGACTGTCCTGTTATTAAAAGTGGGGAGGGGACGGGGCTTAAAACTTCCCGCTTTCCATACCCTTTAATCCTGGTGAACTCCTGCCCTATATTTGTTGGCTTTTGCCTATTTGCTCTTTTTCGATTGCAAAATACTGCGCAATATTGGATAATTTTCTGTCATCTCTCCCGATCTTGTCACCTTGGGAATCCTGCTTTCCATCTCATCTACCGGTACTCCTACCTCCCACACACCTCCCGCGCCTTTTTCTCCCAGGCTCCCTCCCTGTACCCTTCTACTTAAAGCAACTTTCATCATTTTCCTCTGATGCATTAGGCAACTTAACTGACTATGTCTTGGTTTTAATGCTAGATTCTATAAGCTACATAGAAGATGGTGTTCTTATATAATTTCCCTATAAAAAATTATATACTTGTGAGGTCTAGAAGAACTACTAAACTCATTCTTGTTCCGCTTGTGTGCCCAAAAGCATTTTTCTAGACCTCAAGTGGGCAATATTCTCTTAACATGGAGTTCACGCCTTCTTCTATTTGGTAAGCAATGCATTAGCATAGCAAAAAATTTTAGCGTGTAAAGCTTATATATTGTTCAATTCACATTCCTTTGAAAATTATGACAGTTCTCGATTCCATATTAACCAACTTTCGTCCACGGCCATCCGTAAAGCATTCATTTTCCCAATAATGAAGAATTTTCTGCAACGTTTCTGGGCTTAGAACCTGACCGACGTTGACCCATTTTGTTAGGAAGTCCAGCAAAAAATTTCCTTCCACGGAAGATCGATCAAAGATGGCTGTTATGTTAGAAGTTGCCCTCTCGCCGGGACACTCCACATACTTCCAGCCATTCTTTTTAGCCACATCTGCAACTTCTTTGCTACTGTAGTAAACGTCTGGATTCGGAATTATACCTTCGGAGGAAAAAACTTTGCCGTATCTCGCATATGCACCCCCTTCGGCCGCTATTTGACAAACAATTATTCCTCTCGCCCCAAGCTCTTTTTCGTAGCAATGCTCGAGGGCTGTTTCAGGACCAACGTAGTACAGGCAGTGAAAAAAGTGAACTACGTCAAATTTCACATCATCTTTCTTCTTTTGTTCAACGTACTCTTGATAAGTCACGGGAAGCCATTCAAACTCAATATCAGCTCTACTCTTAATACTTTCGGGCAAATCCTCTCCTTTAGCACGAAAGACTTCCAACTTTTCTTTCCATGGTTCAATGCTTCGTTGAAAAATTCGGCATTTATCAACTCCTTCTCGGCGAATTTTGCTCAGCATTTCAATGAAGGACAAATCGGGGATTCCTTCCCCACTTCCAACACTGAGAATACAAAATGGCGAATGGTCTTCGAGACGATCACCGACATCATAGTCGCTAATCAGAGTACGCATGTGGTCTTCAATACAGTTTATATTATGACCTTCTTGTTGTATCGAAGCAGAAAAAGCATTCGAGGATTTTAAATAGTGCTCAGGAGAACTAAAAAGAGAGCGTCCCCCAACTTGAGCCATGTTGTGTTCAAATCGCTAGCGTGACTCTCTGGAGCGGAAGCAGGGCGAGAAAAAAGATGGGATCCTTTTTCGCGCCCTGAGCGGAAGTGATCGTCACCACAAGGTATTTTGGGGTTGACAAGGTATTTTTGCGATTTTTGCGGTTTTTTTACTCCACTGTCGAAGTTATATACAAACATCGCCTTTTACATGTATTACATGTAATGTAGAAACATGTTGGTGCTCATTTACTTGAACTGTCTCTTTCGTACAGAAACAAAACGAAATTAGAAACAAAACATTCAGAAATAGAACAATAAAATTGCAGTTGGTCACTACAATTATTTAACTGTTAAAAGCTTTAAAGAAGAGGATCGACTGAGGGAACTCCATTGATTAACTGATTAACGTTTTATACATCTACATGTTGTTCAAACTCTCTCCTCTCCAGACGGCTCCTGTTAGTAAACACCAGTGAAAGAAAAAAGAGGGAAGCGGGAGCGCTGGAGAGAGAAAAGGGAGCGCGTGGAACGATCCGCGCGTTTCTACCCAGCGCGACTGTAGGAGGCCTCTGCGGGAGAGAGAGTTGTTCACCTGTAGTCGAGAATGCTGTATTAAATTCCAAATAAAAGGCGACTTCCTGAAAATCGCAAAAATTAACTTCCAGCAAGAAAAACCAGTTTCTTCCAATCGCAAAAATTAGTTCCCGCAAAACACAAAAAATCGCCCATTCGCAAAATTAAACTCCAAATGGCAAGAGGAGTCAAGATCGAGTTCCGGGATTGGAAAATATGCAACAACAACAGCAATTTATTGAGGTATTTCCCTATTCTATGATATGTACAAGGCATTACCTATCTAAAATTGTGTAAGATCGTTAATTATAATGGAACAGCAACATTTGTAAACAATGAAAGAGAGATAAGAAAAAGAATGTTACATTCATTTTTTAAACAACAAATCTTGTCTTCAGTTCATACATTCATAAACAAATGCAGCAATTGATCTACAGATAACAGGATCAATGCTATTAAAGAGAAACATGATTTTCGAATTTCTATCTAGATCTTTGATGAGAATTGCATAATCTTAGGGATTCAGGCGTTTTTGGTACACCGTGTCTACCTGTTTCAGTGTGTAGTTGGTGATTCCCTGATCGGAATTTATTTATGGCTATCCTGTGACGCGGATTTCTTATCATATCAAAGATATCAGCTTTCTTGGTATCATTCTTGAAAGAAGTGTAAAAACTCAATTGCCTATTTGTTTTAAGAAGTCTTAATTGATAATCGATAAGACATTGCGGATACATTGTTTCACGTGGGAGATAAAGATTTTTTCGTTGTTTTCGTTCACTTTTATAGAAGTTGAGTTGAATTTGTCGCAAATTTGTCAAGGGGTTGGACTTCAGATTTGAAGGTTGATGGTTGACGCCCTTGCCCTGTAATAAGACGAGAAACTTTACTCCGCATTGTCTCTCTCCACCCAGGTGTATAAAATGGAAGCCGGCGACATACTGCTGGAGGTAACCCTGCGATGGACTACCATCGCACATCTCAGTTGTTTCCATGCTAGGGAGGAGGATCTCCGGCCAAGTGGACTTCCTGTTAACCTCGCGATCGTCCCCAGGGTCTTCTCAGCTTTCACCCGCCGCCAGGTTTAGACTTTCTCAAAAGTCCTTCGCTTCCCATTTCCGGTTCAATGTCGCTAAGGAGTCACATGAGATACCGTATTTACTCGAATAAGCGCCGCCCCCGAATAAGCGCCGCCCTCGAATATACGCCGCAATTTGGGACAAAAAGTTAATAAGCGCCGCAGTCCCGATGCAGCGCTTATTCGAGGAATTCCTTAATAAATTTAATAATAATAATAATAATAATAATAATAATAAATGTCATATTTGTATTGCGCGGGTTCCATACGGAAATGCTCATCCGCGCATAACAATAATACAAATAAAAATTACAGATAAATTTACAATAGTTTAAAATAATAATCTCATAAATTTACAATCATGACTATTACTTAATGCTAATAAATTAATTAAACTGATAAAATGCTTTTTTAAATAAAAAGGTCTTAAGGAGTTTCTTAAAGGTTAAAATTGAGTTGGCATGGCGTATCTCCGTGGGAAGCTCATTCCATAACGTGGGTGCTGCCAGTGCGAATGAGTGGTCCCCCAACGTCGCTGAGCTCTTAATCGTTGGTCGCTGGAGGAAAAGCTCGCCGTCAGATCTTAAGTTGTAGCGAGACAAAGGTTTGACAGTAATGAGTTCTGTGATGTAATTAGGTGCTAGGCCATGCAGTGCTTTATACGTAATTAGTAGGATCTTGACGTTAATCCTATATTTAATCGGAAGCCAGTGCAACTCAAAAAGGATAGGAGAAATGTGGTCAAAGCGAGCAATATTACATATGAGTCTGGCAGCTGCGTTTTGGACTCGCTGAAGTTTATTCAGTTGGGTGGCTGGTAGACCATATAGGAGGCTGTTGCAGTAATCTAGACGGCTCGTTACGAAAGCATTAACTAATATCTGAACAGTTTCATGAGTGAGAAATTTCCTAATACAGCTGATGTTGAACAAGTGAAAGAACGCGGCCTGGCAGCATTTAGTGACATGCGTGTTTAGGTTCATCTGTGCGTCGAACCAGCTGCCCAAGTTCTTGGCTTGGCTCAATGAGGTCACTTGAGTATTGCCAACACGGAGGGTATTGAAGGTGACTTTCTTAAGTTGCTGCCTAGTACCAATGATAATGAACTCCGTTTTGTCATCATTTAGCTTAAGTTTGTCAGCGAGCATCCATCGCTTGATGTCATCAATACAGTTTTTCAAGGCTGTTAACGCTTTGGATTGCTCAGTGCTTGAGTCTGGTTTGAAAGAGATGTAGAGTTGAGTGTCGTCTGCGTAAGCATGTACGTCTGGCAGATGATGTTCCAGTACGCTAAATAGTTTGCTTGCATAGATGACAAACAATAGAGGACCAAGGCACGACCCTTGTGGCACACCGTACTGCAAATCAAAAAGCTTGGATGTTGCGCCATTTACGGAAGTAAACTGAGAGCGGTTATTGAGGTAGGATGAGAACCATGACAGCACTGGTCCTGATATTCCAAAACTAGAGTGTAGTCGATCAAGCAAGATACTGTGATCTACAGTATCAATACCAGCACTCAGATCTAGTAGCACAAGTAGAAGCTGTCTCTGTGCTGTGGAATTCACGATAGGCGGACTGTGCTTCAGGGTACAGGTTGTGGACTTTCATGTGATTGTGCATTTGGTTGAAGACGACTCTCTCGGTGAGTTTCGAAGTGAAAGATAGGTTACTGATAGGGCGAAGGTTCTTAAATGCTACTTCTAATCCAGACTTCTTTAGCCTCGGACGAACATCTGCTTGTTTCCAATTTTCAGGAAACACGCTGGATTCTAGGGATAGGTTAATCATCCTGGTCAGTACGGGGAGGAGAACATCTAAGCACCCCACTACTAGCGGAGTTGGCATAGGGTCCAGAGTGCTCGATTTCTTACTTGACTTATATCAAAAAGTAACTACAAAGCAACTCTAAAACAGCATTGGAAATTTCTTTTTCATCAAAAGCGATGCTCCTCAGTTCAAACCTAGAAACTGGATCTAATGCTTTTTTAAGTTTGGCTTAAACAGCGTTTTAACTTAGGAGACCGAGCACTTCATTCTGTTCCTTCATTATTAAACATTATTATTATTATTATTATTATTATTATTATTATTATTATTATTATTATTATTACCATTTCAGTGACATTTTGTTAAAGTGCCGGAAATGACGAATGGTGACAAAAAGACGCTTCTGTTAGTTACTATTAAAAGTAAAATTTTCGTACAGATAGAAAATATTCCGTTAAATTAAAAGAAGAATTCTTTGTTGCGTCTAATTTTTAAATAAGCACCGCCCTCGAATAAGCGCCGCGTTTGAGGTGCGAAAAACTGAATAAGCTCCGCGGCGCTTATTCGAGTGAATACGGTATGCGCACAGCCTCTACTTCGACTCGACTTGGTGCGAAATATCGTGACGTCACCAATCGGTGACGCCACGAAAAGAGAACGCCTGGGTACTAGGCTGGGTCACTCCTAATTCCTTTGCTTCACGTGGAAAAGTTTAAGGGTCTTTTGGGGAGCGACCCTAAAATGAAAATGGCAGAATGATGGAACGGCGGAACGGAGGAAAATCACCCATAATCCTAAAACGAGGAATGGCGGAAAATCGCCCATAATCCTAAAACGCGGATAACAAAAATAGATGGCACTGATTCGCTTTCGCGAGATTCATCCTGACGAAAAACAGTCACGCTAAGCCAAATGGCGTTAATTGCGTGAACACTCGTCCTCGCCCTCAGTTATTAAAATAACGCCTGTTATGCAGGCTACAAGTAAATCCTTTGGCTCAAAATGACAATGCATTGCATGCTATGAACATACATGTTCTTCTCCCTTTTCAAAAGTGTGGAATTAATTGCCATAATTATCTCTCTTCTTTGGTACTCATGTTTTAGTCGGAACGTAGAACACCTTCGAATGCCTCAAATATCAAATTTCCTAAATTTTGTGTGAAGAATCCCGGAGGGGGTACTCTATAAATTTTAGGGTGAGGGGTGTGCCCTGGGACCCTGAAACCCTTGGCCTATTGCATCCTCTTTGTCTTTTAAATGGTTCCAATCAAATAGCGGCAAACCTTCTCTATTAAGAGATTTGTCGGAACTCACCCTCCCATTTAGGGAGGGCAATTTAAAAGCCCTACGAGACAAGATCAGACTATATTTCTCGAAACTACAATAGCTGCTGCGGTGCACGTGGTGTATTCTGGCTACCTGTCAATTCTGTGGCGTCGTTAACAGTGCGATCAAATCACATTTCGTGTCTTGTATCACTGTATCATGCGGTGTAAAAGACAGCATGAGTTTGCGAAATGGCATGCGGCATGAGTTGCGTAATGACTGCGGAATGTAATTTATACGTTACATACTCTGCTTTACTCGGGGTTTCAGACAACATAATGAAAATAATGCCAGTACATAAAAACCGTGAATTTTTGGCAGTACAAATGTGTGAACTCTGGGTATGCGTGTACAGATATCTTGTTTATCAATGTCTTTAAATCACCGCATTGCCGTCTTTATTCTTTGGGTCCAATCCATGTTACAATTTTCCATCTATCTGTCGATGAAAAGCGTTGAATCAATTTGGTGGTTGCTCAGGCTACTGGGGGCATCGTTACTTTCGGAGGATCGTTACTTTCAGCGATTTATTAGCTTGCTCTTATTTTTAACGTTCCGCGATTTAGGATTATGGGTGATTTTCCGCCATTCCGCGTTTAGGATTATGGGTGATTTTCCACGGTTCGCCGTTTTGGGATTCGGGGTGATTTTCCGCCGTTCCGTCATTCCACCATTCCTCCATTTAGGGTTGCCCGTCTCTTGGCGTCAGTGGGAAAACACTGGGGATCATTTCGGGGTCGAAAACATTTCGGGCTCGAGAACGTTTCGGGTCGATTTATTACAGGATCGTTTCGGGGTTGTGGATATTTTCGCGGAGGTAAGGTTCACTTCGGGCGTTGCACAGTTCGATTCTCATTTAATTTAATAGCACTGATGGTATGTACCTAATATTTTGACCTGGAGCCAGCAATGCGTCTTCTCTCGATCACCCGTGTGATACGTAGCTTACATTTTAAAAGTGGACTGAGGCGCTTTTCTACACTACAGGTAGTCCGGACGTCACCTTACTCCCGAGCTATGGATCAGAGCAGAAAGGAGATCGTAGTTCCTCCATCGATCCCTGATAAAATACAAGATCTAATTTACGCCTTTCGGGCATCAAAGGCACTATTTGCCGCATGTGAGCTGGGCATTTTTGATCTTCTACACGACTCCAAGACTCCTCAATCGGCTGAAGAAATCGCGGCAAAGATGAAGGCCGATGCAGACGCTACAACACGCCTTATGGATACTCTTGTTGCACTGGAATTGCTACAAAAGACCAAGAAAGGCGAATCGTGGTTCTTTGCGAACACCCAAATGGCGAGCCAGTTTCTTATCAAGTCCAGCCCAAGTTCAGTCAATGGTTACATAGAGTTGTCAAACAAAGTGATGTACCCTCTCTTCCTTAATTTGGAGAGTGCAGTTCTGGAAGGATCGAATCAGTGGATGAGGACTTTTGGACTGTCCTCAGAAGAAGTGTGGAAAGCCGAGTACAACACTGAAGAAGCACGGTTACAATTTCTGAGAGGCATGCATAGCACCTCACTGCATTTCTGTCATCTTGTGGCAAAGGCATTTGACCTGAGCAAGTTTAATAGCTGTTGTGACTTAGGGGGTAGGTACAAGGTACTCATCTTTTACACTGAGAGGCTAGGGTGGGTGTGGCTGTGGCTATGTGGTTTAGATGTTAGAAGAGTGGAGTTGTGAACTGAGAGGTGGGGGGTGGTTGAGAGTGAATTTTCTTTAAGAGAGAGAGTTACTGAGAGTTACTGAGTTGTACTGTCCTGTGGTGCTGTTTATTATGCTTGACAAGATGGTTCTAATGTTTGAGTTTGTGGACAAAATCCCAAAGTGATTATTCAAATGAAAGGCACCAAGTTTATACTTTCCAGTCATACTATTTATATAATGCCACACGAGGTGGATTTACCTGTTGAGACTGGGGATTAAAATTAATTATAAACTATGTTTATTACAGAAAATACCAGTGGGTTTGAGTGCTATCCTATGGTATTGTCTCCTATGCTGTGCAAGGTGGTCCTCACTTTGATTTGAGCCTGTGGATGAAATCCTATAGTGTGACCATCGAATGAAAGCCATTGAATAGTGCTCTCCTGTGGTGACATTTATTATGCTGAAAGAGTTGATCCTCGCTTATGAATCAGTGAATGCAATCCTTAAGTGTGACCATGTTTCAAGTGAATGCTCTCTTGTGTTATTTTATACTCAGGTGGAACAGGCACTATGGCCTACACTTTGTGTCAGTACTACCCAAACGTGAAGGTCACAGTTTGCGAATTGCAATCAGTTGTGGACTCTGCGTATCATTTCCATCCCTCGTTAGAAGATTGCCCAAATCAAGCAAATGTTTCTTTTGTGGTGGGTGACTTTTTCCAACCCAATCTGCAAAAGGCTGAGTTGTACGTGTTGTCACGCATACTTCATGACTGGTCACCTGAAAAAGTGGACTTGATACTTTCAAATGTTTTCAAGTGCTTGCCTTCAGGTAAGGACTAATCCTGATTCTTGTTTTTTGTTGACATACGAGAAACATGTAACCTCAATTCCTGGGCGTTTCGCTTTTGTACCCTATAACCCTTCTTAAGGGTACCTTTGGACCTTTTCTGTGGGTAACTATGGACCCCCTTTGTGGGTACCTATAAACCCTCTCTGTGGGTGCCCATGGACCCTCTCTGTGGTTATCTATAAACCATCTTTGGGAACCCATGGACCCTCTCTGTGTGAACTGTGGACCCTCTCTGTAGGTGCCTGTGGACCCTCTTGGTAGGTACCTATAGTGCATAAGGCCCCAAAACTGAAGGTCTCCTCCTGGATGCTTCCAGCTTGTTTTCACATCTAGCCATCCTGTATGCTGAAGCATCTCCCTATTCCCCAGGCAAAGTTTATTGTTGGGAACTTGTTGGGGTTTCTCTTGGTGGAAGGGTATTTACAGGGTGGGATAATTGGTCCCACCCGGCCACTCCAGGAGCAGCACTCACATCTTGTTGTTGTTTTTGTGTGTGTGTGTTTTTTTTTAGGCGGTGGTCTTCTTATTGTCGAAATGATCTTAAATGAAGACAAAACTGGGCCTAAAAATGCTCTTCTCCAGTCCCTCAACATGCTGATACAGATGGATGGCAAGGAGCGCACAGCAGCAGAATATAAACAACTCTTAGAGAAACATGGATTTACTAATATTCAGGCAAAACAGCTTGAGTCTGCTGGCATTGGTGCCATTTTATGCAGCAAGGCTTGAAGTGACATCTGATACAATGGCCTTAAATAATGTCATCTATTGTACGCTTGAGGACCTTAAGAAACAGTATGACCTTCGATCAATAGATACGTTTTTAAAGGCCACACAGGTTATAAACTCTTTTTTACTATACATACATTACATACTTCATGCATTGCATACGTTATTAACTGCTCATATTACTTGCCACACTATTTGCAGTATTCTTACACGTACAAATTATATATAAACATCTTCCAGTGGATACTAGTCCATATACCTAAATTGTCTGACAGCATATAAGTTACACACCATGGGAAACAAATTGTACTATAGAAAAACAAAGCCAAAGCCATGAAAAGCATAATACGTAGTTCTGGTATATTTCTTATTTATATAAGACTGTGATTATGGACTACGAATTCACTGAATTCAAGGTTTGCAGTTAATTTCGAGCCATCTTTTTAAAATTTCTCTCAGTAAAATGTCGGAAACAGTTATATATTTCAACAAGTCTTTTTGCCGAGGTTCGCCCTGAAGGCAGCGAAAGAAACAAATCGAAAAAAAAATTCCATTTCCCGGCCCTCATTTCCCCTATCAAGATGTATTTTAATCAACATTTAATATCAGTCGCCTTTGATCATCCTTGACCTAATTTAACCCTTTAAGCCCCGAAAGTAACAAGTATCGCGATTATCCTGCGAAAGAGGCGAAGGTCTACGCTCTGCTTGACAATGCGAGTGACACCACATTCGTTACAAACAAAGTTCAACAAGCACTCAGCATTGGAGGGATATAAACCGAGCTGAAGCTTAGCACCATGTCGGGGAAAGAAGTTATCTCCGTATCAAGAATTGATGGCCTCATAGTTGAATGGCCAGACAGAAGAACCACTCCGGGAATTACCCAAAACATATGCAAGAGAAAGTATTCCCTGTAGAGAGAACCAGATACCCACCCCCGAAATAGCTGATGGGTGGCCCCACCTTAAGAAAATCAAAGATAAGATACCAAAGTTAGACGCTAGCCTCGAGATCGGCCTTCTCATTGGTTGTAATTGTCCGAAGGCGATCAAGTCTAGAGAAGTCATTACAGGCAAGAGTGATACCCAGTACGTACGCAACCTCGTTCCCAGGGCCTTCTCCTCGTTCTAAATGGGGGATTGGAGAAACCCCTACATGGCCAAGGCTGCCAAAGTGGCTCCAAATATTCGTTAGAATTTCGTCACGAAAACTCGACGAAATGTCTTCGTTTCGTTTGAACAACGGTTTCCGATTGCAGAGAACAAACAGGGCCGACGTACGCTGGAAACAGCCTCCGAAAAAGCCATTTCATCATGTGTCACGTGACAAAATACTCCACGATTCTTGGAGTATTTCAGCAGCCTTGGCCAGGGTTTCTCCGATCCTCCGTTTTGAACGAGGAGAAGGCCCTGGAGACGAGGTTGGTACGATGGTGAGGGCGTTGGACCCGTCTCTAGTGCCCAGTCCCCTGATTCTCTGGTCGTCTCATCGTGCAAGAGGATCTTGGCGCCTGAAAACATTCCTACGGAAAACCTGAGCATTGATTTTATCGTTCACGACAAAGCGAAAGAAATAATAAACCCGTCGGCGGTAAACCAAATGTTTGAGCTGGACTTCGCTGAACACTGAAGCATGGAAAGGAAGACAGGAAGGAAGACAGGAGGTTTTTGAACATTGCAGAGACGGGCATACATCGATGCGACGACGGCCACTATGAACTCCCTCTCCCGTTAAAAGAAGGTTTCAACGGTCTACCCAACAATAGAGGTGACGCAGTTCGACGCGTGCATCACCTTAAGAAACGGTTTGCATCGCCAAACAGCACTGAGTATAAAGAGGAATACATGAAGTTCATGAAAGACATGATTGAAAGCGGCTACGCCGAAAGAGCTCCCAACGATACAGATACGAAACCTGGCATGACGTTTTACATCAATCAACACGGGACCCATCCTCGGAGACCCAGGAGCAGCTAGTCGGGACGACGGGATTTTCATGGGCGAAAGTTTACAACAAGAGCGGGAGAGCCCCTGGGCACTTACTCTTACCGACCGAGTTCCAGAAGCGTTTGAAATCCCCCCTTCTGATTGGCCAGAAAAATCAGCGAAGAGGAACAGCCGGGCGACTCTCATGTCTTCTTACACGAGGTTGTTTTCCTCATCGAACGCCGTAGTAGCGTGGCCCGTTCAACGGGAACATTTTTGGGGAGAGCTTCAGAAAACATAGGCACGCAATGCGTGCTGAGCCAATGACGTTTTGTTCCGCAATATGGTGAAATTTATGAACACAACCTATGGGTTTCACACCACTGCAGTGCGGACTGTGCGGTCCCTTCCATCTTCCCCAACAACTTGCAGCTAATGTGACAAGTCTTCGCCAGAGCAAGGAATATTCATTTATCATAAAACAGGGCAACGAAGCAGCGTGACTACGTGACAGTTAACTATAGCGTGACATTAGACTTGTGTGCAAAGTAAATAATGCATGGTTCAGTTTTACCTGTTACCATCCCCCCCGGGCAACCCCAGGGACAAGTCCAGCCCTTCAGTCCCGGGGGTGGGGAATTCTTTGAAGCCGTCTTGTCCCGGGGGGAGGGGGGCGGGGCAAATCGAAAATAACTCCTTGTTGTTCTTGTGAAGTACGTCACTTCTCGGTTGACGCCGGACCGCGTGGAGAAGACTGCCTATTTCCAGTGAGAATCGCTAGAATTTGCAGCAGACTGCTGGTTAGAGAAGAATAATCTCTCAAAATTAAAATCTGTATTCGAAGGTACTTTTATTTTAAATTGTTAAACGAATGTGCGTTTGATGCGTACTCGAATGGATGGCATTCGTCACAAACAAAGAAATATTTCTTCAGCGTATTTATGTATATACTGAGACGACTTAAATAGACTCTATAAGAAAACGAATGCACGGCTTTATATTAAACAGAGGTCTCAGTCCAGTTTTCATTCTTATGAAACAAGCTAAGAAGAACTCCTTCAAAATGCTGCCAGCAATTTGTTCACGGGCCTCTTGTGCGTATGTGCTAGATTTAGAATAAATCACGAGGCGAAGACCATTTCTTTACCTGCTAGCCGTATGCCAGTACGGTTAGAGGTTTTCCTTCAGTTTTCTTTTTCAAATATAGTGTTCATCTTTTTATTACATTACACATGTAGTGTCCTTCGTTCAAGAAACTCTAAAAAAGTGTTTAAGTTCTTATCAAAACGTCTGGTTTTGCTCTTGTACGGAAATCTATGCTTTGTACACAAAACAACGTATTTGTGGTCGATGAGGAGTCCCGGGGGTGGGGAATTGTCTCTTTCTGCGTGCCCAGGGGTGGGGAATAGACCGCCAAAAGAGAACAAAATTGCAAATCCCAGGGGGTATGCCCAGGGGGGCATGGTAACAGGTAGAACTGAACCATGCATAAAGCAAAGCTCTTCGTTTCCCTTTTCCTCAAAGACAACATATCCTAACACGTCAGTTGCTTGCATTTTTTATGTATTCAAGTCCTGATAGGCGTCGGTGAAAAAAACGCAAAATTCAGTAGGTCGCTATTAGAATGCTTTGTCACTTGCGTTCCGTTCGAGATGCTTTTAAGTGTTGCGTTACATTATCTGTCAACTATGCAAATTTGTTCAACATACGCTTTGAACTATAAATAACCCCGAAGTAAAGTTTGGTATCTTGTAAAGATTTTATTCTAATTAATTGATCACCACTGTAACTTGGATTTTTAATACTAGTTTCATTCAAGTTTTTCAGTTTTAGGAATAGCTAGGAACAAGCCCCCGCAAATTCTGATTTTACTTTGTCTAATTTGCATAAGCGGGTTGAAATTTGATATACGCAGAGTGTCACAGTTGATCTATTGAACCCGTTTTGGTTGTAGTGTTTGTAGCCGGATAAATATTCTGCTTTGCCTTCAAACAGCACAGCACCGAAATATTTTTATCCAGCTTGCTTTTTCAAGAATAAATAAATTGTATTAACCTTACGCAGAAACCGCTTGCTTCTCAGCTGGGGATTCTCATTATTTATCGTTCTTTTGCAATTCCACTAGAAAGCGAAAAACAATCGACGCCGTCAAGCTGGTCGGAAGTCAAAATGTTCTTCTACGAAAACTAATAATTCCGCTTGGAAATTAATAAAGGAAAGCAAACACAAACAACGTGTGCGTGAATTCACGCACTTAGATCTCAAATTGACGAGCGCGTCTTGTGTATAATTTCTGATGCGTTTGCTGCCGTGAAAATTTGTACCACGGCTAAGTATACGTAAACGCAGGACTACATCGCGAATAAAATCCTGCCAGACCTAAAGTATACAAAACAGCGCATTCGAAGTAACATTAAATAGTTCCTGTTGTTCGCAACTCGCCGATGCAAAATTAAACACTTCAAAGCCCGGGCGTTCTCCCATAGTATAAACTGTAAGGGTATGTGCCGCTGTTAAGGTAAGGGTTTCATTGTCCCGGTGCACACCCTCACCCATCGTCTCACAGAATATCCCCCAGCCTCACAGATCGTATATCGTTGATTTTTAGGCTCTGGCAGTAGCCATATGACGTCACTAACGTGACGTCATTGGCTAAAAATAAATAAATAACAAATAAACGAAGTCGAGGAAATCGCAAACTATAACGTGGCCGCAACAAAACAAACACTCACAGGGAATTATTCACGGCCGACTTATCGAAGGTATCGCAAATTTTTAGAGCTAGCGACCTCCCCTTTCTCCATTGTAACTAATTATTTCGCCTTCTTCGTTGATCTCCGTCTGAAACTTCCCATCTCTGATGCACGGGCCACGCAACTATGTTGATCAAGCGTGTCATGTCACGTACTATAGAGTACTAGTACGTGACATGACGTCGCAGCGACCGTTAAGCAGAAAATCGCCCAGATCGGCCTCCAGAAGCTCGGAAAAGCAATAAAAACGCAAACACATAGCAGGTAATGTTTTTCAACTGTATTTCCATTTTAATGCATTTTCAGCGGAAAACCGCCGATTATTTTCGATCAAATTTCAGTTCCATACAAACACTCATATTACGCTTTGGTTAACTGTGGTTCCCACGCTCGAGCGACATAGTTGCGTGGCCCGTGCATCGGAGATTCCCGTGGAAAGTGTCAGACGTAGTTCAACGAACAAGGAGAAATAATTAGTAACATCGTTTACTCGAGTAGCTATTAGCCTCATGCAACACTTGAGAAAGGGGAAGTCGCTAGCTCTAAAAATTTACGATACCTTCGATAAGTCCGCCGTGAAAAATCCCGGTGAGTGTTTGTTTTCTTGCGGCCACGTTATAGTTTGCGATTTCCTCGACTTCGTTTATTTATTATTTATTTATTTTTTCTGAAGCTCTCCTCAAAAATGTTCCCGTTGAACGGGCCACGCTACTACGGCGTTCGATGAGGAAAACAACCTCGTGTAAGAAGACATGAGAGTCGCCCGGCTGTTCCTCTTCGCTGATTGGCCAGAAAAATATTTTTCTGGCCAATCAGAAGGCGGGATTTCAAACGCTTCTGGAACTCGTTCAGTAAGAGTAAGTGCCCCGGCGCTCTCCCGCTCTTGTTGTAAACTTTCGCTCATGAAAATCCCGTCGTCCCGACTAGCTGCCCTTGGGTCTCCGAGGATGCACGGGACCATGATGATGATGCAGGGCTCACAAAGATACACCAATGCTAACAGATGTGTTTACTGCGGTTCTACAAACCATTCGTCCGTGAACTGTACAAGGGTGTTGACTGTCGCTGCCCGAAGGGACCTCATACGAAGGAAGAATTTGTGCTACAACTGCCTTGGTGATAATCATCTTGTGTCTGCGTGTCGTTCAAGACCCTGCAAGAACTGTGGACAGTGGCATCATACACCTCTTTGTGAAAGAAGAATTTCAACTGTTCCTGAGCAAGGCAGCGTTCCCACATCAACAGAAAAGAACCTGAGCGCATCAACTTGGTCTACGTCAACTTTACACGCTACAGTGCGAGCAATGGTCAATGGACAGGAAGCAAGAATCATGATCGACACAGGAGCCGGAAGTTTGTATGTATGCTCAGACCTGATTACAAGACTGGGAATCTCACCAATCCGGCAAGAGACAAGATGCATTGAGCAGATGTATGGAACAGTTACAAGAAGAGTGGATATTTACTCTTTAACCATTGAGTCTGTTGTTGTGGATGGTTTTAACTTTGTTGTTGATTGTATCAATGCAGAGAAGGATGTGTTGACATCTTTACCTAATCCAAGAATTAAGGACTTGGAGCGGAAGTACCCTCGACTCCGTAAGCTACAATTAAGCGATGAAGACGAAATCGCAGATCGGCTCCCTGTACATATCATCGTTGGAGCAGCGGATTATCAGAGCATCCGTTCAACAGAACCACCAATTCTCGGGAACAATCCTGACACTGACCCTGGAGCAGAATTCACGATGCTGGGATGGATCTTGTATGGGAGGCTTATTTCAGAATGAGATGGCGTGGAAAAGGAATTCCTTTTAAACTCAAGCCAAAGTGAATTTGAACGCTTGTGCTCCGTGGATGTGCTTGGCCTGGAGGATGCAGATACTCTCAACCTCTCATTCAACCAAGACTTTGAAGAGCAAATCAAGTTCAAGAGTGAAGGGTTTTACGAGACACGGCTACCTTGGAAGCTTCCCCATGGACTACTCCCAACCAACAAGGGGCTGGCAATGGCGCGACTTTGGGGAACAACAAGACGCTTAGAGAGACATAACAGACTGGTGGAGTACAACGCCATTATGCAAGAACAATTTGAGAGTGGAATACTTGAGCCTGCTCCACCTCAGCCCGCTGGAGAAATCGTGCACTACGTTCCACATCATCCTGTCATTCGCGAGAGCGCTGAGTCAACAAAAACACGCATAGTCTATGACTGCTCGTCCAAAGCCAGACAGCAATTGCCTTCGTTGAATGATTGCCTAGAAACTGGTCCAGCTCTCCAACCGCTGCTCTTTGACATTCTCCTTCGTAATCGGTTGAAAAACTTATGCGTCACTGGAGACATAGAGAAGGCATTTCACCAAATTCATGTGCATGAGGAGGATTGTGATGCCTCAAGAGTACTTTGGTTTAGCAACTTGGACGAGCGAAAGGTGACTGAGTATCGCTTTACCCGGGTGATCTTTGGTGCAGCACCTAGCCCTTATATCTTGGGTGCGACTCTCCAGAAACACTTGTCAGCATATCAGGAAGAATTTCCAGACACGGTGAAGGCGCTGCGGGATGACACTTACGTCGATGATATACAATACGGGAGTGATAAGGAGGAAGCCCTCACAAGGTTTAAGGAGGAAGCGACACATATCATGAACAAAGGGGGATTCACACTACACAAATGGCATAGCAATGTAGCTACCCTTGAAGGTACACCTCAAAACAAGGGATCAGATAGAGAGGATCAAAGGGCCAAAATACTGGGAACCCAGTGGGACAAGTCAACAGATACAATCTTTGTTGATTTTAAACCGTGCTGAGGTGCAACAGAGCCAGTGACAAAGCGGAAGATGATAGCAGCAATAAACAGTGTTTATGACATCCTCGGTCTGGCTTCGCCAGTTATGATCACCGGAAAGATTATCTTTAGCGAAGTTTGTTTACGGACGATCTCGTGGGATGCACCCCTCCCTGATGAAATTGTACGGCAGTGGAACAAGTGGATCAGCTGTTTAAAGGAGCATCCAACCCTTGCAATTCCGAGAACTGTAGTTGACTACAACGAAAGGGGACTGTCGTTACACGGATTTTCAGACGCCAGCAAATCAGCAGTGTGTGCGGCCGTTTACGTTGCTGCTAAGTACTTGGATGGGTCCGTAAGTCAAAATCTTCTCGTTTCCAAATCAAAAATCGCTCCTAAGAACACATCGATTCCACGCCTAGAACTCACCGCAGCCCTCACTCTTGCCAAGTTGCTGAGTCATACCACTAAGGCACTTGACCCCAATATGTTTGCTGAGACCCACGCATGGGTGGATAGCACCACTGTACTCTACTGGTTGGAAAACAAGGGCAAATGGTCACAGTACGTCGGGAACAGAGTGGCAAAGATACAGGATCTTGGAACCTTTGTGTGGCATTACGTCCCTACAGCACAAAATCCAAGTGACTTAGGGAGCAGAGGAATTGCTCCGGCAAGAATTGATCACTTTTGGATGAAGGATCCTGAATGGCTGGGCAACGTTGAAGAATGGCCAGAGAAAGTAGAAGTCAAGGGGACGGCAGAGGCTCAAACTGAAGCAGTACCGAGAAAGGAAGCTGCACTCCTCCAAAAGCAGGAAGACCAGAACTTTCAAGAAACTTGGACCGAAGAACTTCTTCAGAAGCACAAGTACTGGAAGCTTCTAAGGATCACAGCATTCATTAGAAGATTTATTGGCAACTGCCGGAAGGTGGCTAAAACACGTGGCCCCCTTACAACATTTGAGATTGAACAAGCGGAGCAGTGGTGGATCAAGTGAGCACAGGCAGGATGTGAGCAAAGAATCGATGTTCCCATCAAGAGAGACACACTGGGGATCTGGCGTTGGTATGGGCGAGTCCCGGACTACCACCCGATGTTCATACCAAGAAAACACAGATTGGCGGAGTTGGTCGTGGAACATTACCATCTGATGAATTTGCATGGGGGAGTCCAGTCCACAATGAACAAGGTGCGAGAGAGGTTTTGGATCCCACAACTGCGACGTATTACAAGAAGGCTGAGGTTGAGCTGCAATCACTGCAAAAGGCACAAAGCAAGCGCATTACCAGCACCACCAATGGCCGCCCTGCCATCATTTCGAGCAGAGTTTACTGATCCATTTTCCTCAACTAGAGTGGATTTCATTGGTCCATTGTACCACAAGACACAAGGGATCAACCCCGGGAAGGCTTATGTCGTGTTATTCACTTGTGCTTGCACTCGTGCCATTCACCTAAGGTTGTGCACGGATATGACTGTTGAGCAATTTAAACGAGCACTGAAGGAATTTGTGGCGAGACGAGGTACCCCGCAATTGATCGTGAGCGATAATGCGAAGACCTTCACAGCGACAAAAGGATGGCTTGAGACTCTACAAGAAGACGAGGATCTCAACAACTACCTCGCATCACAGCAGATTCAATGGAAGTTCCACCTCTCCAGAGCCCCTTGGTGGGGAGGATTTTTTTAACGTATGGTTGGCATCGTCAAGTCTTGTCTTTCAAAGGTCATTGGTTGCGCATTACTCTCTTATGCAGAACTAGAGGAAACACTTCTCGATGTGGAATGCTTTGCAAACAACAGACCGTTATGTTACGTAGGTGAGGAGTTTGAGCAACAGATAGTTACACCTAACATCCTTATCAGAGGAAAACCTGCGAACTTTCTAGAAGATGTTGATACCTTGGATGACACAAGTGACGTCACGAGAAGATTGCGTTACTTGAAGACGTGCCGATTGCAGCTGCGCAAACGATGGGTTAAAGAGTATCTTCACGCATTGGAGGAGAGATCCAAGACGCAAGCAATTGCAAATAAGAAGGTTCCCGCAGAAGGATCGATGGTTCTAATTAAAGACTCCATTAAGAACACTGGAAAGTGGAAGCTTGGAAGAGTTGAAAGTCAGATAAAGGGAAAGGACGGCGTTCTTCGGGGATTCAAGATAAGGACGGGAAACGGGTACATCGTCGAACGCCCTGTTCAGCTAGTTGCAGATTTGGAGATAGGCGCACAACCCCAGCTACAGAACACAGGTTTGAACCCTGAAGTGCCAGAGTTTCGACCGCGGCAGCTACCTGGACGAGCAGCAAAGAATGCAGCAAGGAACCGGATGATCGGAATTGCAATGAACGAGTTAGAGGACGATTAGAATTGTATTAAAGCTGCTTATCAGCCCTTTAATAGGGGGAGGGTGTCGTAAACTCCACAGTTTACATTATGCAAAAACTTGTGACGCGTGACTCGCGTCACGCGATTTAGGCTAGACATTCCAAAGCTATTACGTGTTAGACTGTATGACTATATTTGGATACGTCTTTTTCTACACACGTGCTCGATCGAGAGAAAAGGTATTACTAGGTTTTTGGATTCACTACTGTAACACGGCGTTTCACTCGCGTTGGTTGGTCGGCACAAGGAGAGAATAAACAAGTTAACATTGTACTGGAAAGGAGTGAATTTCTTCAGTGTCTCAGGGAATTTTCTGCGTTACGTTAACAAACATTCCCCACAGAGCATCCCAAAGAATGACAGAGCAGAGGGCGTTAAAGAAATCGACCTAGACCTGGACAAACTCCGTTTGGAACCAGATATGTCCAGGATTGAACTCTGCTACGAAAATTACGAAAACTGCGAAAATTTGCAAAGGTACCAAGAAAGCCTTACAAGATGTCAGAGGGACCCAACAATAACTGCGGGCCCGAAAACTATTTTAGGTGCACAACATTCTCCAATGGGTATACAATTTTTATTGATTTTGAAAGTTTCATCTTTATAATTTTGCAAAGCATATTGCTAAGTTTGCGCCAATAATTACCATTAGCTGACAAAAACATGAGCTCGAAAAAATACTTACCGGGCCCGGAATTTTTTTTTTATTAATTGCATACACACAGAAAAAAAAAGAGAGCCTACTTAGAGAACAATTACTTACACTACCTACGTGACTTAATGTACAATTACTTACATTCTTTACAATACATTATATTACATTACATTACAGTTGCTTACATTCTTTGCACTTCTAATAATACGTGCTACATACAGTACTTACAATACCATATAAACATAGTTCTAGCCTTAGGTTTCAAAACAACTGAAATAAATTATTAGCCTTCCGTCTTAACATAGCTTTCTAGAGTTTATTTTCGGACACTGCTCCACTTTTGAGGCTATTGTGACATGCCAGAAAGACAGAGAAGTGTTTTATTTCAGGCGACAGGTTGAGTGTCCTACAGGACCAAATATAGTATCTCACCACAAGAAAATGAAAGTTTAGTTTTTGTTTATTCTTTAATTGATGTGTCTGTCTTTAAGCCTAAAACTGTATTTAAAGAGAAGTTGTATGTCCTGAGTGCAAGATTTTGGTTTACAAGAAAATCCTTGAAGTTTTGCCAGAAGGTAGAGACGACACTATAGGACCAGAAAAGATGGATCAAGCTTTCCTTCTCCGTTTTGCAGAAACTACAGAGATCAGAATCTTTTATACCTACTTTTTTAAGAAAATCATTGGTCGCCAATCGTCTATGCAGAAGTTTGAATTGAAATATAATAATAAGTTTTGTAGATTTTGTACACGGGCCCGGAAAGTTATCGGAGGTTTCGAGAAAAGGGCCCCAGGCCTTTTTTCTCCTCAGTTGCACTGTTGCTGGTATAAAATATTGCGCAACATTGCAAAATGTTTTCCACTTTTTATGCTCCCCGAGCGTAAGAGCAAATGTCTAGTTAAGAAGCAACAAATCAATATTAGACGCGAGATACGAGATCACGGGTTTTTTTCTACGCGTACCAGGAGCAACTTGAAACAAAAAGAACAAAACTAGCAGGGCCATATTTTGATGAATTTCAGTTATGATTATGAATTCATCCATTTCGTTGTTTTTTTGTTTTTTTCGTGTCTCCCCAGTTTTTATTCTGGTAACATACTACAAGCAATTCGGCAAGCCTGTTACCGAATTCTTAATCAGTTGAGTTAAATTTTTTCACACCACTGTATAAGACGGTACTGTTCTCCAACGGAAGTGAAATTAGCCTGGTGTGCGGAAATGTAAGAGAAGCATCGTGTGTATAAGGGTGTGTTCCTTTGGGATGATCCAGATCAGGATCAGTGATCCAAGATCACTCGGATCATGCTGCGTCTAAAGAAACCGAAGGATCCTTGTCCAGAGTGGATCTATCGTTTCCTTTGATGCACTGTGATCGGAGTGATCTTGGACTACTGATCCTGATCCGGATCATCCCAAAGGAAAGCACCCAAAATTTTAAGAAGGGCTTCTTTGTTTGTTCTTTGCTTGCATTCATTGATTACAACCCACCGAAGTTCGAGTATGACTCCAGCAGTGCCATCAATGGCTCCGTTGCGACTCGGAATTTTGATAACAATTAATAGGGGATAAAACACACTTGAAGACCAGGGTCCGTTTCATGGCAGTCCCTGCATTTAAAAGATTGGCTCATGTTGACCCTTAGTAGTCCATATTAGCCTAAAGTAACCCATTTTCTTCCACACCGAATTATAAAGAGAAGAGCGGGGTAAAAGACGTAACAATTCTAGACCATTCTAGCTTGCACCTGGACAGGGAGTGGCTGCTTGAGAACACCAAAGTTGAAGATGATGATGATGATGATGAAATCCTTATTTAAAAACGATGTCCTTCATTAAAATAGCAATGGTCTTCCAAAGAGTCGTGATAACTCATATTAATTAAAAATTAACAAATACAGCTACTTTATCCTTTCTTGTCTATACAGCTATTTCAATTAACGTTGTCGGATGGTTTTAAGGACGGTGCCTCCTAATACAGATGTTTTTTTGCAAAGTTTATGACTATGGGGAAAAAGTAGATCTTAGCAAGGGTTATTGAAATCCAAAAAGAAAAATGTGGGTAACCACGTAATTTTCAGAGATATTAAGCAACCCTATCTCCAAAAAAAGGCTAAAATACAAAAAATGTATGGCAGTTTCTTTCCAAATTTAAGCTCAATTACCTCTGAAAAATGCGTGGTTACCCCCAATTATCTTTTTGGGCTCTGACAGCCCTTGCTAAGATCTACTTTTTGCACATAGTCATGAACCGCGCAAACATAGTGCTCAAATTCCTTAAGAAACTCATTCTCGTCCCCAGAGCTACGCGGCTTTTTTTAAATTACGTCTCTTGTAGCTCTGGTAACGGCCAAAATTTTATTTTTTTGATTGGCCGATTCAAACCGTATGCCCAATACAGTAACGTTAAAAGTTTTTGGCTTCTACGCATAACGTATTATTTCCGGTTGAATTAATATTGACTTGATTAATTTCCACGCAAAGAATGTGGCTTAGGGGAGATCAAGTGACCAAATTTTGCTGTTCCGTTAAGCACGTAAGAATTCAAAGTGTTCGAGATTGTCGCTAAATGCCAGGGATTCTTTTCTTGCTACAGCATTTTCTACAAAACTACAGCTTGTCCAAAAATAAACTTAAATGTCACTGTCTCATCAACTTTTGTAGTGACCTCTTGATGTCGATGTTTAAAACTTGGGCGCCAAATGCTTTCCATGGGGTAAAACGTAATACAGTGTAGCATTTAGTGGCGAAGTGATAAGTACAAAGTTACCATTCTCACACAACAGAAACCAGACGAATGTAATACAATTCAGTGTAACGCAAATGCAATACCTTTATTCAGGCAAGATACAAATCCAAAACCCGTGAGCAAAATGCAGGGACAATCGTTCTTCTGAACAATTTCGGCACGAAAGGTAGCTTCGTAAGTTTGTTCCTTTGAAAGCTCCAGGTTCTCCGTTAATTGAAGGAGAGTTAGAGGGACCCGAACAGCTTTTAGTCGACTAACCATGACTCCGCCGATCGATAGGAATTCAAATTTCTCGGTTGTTGTCCGAATTGTCATGCCCAGAGCCACTCCACGGTCGAGAATAGAGGAGGCCTTTCTCGTCCCCAAAGCTGCGATCCTTTTGGCCAGCGCCACGGATCGAGAGTTCTGGCAGGGTCCGAAAACAGGAAGTCCGCGAATCACAGACTTCCTGCTTTCTGCACAGCCTCAGAAATTTGAAACAATAACGGTTACCATAGGCTACAAAAAATTGGGCAGCTATTGCGCTTCCGCGTTATCCTGGCCCCTGCCAGAGCTCTCTATCCGTGGCGCTGGCCAAAAGGATCGCAGCTCTGGGGACGAGAATTAGAGGAGGCGCAATAGCAACTTAATGAATTAGACATGCGCTACCGGATGACCAGGTAATGGCCATGTGTAATGGCCAATCTCGTACCCAGACTCCACTGGCTTTTTGGTCAGCGACCACCCGCTGACCAAAAAGCCAGTGGACTCTGGGTACGAGATAGATAGGTTAGATAGATAGATAAATAGATAGATACCTGGTAATGGATACGAGATTGGGTAATGGCTGATACCAGGACCCTGCGATCCCACCGCTGACTGAACAGATCGTAGGCTCTGAGAACGAGAATGTACGAAACTTGAATATCTCGAGATGCGCAGAACGTATGCACAGTAACAAAAGGAGGCACCGTCCTTAAAGACCTATTGACAATTTCCACAATGCAACGCGGTCGTAATTGAATTTCGTGGACCATGAAAATACTCAGCCATCGCGACTGTTTGAAAGATCCAAAGTAACCTGGTTCCATCGTACAATGTTCGGCCAATTTTGCTCACCTGTGAAGTACAAAGAAATATATAACATGTATTCCACGTGATATTTCGCGTTGTGATGTGGTAGAAGTTATTTTTGGTCGCGATTGGAACTTTTCCGTGGAGCGATGCCGCCAAAGGCTCGAGGGTGGCCGGCAAGAAACTGCAACCTTCGGGTTTGGCTCACAAATTCCTTCTTTCATGTAAATAAAATAAGTCTATTAGATCGCCTATAAGTGCCCCTGTATTTTGCAATTTATTCTCGAATCGTTTTGTTATCCCTTTTTAGTGTACTCGTTTACTGTGAGGTGAGTTTTTCAACATCGATACGTGACCAATCGACCAGAACAAAGTATTGTCTGCACGGCAAAATATAGATGAAGTACAAAACTTCTCGGCTCGCTGGCGGCTTCGTTTTGTTCTACATTGAAATAAAACTTTCGGCGAAAGTTGAAGGAGGTTTTCTGCGTCTCTGGCCGTCGAAATTTTTTCGATGTGAGTTTCGAAAGTGGCTAAAAACAGCGTCCGCCGGCGGTGCTCATTTGAAATTAAGCCCGATGCAAATGAGATGCAACCGACAGAAAAGAGCCGACTGGAAGTATGTTTTTTATACAGAAAACTTCACGGCTCGCTGGAGGTTTCAATTTCGTTCGCATCGATCTCAAACTTTCGGTGAAAGTAGGAACAATTTTCCTGTGTCTTCGGCGTTATTATTTTTCTTTTAAATGGGATTTTTGGAGGCGAAGAAAAAGTCCTCGGCGACTGCTACACGAAGGCGGGTTGAGCGGCCCAAAACAAAGGCCGCAAAAGTATTTGACGGGCTTTTGATATCTGACAGGGCTGCTTGTTGAGACTGAAAAGTTACTTACGACAAACATTTCAAACTCAGCGTTCATTTCTTCCTCGAGATGAGAGGCTGTAATTTTTCCTCTCGAGAGATTGCGGCCCATGTCCGGTCGAATCAAAATAAACAATGCGCAGTGCATCACGGTAAGTGCCAGTGGGTCTTTTAAAAGCTTCGAGCTTACTCGACAAGACCGAAAGGTAGTATGGGTAGCTGTAAATCTTTTGTGATTCGGCTGTAATAGCCCTTTTCACAGTTACCCTTTCTTGTTTGCATTACAATGTATTTGATCGTGGATGTGAGGCAATTTCGGGCAATTTTGCCGTTTATGCCCGAAATTGCCTCACACTCACGTTCAAATGCATTGTAATGCAAACGAGAAAAGGTAACTGTGAAAAGGGCTATTTCACGGTTGTCACTACCATAGGATGAATAAACCATCTGAAAGCAATGGTCACACCACACAACTCCGTTATTAGGATGGGTGAAAGTACCATAAACTCTTGTCTGTGCGATTCATTTTCTGAGACTTTTCTGTGGCTGCTTTGCGAAAATCGCGACCCGTTTGTAAATTTTCTCCATACGTAAGGGTCTTCGTCTGTTTTTAAAACTACCGTCACGTCCGTCACGCAATCTGGGAATTCTTCGCACTCTTCTGAGAAACTCCGCATTCGCGTCTCACGCAATCGGAGTAAGCTTTACAAAGCTAGTACAGCTACTGCAGCAGTGTCTCTTTTCTCAATGGCCCATGCTATACGTAGCTTATTTCCTAAAACTGGACTGAGGAGCTTTCATGTACCGCGGCTGATCCGCGCATTATCTTGTACACGGGCTATGAATCAGACAGATCAGAGCAGAAACGACATCACAGTTCCTCCACCGATCCCTGATAAGCTGCAAGATCTCCTTTTTGCTTTCCGAGAATCAAAGGCGCTATTTGTCGCATGTGAGCTGGGCATTTTTGATCTTCTCCACGACTCCAAGACTCCACAATTGGCTGAGAACGTTGCAGCAAAGATGAAGGCCAATGCAGACGCCACAACACGCCTCATGGATACTCTTATTGCACTAGAATTGCTACAAAAGACCAAGCAAGGCGAATCGTGGTTGTATACGAACACCAAAATGGCGAGCCAGTTTCTAACCCAGTCGCCCGGGGGGGGGGGGGGACTCCCATATGAAAATGACGGGGATGCTCGTCGGAAAATTAGAATTAAACCCCCTAAAGGAGACCAATCTGGGTGTGGTTCAGGCCTTATTTGACCGCTAAACGAGACCACGCTAAAACAGACAACCAAATAAGAGCTTCAGTGATTTTAATGGGCTAATTAAGATTGACGCTAAAGATTGACGTCGTTGGGTTTTTTCATATAGATATTTCTTTACGCACACCCTACGGCAATACCTGAATGGGTAAAAATATTGGCTTTCCTTCCTAAAATCCCTAAGCGAGACCAAAATCTGCAATTTACAACCCTAAGCGAGACGACGAGCATCCCCGTCAGTTTCATATGGGAGTCCCCCCCCCCCCCACCCCCAGGCCCAGTCGAGCCCCGATTCTGTCTATGGTTACATCAAGCACTCAAACAAACTACTGTACCCTCTCTTTGGAAACTTAGAAAGTGCAGTTCTGGTAGGATAGAATCAGTGGATGAGGACTTTTGGACCGTCCTCAGGAAGTGTGGAAAGCAGAGTACAGCACTGAAGAAGCGCGGTTACGATTTCTAGGAGCCATGCATAGCACGTCACGCCATTCCTGTCACGCTGTGGTTAAGGCATTTGACTTGAGCAAGTTCCATAGCTGTTGTGACTTAGGGGGTGAGTAAAATCCCAAAGTGTGACCGTTCTAATGAAAACTTAGTATTACTTGTTGTCTATGGTGCTTTTTCTCATGCTACACCAGATGCTTGTAACATTTGAGTCTGTGGATGAAATCCTAGATCTCCTTCGTGTTCTGTGTCACTGAGTTCTCGCACTGTGCCATTCGGTGACGTCAGGAAATTTCGCACCAAGTCATGTGAGCAAGAAATGAATGCCTGGGTACTAGGCTGGTGCAACCCTATTCTAGACTAGAAACAAAAATTTCCTCCCTGCCCCAGACTCACTAGGTGTCAATCTCTAGTTTCCTGAAATATGGTACATTATTCTAATTTAAAACCAAAATGCTCTGATTTCTCTACCCTATCCTAGACCAAACTGTTTGAAAACCATACCCTTCACAGTGGCATGTATCCCCGATCATTCTCTTATTACCTTCTGTAAAGTTTGTTCCAGAAAATATCCATACTTCCCCCACAGAGAGTTGTTTGGGTTGGAGCCCCCTCCCCCACGCCTCTGGGGATTCCAGTTTAGGTTTATACTTTCCTTTAAAACTTTTGGGCTTTGAGACCACCTCCCCTTGGAATTTCCAGTGACCCTCTGTGGTGGGGGTTTGGATATTTTCTGGAACCACATAACTGAAGGTAATTCAGATAACTTTGAAAAATTATCTGTGACCTGGATTCAATCAGAACTTTACATGAGCTCCCTGAGAACTGCTGAGTTGGTGTCTGGGAGCCATCCTTGAAATCTCATTGGATAGTATGCAATAGATATGCAAATTAATGGCAGTACCCTGAATCACTTGCATGTCACACTGTGTCACAGACCATTCAAATGAATTAGCTACCAAGACATATAGTTGTACTTTCTTGTGTCAACTGTTTTTTAATGATGCTCAGGTGGAACAGGAGCTATGGCATACACTCTGTCTCAGTACTACCCAAACATGAAAGTCACAGTTTGTGACATGCAATCAGTTGTGGACTCTGCGCATCATTTCCAGCCCTCGTTAGAAGATTGCCCCAATCAAGCAAATGTTTCTTTTGTGGTGGGTGATTTTTTCCAACCTTATCTACCAAAGGCTGAGATGTATGTGTTATCACACAGTTCAACGGAAGTGGCACAACGTTCACATTGCCATAGAATGTCGTCCATACATTGGACCGCGTTCCCATAAACTTCGCGAGAAATTCCTGTGTTACATTTTCGATGCTGCCACTTATTACAGCCATCACACAGCAGGGCTTCTTGACGCGACGTTACGATTTGTTTGCATGCAATGCACAGATGAGCCATAATAACTATTTTCCTTGAATGAAAGTATCTAACAACTGTTTGAAGTGTTCAACTGAACGGATGACGAGAAAATAAATTGTAGGCTTTTTATAGGTGGCCCCAGACTCGAAACGGATCAGAGTTCCGCCCATTTGATTGGTAAATGCTAATTTTGTTTACTTTCCTTTGTTAAAATAAACTTAATTAAAACTGTAAAAACAAAGAGAAAAAATCACACGTACCTTGCGCGGGACACTAATTAGCTGTTGTTGTTAAGAAAGTCACACGTATAAACAATAGATATGCTAGTAACAAAGCGGGAAAAATATCACATTTACCTTGCGCGAGCCAGTTATAACCTGTCATTGTTAAGAAAGTCACAAGTATAAACAACTTACTTTTACAACTTGTTTTCATGACGAGATGTTTAACCATTTAATTACACGCGTACGCACGCAACAATAGATTTCTGTTGCGCAAGCTTCATTAAACATTTTTTTTATGTGGTCTATAAGGGAATCAACTTAAACTTAGTCTAATGACTTTTAATAGATTAGTCAAGGAAAAGGTAAAGAAACTTTTTATTGTTTACAACGACGCTCAGTAGTCTCAATACTGAGATACTAAAATTTCACGTGCATTGTACTTGCGCGCACTGTTCCTCGCTATTAAATTAGTCTATGCTTTTCGTATCTCAACAGTCGAGTGTACGATGTGAATTTAAACAGGGAATCTTGACATTGGTGAATTGTTTTCGCTTTCGTTGTGAACGTAAAGCGCATTCATTCTGTGATGAAGGCGAGACTTTTTCGTTCTATTGTTTTCTCTGTTTCACTGCCCAAGCACGCACGTTTTGATAGAGGCTTTTCATGCACGCTTTTCACCGTTTTTAGTCCATCACCCTGGAATGATAAATACCCACAGAAACCAAATCTGAAGCGCATGTAGGGAGGGAGATTGGGGAGAGGGCAGTAATTCAGGGAGATTGGGGAGAGGTCAGTGTTACACAGCTGTTCTATTCCCCAAAAATCAAGCGTATAGAGTGTGGAGGTTTTCGTCACTTGGCTGATCTTCTACCCAGTATCCAACGGATGAGGTAACTTTAACGTAGAATTTCACTATGTTTAAGTTTATTTCTACTTTAATACTTTGTGGAACGATCTAACTATCTAGTGGAACGATCTAACTATTTCGTGGAACGAATTGACTATTCTGTGGAACGAAGTGACTTGGAACGAAATGACCATGGAACAAAATGACCGGATACCGCCATCACCCTTTGCAATATTGCTTACGATTTCGCTCTTCCAAGCTTTTGGAATTGCTGCAAGAACACCAGCATAATCAAGGAAAGTACAGCGAACGCCAAATTTGCATTTAAAAATTTCGAATGAAAGGAAATGGCCATCGGTATCAAGGAGGTCACTAATTCTCAAAATGCCTTTATTAACCCATCAGTTTTATAATAAATTGTCTTTCCATTAATCCTTACAAAACGCTTACACTTACCACCTACTTTTACGCCTGCACTCACTTTTTTAGCGGATTTTCTCCACAAGAAAAACCCTTTGAGCCTCTGCGGAGGAGAGAGTGTCGGTTTAGAGATTGACTTGCCAACTGCCAACCTCCCCAGGGTGCATTCCGTGTACGTCCCACGCCGAAGATACGCCAAGAGTTCCGACGTTGTACGCCAAGCGGCCGCCGAGGCGCCGACGCCAGCAACCTCGTCCCCAGTCCCCAAGCTAGGCTCTCTCCTCTTCCCGCCGCGAATGCGAAAGAGAGGCGAAGTAACGAGGACAAGAAAGTTGATGGACTAAAAGCTTATGGTTCGGTTTATTTGTTCATGTTTATAATTACTAGTACAACTTTCTAACATCAGTACAAATCTGCAGACAGTGACAAGGCATTTTACTGGACTATTGCAACGAGGCAATCTTCAGAGCTCTCAAGTTGATTTGTCGCCAAAGAGTGAGATTTTTGACGGGTTTTTGACGGCGTAGCCGTCTATTGTGACGCTAAAGGCGTCACCTTTCTAGGGGGGTTTGGGGGCATGCTCCCCCAGAAAATTTTAAAAAATCGAAGTAGCTACGACGTGTTTTCCTTTATTATGAGCGGAAATGTGACCCTTCGAAAGTAACTATTTAGATCCCAGATTTTTCTTTTAAATGGATTAATATCAACTCTTTCTTAACATTCCGACTTATCGAGAAGTCAAATTAACACGTCATATCTCTGAAAAACAGGAGTTTCTTCTACATGGTGTCACTCTGATGCTCTTTGTTGTAGTTGTAGTTCCAAGTAGCTTTCTTGGCACTGACCAACTAATCTGCAGGTGGTTCAAAAGATGACTCCTTGTTGGCTATTTTGATAGTAGGCAGAGAGGCCAGTGTACCATTCATCTGGAGAAAGGGCCGAAATGTTGTTTGTTTTTCCTTATTAGAGAAAAAACTCTCTCTTCACCGGCATTTCAATGTGGAAGAACAAGAACTGCACGAGAATTTCCATTGTTAGAAAGCGTTGGAAGCCAGTAGAAAGGGAACATGGAATGAATTATTCCCAGAATGATGATGGTTCATTAGGGAGTCACTTAACTTAAGCAGCAATTTTCTTCTTCAAAATGAACTGTTTCAATCAAAAACCTTAAATGCGTGAGGGCGTAAGATTACATTCGTTGGCGAGCTCTGAATCTTTAATTACCAAACCGTCGTATCAACGAGACGCAAAGTGACTCAAGTCCGGTTGGTTGAGGACTCTGGCTACGAGTGGTCGACAACCGCTGACCGAGGAGCCCGTGGACTCTAAATCCTGAGCCAGGGATGGTGAAATCCCGGATATTATTCAATGTCCACAAGTTTATTATTTAAACGGTAAAAATTTTCACACGCCAAGGTGGTTACCTCGGCTACACCCCAACGTACAATATCGTTAATATGAGGTAAGCTTACACCCTCTTACGCCGCGCTGGCTTGGTCTTACGCCGCTTTACGCCAAAGACCATAATCGTACGCCAGTAAGCCGAGCGATTTGGAAACCCACGCCGAAGATCTTCCGGAAAACGTACGCAAAATGCAGCCTGGCAGCCTGGCAACCTCCACAACATGCAAATCTGAAGACTTTGAAAAAGAGCCCAGAAAAACCTGGAGATTGGGACCTAAAACTTGGAGATTTCCAAAATATGTGTTAAATGAAATTAAAAATGGTAGATTTCTTGTTTCAAGGTATTCTTTACCTTATTTGTGTTACCTATTGTATTCTTTTGCCAGCTTTCCCAGAGACCTTAGCACACCTATGTTTCACAGGAAGTTGTTATTGTACCCAGATTTCCCTCAAACATTAGAGGTGACAACTTGGGCCATTTTCAACACGGCTTTTGCAATATTGCTTCATACTACCTGAATTTTTTGGCAATTTCAAGATTTTCTGATTCACTACGAGATTTGGAGGCCAAATCGTGAAACTGTGAGTTAATACCCCAAACCGTGAGACTCACAGTGAATCACGGTGAAACCGTGAGAGTTGGCAGGTTTATTATTATTATTATTATTATTATTATTATTATTATTATTATTATTATTATTATTATTATTATTATTATTATTATTATTATTATCGTTATTATTGGTTGAAATAGTTTTCAACTCTGTTTGAAAGAGGAAAAAATTAAGCATCCAAATTCTCTTTTAATCACCACCCCCCTGTCAGTGTTGAAATGGTTTATGATCCCCCCATCAAAATCTATGCACTACCCCTCCCCCACTCCCCCCTCCGTGGTGTTTTACATAAAGCAGTATCAATGCCTCTCTTCTCAATCGCCCTTGTAAGGAACTTAAAATATCGTACATGTAAACCAGGACTGAGGTGCTTTTATATACCGCAACTGATCCGCACATTTTCTTACACCCCAGCTATGGATCAGAGCAGAAAGGAGATCGTAGTTCCTCCACCGATTCCAGATAAAATACAAGATTTAATTTTCGCTTTCCGAGAGTCAAAGGCGCTATTTGCAGCATGTGAGCTGGGCATTTTTGATCTTTTACATGACTCCAAGACTCCACAATCGGCTGAAGAAATTGCAGCAAAGATGAAGACCGAACCTGACGCTACAACACGCCTCATGGATACTCTTGTTGCACTGGAATTGCTTCAAAAGACCAAGCAAGGCGAATCGTCGTTGTATACGAACACCAAAATGGCGAGCCAGTTTCTAACCCAGTCTAGCCCCGATTCTGTCTATGGTTACATCAAGCACTCAAACAAACTACTGTACCCTCTCTTTGGAAACTTAGAAAGTGCAGTTCGGGTAGGATCGAATCAGTGGATGAGGACTTTTCGACTGTCCCCAGAGGAAGTGTGGAAAGCAGAGTACAGCACTGAAGAAGCGCGGTTACGATTTCTAGGAGCCAGGCATAGCACGTCACGCCATTTCTGTCACGCTGTGGTTAAGGCATTTGACTTGAGCGAGTTCCATAGCTGTTGTGATTTAGGGGGTAGGTACAATACGAATTAAGATCCTGCAGGATCCTACAGGGTTTTCTTGGATCCTGCAGGGGCGCTTAACTGCAGAATACCCAGCCACTTATTTCCATCTCATTGAATAACAAAGTGCCTATTGTGTTATGCCTCGTTCTTTAAAGCCTTCCGACACATGTGCAATTGCTCCATAATTGTAGTCATGTTTTATAGGATGCTACTCAGGATCCTGTAGAATCGTTTTGGATCCTGCACAAGATTTTATTGGATCCTGGATCCTGCAGAATGCCACAGGATCCTAAACAAGATTCTGATTCTAAACACAGATCTTAGTCAGGATCTTAATAGGATCCTATAGGATCTAAGTAGGATCTTATCAGGATCCTGGTTAGTTTAGGATCCTACAAGATCTTTATAAGATTATGTGAAGAAGTACCAGGGATGGTTCTTACTTATGAGTTCTTTGATTAAATGAATTAGCCATCAAGCTTAACTTTCTTGCATATTTTTTTTATATACTCAGGTGGAACAGGAGCTATGGCATACACTTTATGTCAGTACTACCCTAACATGAAGGTCACAGTGTGCGAATTGCAATCAGTTGTCGACTCTGCACACCATTTCCAACCTTCATTAGAAGAATGCCCCAATCAAGCAAACGTTTCCTTTGTGGTGGGTGATATTTTCCAACCTGATCTGCCAAAGGCTGAGTTGTACGTGTTGTCACGCATACTTCATGAATGGCCTGAAGAAAAAGTGAACTTGATGCTTTCAAATGTCTTTGAGTGTTTGCCTTCAGGTGAGGGGTTAAACATAATTCTCCTATGCTACTGACCAGCAATGTCATTTAATGCCTACTGTATTTTTCTCATATAATAGCCAGGGGTGATTCATTCTTACTATGGGAGTGATCAATTATTCAAGGGAAGAAAGTAACTGCTAAATCCTAGTGAAAAGCCCGCCCAGAACTGTAAGCCCAGCCAGGGAAGAGGATGGACTTGAAAAAGAGGGGTAAGGGCGTAGTTAAATTTGTGCTCTAAAAGGGGGTTCATATAGGAGGGAGCAGGCTTAGTAGAGAGAGGCAGCTTACAGTGTGACTAAGAAAACCATTAATGCAAAGATATATTTGTTTGTTGTGCCGTGACCAATTAGACGCAAGAACAAAGATGGGAAAAAACACATTTACCACAAAAATAATTACCAAGTATCAATATTACAGCTTCATCTCTTGAAATATCATCTTCTGAATTTATGTGATTGGCTTTCTTTCCCAAAACAATAAACACTCCTGACAAAAATTTTAGTGTTCATGGTTTTCTTAGTTTCACTGTATTGGAGGATTTACAGTATGTGGCGAAATTTTCATTTCAGCATTGCAGAGACAAACTAATGTCCAGATGGTGCAACCCATTCCAACATCAGGGGTGCACCCAAGGTAAGTCGAGACTTAACACACTGTGGACATGCGGTAAATGTTGTGTCTCAAGCTTGATCCTATGATCAGCTTTTATGCAACGTACCACAGGACTCAAAAGCCTGACTTCCACACCAGGCATGCATTTCTCAAAAGCCCAGAAACTTTTCACGTCGATTTCCGGCACGGTAATTAACCCTGTATCTTGTAAACAAAGGAGTTTCTAAGCATGAAACTTTGCTATAAGCTAAATATTTCTTATCTTAGAGACATCTTAAAATCACAGCTTTGTGGAAATTTATGAGTGGTTCGTATTTTTACGAATTGCTTTTTATTCGAGAGACGCTCCCCAGATGTCTAAATATGTGCTTATAACCACTTGACCAGAGAGCCTTCAATTATTACTCTGCAAAAAAACTATTTCTCTAACCTGTGAACAGGCCACATTTTAAGCCTTGCTATTTTTGTTGTTTTTGTTGTTCAGGTGGTTGTCTTCTCATTGCTGAAAGGATCTTGAATGAAGACAAAACTGGACCCAAAAAAGCTCTCCTCCTGTCCCTCAATATGCTGGTACAGACACATGGCAAAGAACGCTCAGCAGCGGAATACAAACAACTCTTACAGAAACAAGGGTATATTGATATTCAGACAAACCAACTTGAGTCTTCTGCAGGCACAGATGCCGTTTTATGCAGAAAGGCTTAACCCTTTAACTCCTAGTAGTGGCCAAAGTAAAAATTCAAGAAGATGCTTAATTTCATTTTTTTTTTCAAATCATGCAAAGCAAATAGTACCATGCAAAAGTACTGTCAAAGAGATGTCATTTGAATGCATGGTTACAGGAAAGTGCTGCTCAGTAGTCTCAGTACATTAGGATTTCGTCCACAGACTCAAAAGTTAGAACCACCTTGTACAGCATAATAAACAGTACCACAGGAAAGAACTGCTCAGTAGCTTTCATTTGAATGGTCACACTTCAGGATTTCATCCACAGACTCAAAAGTTAGAACCACCTTGTACAGCATAATAAACAGCACCACAGGAAAGTACTGCTCAGTAGCTTTAATTTGAATGGTCACACTTTAGGATTTCGTCCACAGACTCAAAAGTTAGAACCACCTTGTACAGCATAATAAACAGCACCACAGGAAAGTACTGCTCACTAGCTTTCATTTTAATGGTCACACTTTAGGATTTCGTCCACAGTCTCAAAAGTTAGAACCACCTTGTACAGCTTAATAAACAGCACCACAGGAAAGTACTGCTCAGTAGCTTTCATTTGAATGGTCACACCTTAGGATTTCGTCCACAGACTCAAAAGTTAGAACCACCTTGTACAGCATAATAAACAGCACCACAGGAAAGTACTGCTGAGTAGCTTTCATTTGAATGGTCTGACACCTTAGGATTTCGTCCACAGACTCAAAAGTTACAACTACATTACATGTCTCCATAATTGCCTCTGGGAGCGAAAGGGTTGAAGATGGCCTCAAATAATATCACCTACTTTACACTCTGTAATGTGTACTTATTGACTGAGTCAGAGGACCGTATAGCAAACCACCTGACTTTTCAGATGAAATCTTAAGTGAGCTCCGAAACAAACTTTAATTAGATTTCTAAGCATAATAGCACCAGACCATAACAGCACCAAGTTTTTCTCTCATGGGTTTCTAGCATTTATTTTGTTTGCTTGTTAGCTTTTAATTTGCTGTCAAGCCAGCCTATTTAAATATCAGTATGTATCAACTGCGTAACAGAACTGCATATAAAAACACACCATAGTCATTAAAATTAATAGATACATTGCAGTTCTGAGAAAACAACTAAAAGACTTTAAACTTGCCTTACCAGTAACTTAACATTATCATATCTCGTTCTTATTAATAATAAATAGCTACTCCTATTTCAGCCAATGGAAAGCTGCTCTATCTTACTTTTTAAGATTATGGCGGTGATCTTATTTTGCGTTGCAATTTCAAACCCTCCGATATCTCGTACGACCACCTACCAAGATTTTACCGTGATTGCCTAACTGCATGGTCCACTATCAACAATAAGCGAATTTCCTCTACTAATCAGGTCTTTGATGAGATATTATGGAATAATCAGTTTCTACGTATTGGTAACAAACCACTATTTAGCAAAAAGCTTTTCGCAAAGGGAATCGTTCACGTCAGCGACATTTTATCATAAGATGGTAAGTTGTTGTCATGGAACCACTTCAGGGGTAAAGGACTTAACTTCAATGATTATTTGTTGATCTTTGGCCTGTCAAAGGCGCTTCCCGGCTCGTGGAGAAATTTATTACACACAGATAACAACGACAAAACTCACCAAAATGATTTATCTTTACAGCTCAATGACGACGCTTTTAGCCTCTCCGTCTTAACTTCGAAGTTATACTGGTTGTTAGTTGCGCGAAAACGCGTCTCTCCCACCGCCCCTCGCAAAAATATGAAACTCTGTTTCCTAATCACAAAATCAACTGGGATCTTATCTATTCAATCCCTTTCAAGGTAACTGTTGATGTCAAAACAAGATGTTTCCACTTCAATCTTTTACACCGCATTATATACACCAATAAGTTGCTGTGCAAAATGAACCTCGTAGATTCGGATTCATGCACTTTCTGTGAAGAAGAAGTAGAATCTCTCGAGCATTATCAGTCTTCCATTGCAAGATTAGTCGTTCGGGCAAGAACGTCATGCTAGCCCACATATAAGGCACTAATAACATTAAACTGATTAACGCACCTACCTCCACTAACACACACTTCCCTTCACTTGTACTCACTTTCCTTCATTTGTACTCACTTCCGTTCACTTGTACTCATTAACCTTCACATTAGTGCCTTATATGTGGGCTAGCGTGACGTTCTTGCCCTATATGTGGGCTACCATGACGTGCTGGCCCCATTTCAAATTTGACGCATTAAACGAAATTGATATTACGCTTTGTTACACCTCTAAGTCTCATTTTTGGACACTACTTAATCACATCGTCATTACTCAGATTACTGGCAAGTAAATGATATATCATAACCGTCAAAGAAAAACGAGACCTTTACTATGCCACCTAACAGCTAAATTAAAATACATATAACGCATTGAAAAGCACATTGCCTTTGTGAATAAACGAAAATAAAAGTGGCAGCCATTATTAGATATGTAACTCTGCAGTATTTTTTTTGTGAACCCATTGTTCCGAGAAGCCGATTAACGTTAACGTTAAAGATTATGTTAGTTACTATGTAAATCAATGTGTAGAGCAGTTGTGTGTGATATACTGTAGGTAGCTCATGCCAGTAATCGTGTATTAAGTAATGTATAGATGTATGTATGTATAATGTAAGGTTTTCTTCTCTTGTTTCTAATTGTAACCCTGAGATGATTTTGTAATTGTTACTTGTTACTCTGTAATGATTTTGTAATTACAATAAATGTTACATTAAAACAAAATAGCTACTCCTATACCTTTATACAGTTCCCGGGACAGTTATACTGAAATATTAGTTATTGTTCAGTAGTAAATGTATGATCCTTACATATGAGATGTAATAGGGAGTGCTATGTACATAAAAAGAGACTATTTTTCAGTTTCAATAATTAGGCGGCCGTCGTGCGTACGCGCACGTCGCGCCGACTAGTAAAATGGACGGGGTTTTTTTTCATTTTTGTCGTCCTAAGTCAGTTCACTTAGTCCTCTTGGAGTTGCGCGGCCTCTGAACAATGGCCTTGCTGTTATAATGACGTAAACAGATACATTTTATCACGTTTGAAATCCAATCTCTCAAATACTGAACATCCTGCTGGTGAATAAACAATAACATGACCTTTACTGAAGATCTTTTAACTTGAATTTAATTTTCCACCTATGATCGCAGAAAACTTCAGGGAAGTATTGACAAAATACATTAGAATTGCTGCAGACGTGTTTGTAAATCGTATTTTAAAAGGGTCACGGTTGCAGATCGTGACAGTGCGCCATATCGGACGTCCATAAGCACGCAGATTGTGGGAGAATACAAATAATAAACAATTATTCGACGAGGTTGAGCAAAATATCGTGATTTGTCAGTGGCGAGCAGATCAATTATTCAGTGCCGATGCCGAAGGCAGAGGCAAATAATTGATCTGCGAGACACTGACAAATCACGATATTTTGCGAAATTGAGTTCAATAATTGTTTTATCATTCAACAAGACAATATGTTTATGCATTTAACCAGCACGCTTGTTTCACGATTATTTATTCCTACACCAAGTGCGCGCTTTCATTTCGTTCAAAACTTTAATATTGAGCACAAAAAAATACAAAATTAGTAACTGCGGCTTTCGCCAATAATTAATTGCTTTAAAACGAATACATCAACTGATTTGCCAAAAAGTGCAACGTTCAAAAGGAAGATTCATACTTTTTTCTTCAAATTTCTTAGTCAAAGAATCGCAGAAGTTCCGCACTTTAATGGCTTACTTGCCCGTGTTTGAGTTTGAGCTCTGAACAGGTGACTCAACTGCGCACGAGAAGAATTATTCGCAGCAGAACAACTTCGCACCGTAATGCGCATGAGCAGACAATTATTCGTAGGCAGTTATTTGCAGTGACGTAATGGTCTCTCGGCCAATTAAAACGCCGGATAAAATTTGCCGATGCCTTCGCCAGGCGCTCACAACACTTAATTGCAGAACTCAGCGACTCCAGAAGATATCCTAGTGACAAATGGTACCACCAACTGCGTGCAATTCCCCAAATGTGGAGGGCATACTCTAGCTGTTCAAATTGTATACTACCATTAATATTATGTGTGTACTGCGTGCATTGTTGTCATGAGATATTTTAGCATTTCTGGCAATTTAACACACATTTTGTACTCCTGGCAATACCTGTCATGACCTGTAAATTGCCTTATTTTCTTTTTCCTTGTCTGAGCGGCTTTTGCTGCCCTCTCTATGTAACACTATGCGTTATAAAACTTTTAAGATAGATAACTGATGGATGTTAAAAACAACAATTGTTTGCTTCAAAAACATCAAGATGCTCCTTAATATCGCTCATGAAGAGAAAGGCCGAGCAAAGAACGTGGGAAGCACATCCAAATGACTTCTGGGTATTTTCCAAGATGGCGGACCACTCATTCCCAGGCCCACTCTATTTTCCAAGATGGCGACCAAGTCAAATTTTTCACCTAGCCAGGGGACCGCTGTGGATGTCAAAATCCCTACCCGGGTAGAACTTTACAAAGTCAAATTCTCGTGGGTTGCCCGCCCCCTCTCCCCCCCCCCCCCCATCCTGGGGCAAACCATTGATAGGTGCATTAAATGCATAAACACATTGTCTTGTTGAATGATAAAACAATTATTGACCTCGATTTCGCAAAATATCGTGATTTGTCAGTGTCTCGTAGATCAATTATTTGCCTCTGCCTTCGGCATCGGCATCTTACATTACAAGCGAGATTTTTCACAGAGACAAACAGCTGCATGAATTGAATTCGAAATCAATCAAGTAAAATCGCAAAAGCGGCTATTTTTGAAACGTACTGAAATTTCATAGTCGCGTCCGATTAAAATCTGAAAAGTTATAAATAATGAGGTCGCGGCTCGATTTGCAAGCATACGAAAACTGAAAAACTAGACCTAGAAATTTCACAAGAAATTCACTGTTTTCATGAGCTATTTCTGAGGGGAAGTGCTAGAGTTGTTGTGTTTCCCGGCAGTCAGTGCCGGGATGCTTGTACTCTCAAAACCCAAATGATCTTTGGAATCGTTTGACATTTCTGAACGAACATCGAACACTTTTACGAGGTTTCGCGTAAAAATTTCTATATCATGGAACTACTAGCACAGGAAAAAAAATAGAGATTCCAAACTGGAATATCATTGGAAATTAGCAATCCAATGTTGGACCATCATTGGGTTTCTTTTAAAGTACCAATAATATACCAAATAAATACCAACCTTAATTAAACCATTAACCCATCCTTGGAATATTATTGGTAGATTATTGGAAAGGTAATGTGTGGAACACCAATATTGGAATATTGTTGGTAAAGTGATACCAATAATATACCAACACTAACTCATCACAGAAACCATTCCTGGAACATGATTAGTAGATTATTGGAAATTTAATACTTTGAATACCAATATTGGAAAACTGTTGGTTCTAAGATACCAATAGGGTACCAAGAATATACCAGCATGAACCCATTAAACAAACCATTCTTGGAACATGATTGGGAAATTATTGGAAATGTAACACATTGAATACCAATAATGGAATACTGTTGGTTCTAAGATACCAATAAAGTACCAAGTATATACCAACATGAACCCATGAAACAAACCATTGTTGGAACATGATTGGTAGATTATTGGAAATTTGACATATTCAATACCATCTTGGAATTCTCTTAGCTTCACGATACCAATAAAGTACCCAAAATATACCAACATAAACAAAAACCTATCAAATAAACCATCCTTGGAACATAATCATTTTCCCTGCTAGCAGAGGCCCCTTTTCCTTTGTATTCGCTGAGCTGACGGACGGGACGAAAAGGGACCTCTGCCATGGGTCGAAATGAACTGTGTTGAGCATGCGCCACGGTTACTTAGCGACCGAAACGTCACGTGATGCTTTTAGCACGTGATCAGCTGACGACTCCCACCTTTCTCAACTAGCGCGCCAAAAAACAGCTGCACAGTTTTGTTGTCGTGAATGGCGAGTTTACCAAACCCTAAAAAAAGTAGACAGTTCGTCTAGAGATAGTTGTTGTCTAATCTACGGTATTAATTTCAAGTTATCTGGACAAGGAAGCTTTTTTAACATGACCACAACTCCAGGAATCAAAGAGAATTTAACCCATTGAAGGCTGCGTGTTTTATGATCGCTTCACTAAATTAGCAGTTGCATTACGAAAGGACAATTTATAAGTTCGAAAAAACAAAACTCACTTGATCTAGAATAGTTAAAATTTCTTACTTTTAAATAAATTACATCAGCTGTCAATTAAGAATTAGCCAAAAATACATTCTCAAAGTCAAAATTTTGAAAATTTCCTCATGTTGTCTCGCGCGTGAAATCAAACCGTAACAGAGCATTTGTGTCTGTTTAGGTCAGATTACTACTTTTCGAATTTTTTTGAATGAAGGTACACAGAAGAAGAGACAGTAAGCTTTTCTTAATAAAACATTTATTAAAACACGCCTTTACTTGTTTCTGAAGACCAAACGCGTTCAATTCTTTCTTCGAGGGAAGCTACGCGCAAGCGATTTCGCTCGATGTGCAAGTTATTTTGAAGCGCATTTGGTGATGCGAACTGTGCACATTTTTCAAAGCTTTTACGAAAACTGTAAGGAATATGAAGAATCCCTCAATTAAAAAGCGATTTCGATACAAATTTACAATCAAATGTGTAATTTACTCTACCGTAGACTCGTAGAAGTGCTGGCGCATTTCACAGAAAGTCCGCAGCTCGAAAAATCTTTGGAGGTGGAAGGTTGTCCTTCGCCTTGACAGATGTTTTCTTCGCTCTAAATTCCATTCCTTGATTTGTCGAGTGTTTCTTAGAGCTTCTTCTTTCGATTGTTTATCTTTCCGTCGTCCATGTTAACAAAAACGGGAGAAACTAAACGTTGTAACTCTTCACGAGTTTAGTTCTCTTTCCAGGACGGCAAGTTACTATGCAGGCTCACTAAATGACAGCGGAATAACTGTAAAGGAATGCGCGAGATACGGTGGGCTCACGTCACGGTCAGCAAACAATACAGGGAGCATGCGTTTCGGAACCGCCGTCCACGACCATGGACGGCGGTTGGATCAAAGGGAGTTTCGACCCATGGCAGAGGTCCCTTTTCGTCCCGTCCGTCAGCTCAGCGAATACAAAGGAAAAGGGGCCTCTGCTAGCAGGGAAATAATCATTAGATTATTGGAATACTGTTGGTTCGTGATACCAATAACATACCAAAAAAATTGATTATTTGTCAAAATTCATCTGATCTGTATTTTTCCATCATTTTTTTACTCTGATGAAGGTGGACAGAAACCATTGAATATTTATTGAGTTAAAAATACGGATTGGATGGAGTGAGTTAAAAATTAATACAGATCAGATGAATTTAACAAATAATCAATGCCTGAGTCTGATCACAACAGACAAAGTGTACCAAGAAAAATTAATGTTAACACCAACCAAACAAACCAGACATTCTTAAACCATAATAATTCGTAGATTATTGAAAATTTACCATATTTAATATCCATACTAAAATAGTCAAATACTAGCCATTACTGAAGAACAAATCATACCCTTAGCTATAATAAATTTTCTATCTCCTTAATTTGCAAAATTAATCACTCACTCATACAGAAGAATCTTTACTGTATATAATTGCAAAACAATGTTGATCTTATCCACTGAAATATAATAATTATTAAAATAAATTATATTTGCCACTAATCTATTTGGGCCAGGTCATTCAAAGGGTGATAATGCCATGCACCAAATTAATCATTAACAAGAAAACCATGCTATCCATTGGTTAGAGATTTATCCAGTGGATAGCATTATCCACCCACCGAACAACCGGGACAGATGTTTTTTTTTCCTTTTTATTTTTAAATAAAGGAGTTTAAACAGAAGATGCACCATATTCCCAATGATGCTGGATGTTCTTGCATCAACATTTTGTCAACAAAAGTCTTCTTCTGTTTTAGTTCCATGGTAACACTGAAGTACAAACTGCAAGACTAGATATCTTTATAATCAACTCTGTTTTGACCTCTAACAATGCAAATGTCATGTTGAGTCAATCTGGTTGACAAGCAGTAAAATTGTCAACAGCCCAACTACCTTTTGCAAGCCCAAGAATACTCTTAAAATGAATTTCCTGCGGTCGTGTGGCTTCAGGAACCCACAAACCATCATTTCCTTCAACAAAGAAGCGTCCTTGAACTACTTGGCCTCTGAAACTATACGTTAACACACGCGCTTTCCACACTGCTCCGTCATCCCCCTCCACATTGACCATGTCATTAGCAACTGGAAAGTAAGGGAACAACAACTGTATCCACTGCTACAGGAAAAATGCGTCTCATGAAATCCATGATTATGTAGAGCTGCTCAGTGACCATCTTCATTTTGATTTGAAGGAAACAGCATTACCTTACGACTCAAATTAGTTGTGCTGGTTAAAAGGGTTTCATCTGACCGTTTAACCAGTGGCAATCCTTGGGCATTAAAGTCTATAGTTCAATGATTCGAACATCAAGGTATTGTGCATGTACACCAGCAACACTTGTTGTAAACACCCTGTTTAACTGTGCTACCACCTCTCCTTGTCCTTCTTTTATAATAACTACAAATTCTTTTTCTCGGTATAGGAGCCCGTCGTAACCATGAGTAGCCTTCCAGACACTTCTGCATTCAAATGCATTTCCACTTACATCACTAACATCAGCATTTGAAATATCAGCAACCACTTGTTTATCAGATTGTCCAAGAAGCAGAGAGTGTTTACCTCCAACAAGGATTCCATGGGAAATTTGCTGTTGAGCAATAGTAGTTTGGACCTTGGTCAGCTGTTTTGCCTTCTCCAGGGACTTTGCCCATCCCTGCCAACAAAATAATGAATTGTTGATTATTAGTATAAGTTACATGGTGCTAATAAGTTACACAGTGCTAATAGTTGTTAAATGTTGTTTTAACCCCTAAACTGTAACACTGTTGGACCACAATCATTATCTAAATGGTTTATATTATGCAGACATGAAGTGGATAAACATGAAGACATGATCAACAATATCTTTCTTAATGAACAAAAGCTTGTACTGACAGTACACATCAATCAGTGTTTTCTTCAAAAAAAAAAAATCAAAGGTTGACACTGAACTTGGAATTACTTAACCAGGCCCTCCCTACAATACATACAGTAAAAGCCCCTTCTCATAGCCCGGCCCTTTTTGTGAGTCTGAGCTAAAATTAGGTACAGTAATTAGCCCTCCAGGGGCTTATAGTAAAGGATATACATGTACAGGTATGGTGTATACCTTTTTTGGATTACAAGATAAGAGATATTTAACAATTATCTTATAACATAATGCGGAACATCACCTGACATTTCCACCAGATTCAGCAGGATTTTATTATTCAACAAATTGCCAATGTCAACAAAACACATTTTGCAGTTAGAAAAGCCGCGGTTATGCAGTGCCTTACAAGACTTTGGACAAATCTCAAGGCAACCTTCATATATCGCAGGATACCTGTTATGTACGGATGACAGATAACAACATTCTGACCATATATAGGCAATGCACGCATTTGTTAAATAATAAAAAAAGGTATCAGATATAAACAATACACCTGTACATGTACATGACCTGTATGGTTTCACAAAAAAGGGAAGGGGTGTAATTTTTCTTTCAGCATTTGAGCAGTTCTCTGTTTTGGTATTTTTGAGGTCATAATAATTTTATTGAAAAGCAACAGAGAAACTTGTCCAGACTCACAATCTTTGAAAGGGAAATTAACAGGGTGACAGAATGTTCTTTTGTGAAAAGGGGAGCCTGACAACAATATCCTACACAATAAAAAAGTCATTTACAGCTAATGGTCCTGCATCAACACAACTTACCACTTGAATGTCTGTGTTGTCTGTACCAGCAACACGATTGTACTCCACAGATTTAATTTCATTTTCTGTTTTGAGGGCCTCCCTTCTTATTTCTGCTGCAGCAGAAGTACACTCAATGTTCTTGTGGTTGTTAGATTGGTGAATATATCTCCGAACAGCTCTTTCTTGAACCCAGCATGAATAGTTGTCTAAGCCACCAAAGTTTGCAACATCTTCCTTAAGATGAAGGAGGTTATGGAGTGTAATATGGCAGGCAGTTGGACCATAATGTTCCTCTAAAAGTACACCATATCGAATTGCCATTAAGTGAAAGGTCTCAGCATCACTTTCCAACCATTGATCTCTAGCATGATTTTGTAGAAACTCAACAATTTTACATAAACATAATCAATGACACAGAGGCAGAGATCTCCGTAAGCCCCGGCGACCGGCGAAAATCGCCGGCTAGTCGTCCTTGGCGCGCCGGCTACTCAGATCCAAATAAAAAAATAAATATTTTGGAGGTTGGCGAATTTCACTGTGTCACCTTTTTACTTCTTGTTCTTTTGTTTCTGAATTTTGTTTTACAGCTCAATGGTGTACAATTGCTGGATTTATCCAAGCCCAATATCGATTAATTTTCCTTTATTTCTCAACTAGGTGAATATATCCCTGAAACCAACCACTATTACTATACAGGATATCGGCAACATGCAAGATTTCCTGCACAAGAAAAAAGTATTTTAATGTCCTTTGATGCTTTGTGTGAAATTGAAGAGGAGGAGAGATCCACAGTGAGACAGAAAAGAGCAAAGGAATGTGGATATACAGGACTCTCCATTCTTCATCGACTAAATGCACTGTATGGATTTGAGTATGATCGACATATGGTTTATGATGAGTTGCATGGGATATCCCTTAATGCAGTGAAAAACCATATTGCTTTTCTGAAAGCAGATGAAGATGATCCCTTAGATTGGAAGGGTGTTGATGGGCAGCTACATAGGATACCCTGGCTTCAAACTGAAGACCGAAAGAGCATTAATACGGCGGACAAGCGACAGCTACCAATTTTGTTTTCCACTTTGTTTTAATATATTTTGTTGTTGTTTTGGATGTTAACAGCGCTGTCAGTTTAGGCGAGTTTAAAACTGAACCCATTCAAACAAATTAATTTTCAGTGTTTCGTGTCAAAACCATCTACTTTTAACAAATATAATTTATAAATGTATTTATCATCACAAAACAAACGCTGCTCAGTGTTTCCTACCTGGTACGAAGATTGAACGAGTTTTATGCTCAAAACATACAGTGTGTGTAAAATGCGAAAGTTTCAAGGCAATCGAGTAAGAAATGACGATGTTATTAGAGTTTTTAGAGAGGCATAGAGCGCGTTATTTATTTCGATCGAGTCACCTTAAGTATTGTGTAACATTTTCACAGATTTACATCCGTATCACGTTATGTACAATCAGCTAATTTTGTTGTATCCCCTAAGTGTTATGTAATATTTTCACAGTTTTATATTCGCATTACATTTGTTTTGATCAGCTATTAAACAAGTCTTTTTCATCAACTTTATACATATAGTTTCAAATCTGTAAAGATCCTTGAACTGACGATGGATACTGAAGTATCCGAAACATGTATTCAAAGCTTAAACGATGTGTTGTGTTTCTTAAATGTCTTATATAATTTACCGCTATATCAATTATCGCAAAAAGTACGAGGTATCGAGGAAGCACGTGAGGACGAAAACCAGGAACGGTGTATTAAGACCAGTATCAATTAGGTTTTTCTTGAATACTCATTTTTGAACTAGCCTGTCAATAATTTTTCATATGCACACACAATTTGTTTATGAAAAATTCCTGCTTCGGTACCTAACTGGAGATCTTTAATGCTTGCTTGTGGCCTGGCCAGGGAACAAACATTAACATTCATATCAGGCAAACATTATTATGACGTGAGCGACTAAGACACCTGCTTCAGAGACAAGCTTCAAAAGACCGAAGGATCAGTAAACAACTTATTTAGCTCAGCATTCACGTCAAGCGATGTTTGAGTTAAGTTCCAACTAGCTCCCAGTTTTCTTTTCTGCGTCGTTTCCAGCGATGTATATACTCTGTTGTTTTAAGTATTATTGGATGTGAACAGGAGCTCAGTAATGCCCCCCAATAAGAAGACTGAACGGAGTTTGCAGCGTGGAACATCGTAATTTAACCACCTGGATCTTCCACATCAGCTCGAAACAAGTGTTTTGAATTTTTCAAGATCATCTAGTTTCTGTGAAGACAAAGCCTCAAAAGCTGTCACTACTGTCGCGAGCTTTTTTCTCTCGTAGTTATATGCCTGAGTCAACAATGCAAGAAGCTAAAGACCTCTCTTCTTCGTACATCGCTAATTGCGTCATCAATGCTTTCTTATCTTATACAGCCATCATGCTGAACAGTATCACAATACATGCGATAAGAAAAACTTCCTCGTTATCAAAGCCTTTAAGAACATTGCTCTTGAGTCTGGCTATTTCTGATCTCGGTGTTGGTTTAATAGTCCAGCCTTTATACAGTGCATGTCTTGTTATGGAGTTACAACAAAACAATGAGAACAATCAAACTTTTAATGCCACGTCCATCGCTTACCGCATCACAGGATTTGTATTTACTTTTGCTTCGTTCTTTGGTGTCATGTCTTTAAGTGCAGACAGATTCTTGGCCATTTATCTTCATCTCAGATACCAGGAACTTGTGACTCACAAGCGTGTTATTGCTGTGGTGATTTCAACTTGGGTGTTAAGTGCAATTATCAGTTCAATGTTTGATTATTGGAACCTAGGGGAAACTACTTTTCAGGTGATTATGGGTGTTGTTTCTACTGCTTGTATAATAACCACAACATTTTTCAATTTCAAGATATACGTAGCCATACGACGCCATGCACATCAAATCCAAGCCCTTCAAGTCCACCAAGTAGCACAGGATGGAGAAATGCTAAATGTTAGGAGGCTGAAGAAATCTGCTTTTACAGCAGTTTACGTTTATCTGGTGTTTTTGTTTTGTTATATGCCACAAGTCTGTTGGAGGATTGCCGATGGAAGCCCAGAATCAGATACCATACCAAATACCGACGCTGGACTTTACTTTTTGACCCTGGTGTGTCTCAACTCATCTCTCAACCCTTTGATTTACTGCTGGAAAATGAGAGAAATTCGACACAAGATCATAAACATCTTTCGAAATGCATTTTCATGTTACAACTGAAGATGGCTTCAGTTAACTTTGAAGGTTCTGAAACGCGGAACGCCCCACACAAAAAAAAAAACCACGAAGAAAATGTAATGGCACTGCAAACCAGTCATCTGGGTTTGCCGCATAAGTTCGGAAGACGAAATCTGAATTATGAAAAATTTAAGTTTTTCTGCAAAGATAAAGCCTGAAAAGCGGCGTTTTCTCAAAACCTAGCCCGTTATGGCTCTCTTTGACAGTTATATTCAACGATGAAAGCCAAAGACCTTTACTTAACGTACATCGCGCGCTAGTTGTGTCTTCATTACAACTACGCGATGACGTCGTGCATAGTCACTTTAAAACTGGCGAGTTATACGGGAGTAGACTTGTGAGAAAAAATAATGGGAGCGGTTTATCGCCTAGCCTTCAACCGTGATGCTGTTGAACACCTTCTTTTGTCATAAAAAGGGAAAGAAGAACATAGAAGAGCAAAAAATTGAGTCAATGTTTTTACAATTAAAACTTGTTTCTTCGTGGCCTACCTAAGTCTCCTACGCAGCCGTTTTTTTGGGTTCGCACGCAAAAAAAGGCTACGTAGGAGTCTATACCTTCTTAGACAAGCTCTAATGCTTGTTTGAAGCCTGACCAGCTACAGCAGCTATAGTCATGAGAGACATTCAGATCAGTCAACGTCTTGATGACAAGGCCTGGACATCTGCTTAAAGGCACAAGGCCTTAAAAGACCGAAAGAGCATTAATACAGCGTACAAGCCACAGCTGTGTTAAGTTCAAGCATCTAGCTACCAATTTGCCTTCTACTTAGTGTTAATATATTTTGTTGTTGTTTTGGATGTAAGCAGCGCTGCTCCGTGTTGCCTACCTAGTACGAAGATTGAACGAATTTCATACCCAAAACATTCGATGGTTTAACCATCTGGTTCTCAGCTCCACATAATTTCGAATAGTGAGTTTGGCATTTTTGAGTAGGTGTTTTAATAACAAACTTTTTATTTAAACTTAACTGGACGAGGCTGGCTTTAATGCACTTTTATTAAGTTATAAATAATATACAGTTCCGAGCCCAGTGAAGGCTATATTACGAAATATTGTGTAACAAGTGAAAAGGAAACATATTACGCCCGTTTTGTTACCTGAAAAATATCCCATGGTGATATGTGCTTATTAGACACCTGTTTTACTTTCCATTTGTATTTCTCATAAACGAATCAATTTGACCAGACTGTCCGTCTCTAACTTAGCGGGACTTATCTAATTAAGTGTATGACAGAAACGAATAAACACCAACCGGACAAAGGGTATTTAACAATTGTTTCACAAGCGTGGGTTGGATAAGCGTTGGATGTGAAGTGATTAAAAAACAACGAGGCACGTAGCACCGACGTGGTTATAATTAACTCGTGTGCAAAAAGCGCGAGTAGAATAACTTAGTAATCGTTGCTGCCTTGGGGAAACTGGTTTCATGGTGAAAACTTCCGAACACCTCAGCACTTGACATGGTATATAATTTCCTTATAAGGCAAAACCAGAATCATTTAATTGCTAACAATCTGTGTCAACCAATCAGAAAGGGAGAAATTCAACTGGACAGAGAATGCTTAGCGCGCGTCTATCGAGTTATGCATGCACGCGGAAAGTTTGAAGAGCACGAGAGAAACGTAAGGTTGCTAGAGGCGATTGCCTAGGAGCAACGCTAGCTTTTCGAGTGCTCTCTCATCTTCCTGCGTACATCAATGACGCAGTGGAGGCATAGCTAAAAGCGTGAACCAATTCTCTTATAGCGCATCGATTAGAAATGATGAAACGCAACTTCTCTTTATGTACAATACACAAAACAGACGTTTTATTAGCTAATAAAGAAACACGCCACAATTTAGTCTAAAAATGAACTTGAACATAATGAAGTAAGGGACTGTATAGACAACGAGTAGTCTGCCGTTTCGCTCAGGGGAAGTCAATCGAAAATATAAACACGCGAGGGAGCCCCATAATCACTCGCCGCGTGACAATGTGACGCGTGCGATGAGCTGCTAGTGTAGTGAGCGGCGACACTTTTCCACACGGCAGCCGATTTTCGTGCTCGCTCGCGTGTTCTTTTATCGACTATTACTCAGCAGAAAGAAAGAATATGCGTAAGGACTAATCCCTTTGATTTACTGTTGGAATATGAGATTCATTCGACACGATGTCATAAACAGATAAACATACTTCGAAATTCATTTTCTTGTTACAACTAAAGACGGCTTCAGTTTAATAGCTGAACATTGCACCGACAAAGCCTTAGGTAATCTTGTCAATGTTTAGGACTATTGATTTTCCTAGAAGTAAGCCACGTTGAAAATATAAAGCGTCACCTTTTAATCAGCGCAAACGGCAAATATGTTATCAACACATGCACACATTTTAAGCGAACATTGCTTGTATCATTAGCAGGAATAAGATCGCTATACAGTATGTGCAAAAAAACAAGCAAAGAAGCAAATAGAGCAAAACAAAACAAAACAAAAAAACCAAGCACATGCAAGAAGTAAAAAACAAATAAATTAGTTTCTGAATGTTTTGTTGCGACAACCTGTTTTTCACAAAAATGGTCTCAATATATTTCTCATCCAAAACAAATATAAAAAGACGACTCAGTGAAAAGCAAAAAAATTGACAGACAAAATCGGCAGCAGTTTACCGTTATAACCTACCCTCGGGTTTTTCTTCAATTGATATTCATTAGTGAATAAGCTATTAATATTCGTTCACGAGAACTGAAAGAAGTAAACAGAAGAGCAAACAATAATAATAAATAAATAAACTTCAATTGTGTGGATATTTTTCAATTGAATTTTCCTGCTCCAGTCCCTAACTGGATTATCATTAATTCTTATTTGTAGCCTGACCAGTCATCTTCCTTTAACAAAAAAGACATACAACTCCGAGAAAAGTTTTGATAACAAGGGCTGGAACATCTGCTTCAGGTACAAGATTTCAAAACACCGTGAACAATGGACCTGAACAGCAGCTCAGATGCTTGCCAAATAAGTTATATGAACGAATTTTGTGACATGGAACGTGGTGCTTTAATCATCTGGTTCTTCCACGACGAGTGGAAGAAAGCGTTTTGATTTTTTCTTGAAGATATACCATTAGTATGTTATATATAATGCAATGTGTTACAGATAATGTAATGTATGCAATGTAATGTATGCGTTTGTGTATGCGACAATAAAATTATTTAAAAAAGAAAAGATATACCATTGCTGAAAAGATAAAGCCGGAAAAGTACCTACTGACTAACCTTTTTTCAATCAGTCGTCTCTAATAGTTCTCTACGTACTTAACAATGAAAGAAGCTTAATACAGACGTCTATACGTACGTCGTACATCGCTAATTACGTCTTCAATGCTTTCTCATCTTATACAGCCATCATTTTGAACACACTGAGTTAATTTAACACTCTTACTTTAGTTTTCCTTGTAATCATCGCTACGTTACTTCTTTTTCATATTGTATATTCCTATAATTATTATATTTCGTTGTAGCCTTATGTATTATGTAATATTTGCACAGTTTTGTATTCGCATCACGTGTTTTGTAATGAGCTATTATTTTTTCAATTTACAATTAACATTTCTTTGTCATCAACTTTTTATTAAGTTTCAGATTTGTAAACTTCCTTGAACTGACGATGGATACTGAAGTTTCCGAGACATGTAGTCAAAGCTCAATTCAACGATGTGTCGTGTTTTTTAAATGTCTTATATAATTTATCGCTGTATCAGTTATCGCAAAAATTACGAGGTATAGAGGAAGCATTTGAGGAAGAAAAACAGGAACGGTTTATTAAGACCAGTATCAATCTGGATTTTCTTGAATACTCATTTTTGTACCAGCCTGTCAGTAATTTTTCATATGCAGACACAATTTGTTTATTAAAAAATTCCTGCTTCGGTACCTTACTTGACGATCTTTAATGCTTGCTGGGGCCTGGCCAGGGAACAAACTTTAATATTCAGATCAGACAAACATTATTTTGATGTCAGCGACTAGGAAACCTGCTTGAGAGACAAGCTTCAAAAGACCGAAGGATCAGTAAACACCTTATTCAGCTCAGTATTCACGTCAAGCTACACCCGTTGATTCACTGCTGGAAAATGAGAGAAATTCGTCACAAGTTCATAAAAATCTTTCGAAATGCATTTTCATGTTACAACTGAAGATGGCTTCAGTTAACTTTGAAGGTTCTGAAACGTGGAACACCCCAGACGAAAAAAAACCGCGTAGAAAATGTAATGGAACCACAAACCAGTTATCTGGGTTTGCCGTATAAGTTCGAAAGTCGAAATTTGAATTTTTGAAAAGTTTAAGTTTTTATGCAAAGATAAAGCCTGAAAAACGGCGTTTTCACAAAACCTAGCCAGTTAGTGGCTCTCTTTGACAGTTATGTTCAACGATGACAGCCAAAGACCTTTGTCCAACGTACATCCCGCGCTAGTTGTGTCGTCATTACAACAACGCGATGACGTCGTACGTAATCGCTTTAAAACTGGCGAGTTTTACCGGAGTAGACTTCTCAGAAAAAAATAACGGGAGCGGTTTACCGCCACAACTTTCAATCGTGATGTTGTTGAAGACCTTCTTTTGTCATGAGAAGTGAACGAAGCACATACAGAAGCAAAAAATTCAAACTTAAATCGCGTCTAGTGAATGTTTTACTAATTAAAACTTCCTTTTTCAGTGCCTACCTTAGTCTCCTACGCACAGGTTTTTTGGCTCGTCACGCCAAAAACAGTACGAAAAACAAAACAAAACAAAAAACGTAGGAGTATGCCATAATATGGGGAAATTACCTTGGTAATATGTGCTTATTAGACACCTATTTTAATTTCCATTTGTATTTCTCATAAACGCATCAATTTGACCAGACTGACTGTCTGCAGCCTGGAGGGTGAGTTATAACGGTTTGATGGAAACGGAGAAAACTCCACCGGGACAAAGGATTTTTAACAATTGTTTCACGAGCGTGGGTTGGATAAGCGTTGGATGTGAAGTGATAAATAACAAACGAGGCACGTAGCACTGAGTTGGTTATTCGGTTAACTCGTATGCAAAAAAGCGCGAGTAGGATAACTGTAGAACAATTGTTTTCGTAATCGTTGCTGCCTTATTTTTGGACGAAACTACTACACGGTGAAAACTTCCGAACGCCTCGGCACTTGACATAGTATCCAATTTCCTTATAAGGCAAAACCAGGGTTATTTAATTGCTCATAACCTGTGTGAACCAATCAGAAAGCGAGAAATTCAACTGAAACGAGAATGCTTAGCGTGCGTCTATCCGGAGTTATGGATGCACGCAAAAAGTGTGAAGTGCACAAGAGAAGCGTAACGTTGCTAGAGCGGAGGCGATTGGCTAAGAGCAACTCTAGCTTCTCGAATGGTCTCTAAGTATTCTGCGTGAATCCATGACGCGATGGAGTCACAGCTAAAGCATAAATCAATTCTTTTGTAGGATATCGATCAGAAATGGTTAAACGCAAACTAAATGATTAAAATCAAAATTCGCTTTATGTACGATACATAATACGGACGTTTCTATTGGCTAATAGAGAAACACGCCACAATTTAGTTTGAAAATGAAAGTAAGGGACTGATAGAATACGAGTAATCTCTCTTTCCGCTCAGGGGAAGTCGATCAAAAGAACAGACGAGGGAAGTAAGCCATGTAGAGAATGTATCTGTAAACCAGCAGGAACAACATTTCCCTTTAGTGAATATGCTAAATTTTTTCACAAGAACTGAAAGAAGCAAACAGAAGAATAAAATATTCAATTCCGTGGATGTTTTTCAATTAAATTTTCTTCCTTCAGTCAAACTGGACAACCTGTAATGTTTATTTGTAGCCTGGCCAGTCATCTTGGGTTCATTTAACTAAAGAGACATGAAATCCGAGACAAAGTTTTGATGACCGCGGCCGGGACATCTGCTTGTCTGCTTGAGGCACAAGATTTCTAAAGACCGAATTTAGATCAGCTGGTAATCAATTCAGCTTTCAAACGACGCCGCTTATGTTAAGTTCAGCACACAAAGATAAAAATAAACTTGAGTTTCGTGGGTTGTTTTGATAAATAACAAAATTTTAGAGGCCCCTTACTAGACGAGGCTGGCTTTAACACATTTCAGTAATAAAAACACATTTTCGCAACAATTAAAGGCGTTATATTTTTATTCCTGTAACAATCGTGTCATTAGTGAAAAGGAAACATTACAACTGTTTTTTCAACTGACGTAAATGCCATAATATGGGAAAATTACCCCGCTAATATGTGCTTATTGCTAAGATATCTGTATTACTTTCCATTTGTATTTCTCATAAACACATGACTGACTGTATTTAACTTGGCGGGTCTTTTATAGTTAAATGTTTGACAGAAACGAATACACATCACCCAGACAAAGGATATTTAACAATTATTTCACAAGCGTGGGTTGGATAAGTGTTGGATGTGAGGTGATTTAAAATAATAAACGAGGCACGTAGCACTGAGTTGGTCAGTATTGTTAACGCGCATGCAAAAAAGCGCGAGTAGGATAACTGTAGAACAACCCTAGGTTCTCGAGTGCTCTCTTAACTTCCTGCCTGCATCCATGACGCGATGGACTCACAGCTTAAAGCAGGAACTGTTCCTTTAAAGCATATCGATCAGAAATGGTGAAACCAAACTTAAATGATTAAAATCAAAATTCTCTCAACGTACAATACATAAAACAGACGTTTTTATTGGCCGATGGAGAAACACGCCACAATTTAGTTTGAAAATGAACTTGAGAATCCTGAAAGTAAGGGACTGATAGACTACGGGTAGCCTCTCTTTCCGCTCAGGGGAAGAAAAAAAAACTGCGAGGGAGCCCCGTGTGTCAAAACGTGACATGCGTGATAGGGCCGCTAGTGTAGTGAAAAACTGATAACAAATCTACAGAAACAAAAATCATTCTCTGCTACAGTTCTGCCATGAAAATGTTTCTCCCTCCGAACGCGGCGTACCCCCAATATCCGTTTTATACTACAAATGAGTTTAAAAACTGATCCTATTCAAAGCAAACTATTGTGGAAGTTTTTTTTTATGTCGAAACCACCTGTTTTTCACAAACGAAAATAGTTTCTAAATATGTATATCCTTGCAAAAAATGGCACGTTAAAAGAAAAAAATCCGAGGAAGAAAAACGGGAACAGTTTATAATGTAACTTTTGATCAGCTTTTCTTGAATTGATACCTGCTAGTGAATATGAAGCTTATATTTTGTCACAAGAACTGAAGGAGGCATACAGAAGAAAACAAAAGAATTAACGTTCAATTTCGTGGATGTTTCCTAATTGAATTTTCCTGCTTCAGTCCCTAACTGGACGAGTTAATGCTTATTTGTAGCCTGACCATTCATATTCACTTAACTAAAGACATGCAAATTTATCCGAGAAAAGTTTTGATAACAAGGGCTGGGACATTTGCTTCAGACGCAAGGTTTTATAACATCATAATTATTAAGTTCAAGCATCTAGCTTCTTAAGTCCACTTACAATTTTGTTTCCACGTCGTTTGAAGCAATTTGCTCTTGTTTTAAATTATTGGACGTGAACAGCAGCTCAGAGATGCTTGGCCAATAAGTTGTATGAACGAATTTTGTGGCAAGGAACATTGTGGCCGGTTTAACCATATAGTTCTTCCACAAAGAGTGGAAAAAAGCGTTTTGGTTTTTTCAAGATATACTATTCCTGCAAAGATAAAGCCTGACGAGTGCCTGCTGTCAAGCACCTTTTTCAATCTGTCGTCTCCTTGGTAGTTATACACTAAACCATGAAAGAAGCTACAGACCTTAATCCGTCGTACATCGCTAATTGCGTCTTCAATGCGTTCTCATCTTATACAGCCATCATGTTAAATGTTGTCACAATTTACGCCATAAGAAAGACGACGTCGTTGCCAAAGCCTCTGAAAACATTCCTCCTAAGTCTGGGTATTTCTGATCTAGGTGTTGGCTTATTTGTCCAACCTTTATACACTGGCCATCTTGTCTTGGAGCTGGAGCTGGAACAAAACTCTGAAAACATATTCAGCGCATGGTACATCACGGCAAATTTACTTGCTTTTGCTTCATTATTTGGTGTAATGGCTCTAAGTGCAGACAGATTCTTGGCCATCCATCTTCATCTCAGATACCAGGAACTTGTAACTCACAAGCGTGTTGTTGCTGTGGTGATTTCGATTTGGATGCTGAGTGCAATTATTTCAATGGTTTGGTTTTGGGACCGGGGAAATATTGTTAACGTTATTATGGCCATTATTAATGCTGCTTGTATAATAACGACAACATTCCTAAATTACAAGATCTATGTAGCCGTACGACGCCATGCACATCAAATCGATGCCCTTCAAGTCCACCAAGTAGCAGAGAATGATGAAATGGCGAATGTTGGGAGGCTGAGAAAATCTGCTATCGCTACAGTTTACGTTTATCTCGTCTTTTTGGTTTGTTATTTGCCAGTATCTTGTACTTTGTGGATTAACGCTTTAACGTCCGAATCAAATACCGTTGTAGATGTGATTAATCTGTATTTCCTGACCCTTGTGTTTCTCAATTCATCTCTCAATCCCCTGATTTACTGCTGGAATATGAGAGAAATTCGACACAATATCGTAATCATATTTCGAAATGCACTTTTATGTTACAATGGAAGAAAGCTTTAGTCAGCTAAACATTGCACCCACGAAGCCTTAGTGTTCAGAACTTTGGAACTTCATACAAGTAAGCCGTGAAGAAAATGTAGCTACAAACCAGCGTAAAACAGATTTTCTTTTCAAAACTGCACTCTACAGTTTCCTTTAGGCCTCCTCGCCACTGTTACCACCATTTCTTCTCTCTTTTTCTTTACTCATTATCTTTGTATTGTTGTCTGTGGTGTGGCAAAATAAAAATAAGTAAAATATATAAATAAATAAATAAATAAATAAAAACATACAAACGTTGTTAGCAGAATCAAAGTTGCTTTGCAGAATATGCACCCCAAAAAAACCAAAACACAACAAAACAAACGACAAACGAAACAAAACAAAACAAAAATTAAACAAAACGAAAAGAACAACTTCAGACGAGAAATAACTAATAACAATCTAGCTAGACAAACTTGTTCTCTGCTTCATTTCCAGCTATATGAATCAGTACCGAATGACGTTGATCTCGTCTTGCCCCATCCATTTACTTGACAAAGCAAGCAATATCCAATGTGTCTTTCGTACGAACCACCTGCTTTTCACAAAAATAACCGGTAAATATGTCTATCATCACCACACAAAAAAGACAAGTTAGAGAGTAAAATTTTCATAAAGAAATACGGCAACGGTTTACCGTTGTAACGTTCAATCATCCCCCCCCCCCCCCCCTGTATTGATAACTTTTAGGAAATTAATCTCATGTTTTGTTACAAGAACTGAAGAAGAAGCACACACAAGAACAAAAAAATTAACTTCAATTTATGTGAATATTTTAAAATTAAATTTTCCTGCGTCAGTCCCTAGGCCAGTCATCCTCCCAGTTAATTAAAGAAAAATGCAAATCCGAGGCAAAGTTTTGATGACAAGGGCTGGGACATCTGCTTTAGGCACAAGGTGTCAACAGACCGAACTCAGAGATAAACCTGCCGGTAACTGATAATTTAGCGTTAAAGCGAAGCTTGTGTTAAGTTCAAGCATCTAGCTACCAAATCCACTAACAATTTTGTTTTCCATGCTGTTTGTAGCGATGCTATTGTTTAAATTCTATTGGATGTGAACAGCAGCTCAGAGATAGCTGTCCAATACGTTGTCTTAGCGAATTTTAGCGCGTAGCAAGTCGTGCAGGTTCAACTGATTCGGGTTTTACTCACAAGCTCCGTTGATGCGTTTTGAAGCGTTTCGACTTTTTCAATTTTTATTTGACAGTTATATTCAACTCAGCTATGGAAACTAAAGACCTCCATTCAACGTACATCGCTATAAATTGCGTCTTCAATGCTTTCTTATCATATACAGCCATCATGTTAAACGTTGTCACAATTCACGCCATACGAAAGACGGTGTCGTTGCCAAAGCCTCTGAAAACATTTCTCCTAAGTCTGGGTGTTTCTGATCTAGGTGTTGGTTTATTTGTCCAACCTTTGTACATTGGGCATCTTGTCATGAAGCTGGAACAAAACACTGAAAGCAATTCTACTTTTAATACCATATCCATTGCATACAGCGCCACAGCACATTTATTTGCTTTTGCTTCGCTCTTCGGTGTCATGTCTTTAAGTGCAGACAGATTCTTGGCCATTCATCTTCATCTCAGATACCAGGAACTTGTGACTCACAAGCGTGTTGTTGCTGGGGTAATTTCAATTTGGGTGTTGAGTGCCATTCTTTCGTTGCGGGTTGCGTTTACGAACCCAGGATATATTGAAAACGTGATACGAGCCACTGTTGGAGCCGCTTGCATAATAACTACAACATTTCTAAATTACAAGATATATGTAGCCGTACGACGCCATGCAAATCAAATCCAAGCTTTTCAAGTACAACAACCAGCACAGAATGGAGAAATGGCGAATGTTGGGAGGCTGAAAAAATCTGCAGTCACCACAGCCTACATCTATCTCGTGTTTTTGGTTTGTTATTTGCCAAAAACTTGCACTGGTTGGATTACAGCTACAAATCCTGAATCCATCACCGTTATATCCGTGATTGACCTTTACTTTCCGACCCTGGTGTATCTCAATTCATCTCTCAACCCTTTGATTTACTGCTGGAAAATGAGACACATTCGACACAATGTCATAAACATGTTTCGAAATGCATTTTCATGTTCAACTGAAGAAAGTCCCCAAGAAAGCTTCCGCTAGCTGAATGCACCGACGGAGTATTAATTCAATGTTCCTCTTGAGCTTTCTTCAATATGTGAACTATCAGAACTAACTTGAAAAACATGCGCCGTGAAGTAGCTTAATTACAGGTACAGTGGAACCCTGGTATACCGAACGTACAGCGGAGCTCAGTTGTGGAACAACTTACCTGTAGACCTAAGACAAGCATCTTCACTGGCCGATTTCAAATCTAAATTAAGTCGGCACAGTTTAAAGTAATATCTAAATTTTACATGTAAGTGAATTTTAGACACGGCCTCCATGAAAAGCAGACTTTTCTTTTGTTATTTTGAATTTGTTGTTATTAAATTTTTGTAGTTAGTTAGATAGGTAGATAGTCCAGTAACTTAATTGACTGATGGAAAAACCGTGTATAAATAAAGTTATCTAATCTAATCTAATCTAACGATTTCTTCAGCCCGACCAACGCGCCCGGTTACGTGGTGGGGGGGGGGGGCGCAGTGGTGTAGTGGTTTGCGCGTTGGACTTCAGGTCTGAAGGTCGGTGGTTCGACGCCTAGTCCCAGCGATCGTGTTGTTTCCTTAGAGAAGAAACTTTACCCCACATTCGTCCCTCTTCACCCAGGCGACATACTACTGGGGGTAACCCTGCGATGGACTAGCCTCCCATCCAGGGGGGGAGTAGTAATACTCCTGGTCACTTTATGCCGGGTACCCTGCGATGGACTAGCCTCCCATCCAGGGGGGGGAGTAGTAATACTCCTGGTCACTTTACACTGGGTATCCTGTGATGGACTAGCGTCCCATCCAGGGGGGGAGTAGTAATACTCCTAGTCACTTTATGCTGGGTACCCTGCGATGGACTAGCGTCCCATCCAGGGGGGGAGTAGTAATACTCTCAGTTGCTTCATGCTACAGAAACTGGGATAAGCTCTCTTTGGCTCGTGTGCGACTTTACTGGCCAAAGTTACAGTAAAATATATAGAGCAGAACCCCGTCATATTTAACGAACCCACGTACTAGAACGAAATCCCTGATATAACAACCCAAAGCCCAAACTTACGCCGATATAACGAATAAACGTCATCACGCAACTGAAGTTGAACGCGTAACAGATCAACAGAGATGCACTGACGCACATCCTAAATCACGCAATATTTTAAATTGTTCCGGCAAATTTGGATAGCGAGTGGTGTAACCTAACACTGCCTAACATTTACGGCACAATATTAGCCAAAACTCGACATTACAAAGATTTTGATCGTTTTCCCACAAATTCTATAAAGGGGTTTTTAAAGATGTTTAGTTTATAGCGAACCCAGTCCCAATTTCCCAGTCCATTGGCAATTTGTTATGTCAGGGTCTTTCCAGAATTCAAGATGTTAAACACCAAGGTACGTGTGATGACCTTAATTATCTAGGGAAACGAAAACCCAGCTATTTCACCAAGGGATAATTCTACTGTGGAGGCCGTGTTTGTCTAGGGTAGTGTAACCAAAGGCTTCTGTTCCTACGCCCAAAAATGAAGCTTTTGCGACTTGACTGTTCAGCTAAAGCTTTCGAACAGATCAGATTGTTAGCTTACACTATATATAGCCCTTTTAAGACTTAATAAGAAGTGGAAAAAAAAATCTTTTCGAGTGCCCCTGATTACCTCAACACAGCTTAAAGGAGCTACGTCACGGAGAACGCATCTTGAAAAAACTGGCAAGTTTTTTCAAGTTTGTCATTCATAATCCATCTTAATCTCCCCCAGTCGTAACCAACCTTGTTTAGTTTTGGTTTATTCTTACTTCTTTGGTGTAATTCTACGTTAGGAAACTATTGTTGTGAAGTTTCCCTCAGTGAGAAAATAATTTTGTCAGATCAGAAAAGTGAATGAAAATACCGTGACATAGTTCCTTCAACTAATTTTACGTTATCGTTTTTATTAACAAATAATCTTTGAAAAGCAGTACAAATAAATTGTTATATCTTTTCACCTGAGTCTAGCTGAAACGCATTATTATTTTTTTGCAGCATCGTACCACTGCCACGAGCACAAAGTTTTTGACGTTTTTTTGACGGTTTCTATTATAACTGCCCAAACAAATCCAGGCACTACAGGAGGAGTCGCGAGGGCGAAAGTGTAACTTAAAAACTCCGTCTGTCACTCTCTTTCATATAACAGCCTTTCACTCCCAGAGCCAGTTATGCAGACAATTAAGGTGGTTCTAACTTTTGAGTCTGTGGATGAAATGCTATGGTGTGACCATTCAAATGAAACATCTTCAGCAGTACTTTCACATGGCACTGTTTATAGTTAAGTATTCTACAAAATGAAATTTGGGATTGGTCTTGAATTTTGATTTTAGGCACTCTTGGGAGTAAAAGGGTTTAATATTGACCGATTGACACGGAAGCTATAATAAAGTTGTCATAAAGCCCAAGCCACACGAGAACGAGTGTTGACAAGCTTCGAAACTCCGGCTGTCGTTTAACTTGATATTAAACACTTGTACGATCTCCAAGAATTCGATTCTGCTCAAATCAGTTTTTGTTGGAAAAGCTGGAATTCCAAACTCTCCCTCTCATTTAGCCTCTTACTCTCCTGCTCTTTACTGACTCTTGCGCTCTCAGAGAGTTTGAACTCTTGACGGATTCTGGTCTGGCCTGAGCTTAAATTAAAGTTGTCAAAAACGAACCAAACACTTTTTACAACTGGTAATGGTACGGTATGCAACAAGCGAAATACCCCACAATTTGTCTGGGATTACTTTGAGTTCTTAGGTCAGGTTCTCAAGTACACAAATAATTTCTCATGGCGTCTATAACCACTTCACAGGTAAAGTGAAGATGGGTTTTGAGAGGTTCCTAGAAGAGGATAGGTTGTGTTCCTTAAATCAAGCCATTTTCACATTTAGCTTATTGTTTAAAGTTTCTTACCGGCTCTAGGCAAAATTCTTAGCAAGATGTGCAAGTTTCTTAAACGAAACGTACCATGCAAAACCGCATTCAGAAACCAATTCAAACTATTTCCCTTTGTACGTGGACAGTTCAAATCGCAATCAGACTGGCGTATCTCTAAATGCAAAACGAGGTTGCATTAGCTCTTAGGTGTAACGTGGCTAAATAGCACTGTTGTATTTTGCAATTTATTGTATCGTATGTTCATGATTTTCTCAATCTCGCTCTATTTGAAGAACCCTTTGTTTGCATCTGGAAGTTCAATGGATTCTAATCTAAACTTTAATTAACTATTCCAGTTAAGGCTTTGAATTCTTCTTACTACTTTGTCATTTTTTTCTTTTTTTTTCAACGTTCAAGTTTAGTTTAAAAAAATTAACGCTCATTTAATACATGTACAAGCCACATTTTATGTAATTTGATTACCCAAAGATGTACACAAATGTTTCCAAATTTACATCTAACAATAACAAAGGAAGCAAACTATCCCACCCCAGCCAGGCAAAGGAAACATTCATTATTTGGTCAATCTACTCTCTCAACCCCAATCGACCTGGCTAAACTAGGAAAATTTGTTGCATTTTTTTTTCTTCTTATGCAGCTAAATTCAGAAACCTTTTCTTTGTAAGCAGACTGAAATTGGCTTTGACTGATACAAAAGACATGACCTCTAGACTGTGGTATTGTTTGCACAAATTATTAACAAAAAAGCTGTCAAGATGGCCAAACAGCACCACAAGGCAAAACGGTGCTGACACACAGACCAATTTATCTTGCGACTTGCAATGCAACATTGATAAGTGCAAAACGAGACAAGTTGATCTCATAATGTTGTAGGAAAAGAAGAGTACCCTACTTTTTCGGCAACTTGCAACATAATTTTTTTTTGACAATGATTGTGGGTAAAGCAGAATACAAACATGTAGTTGTGTTTATTAAATTCTCAATCATGGTTCATGAATTTCTAATTTTCTGATTGGCTCTCTGCAAAATCACCACACTAAATAGCCCAGCTTTTTGCCTTGTAAGGAAGTTGGATGCTGTGTCAAGTGTTGCAGCATTCAAACACCAGTTGTTTTGTCAAAAAGTATGGCAAAAAATTCAGCAATGATTACCAAAGTTTTTTCCTTTAGTATAACAAATATTTCAGTCATGCTTGTTTGACAAGGTGATAAACAACCAACTGGTTAATTATCACCTCATATCCAATGCATGCTCATGCAATAATTCTGCAAAGATGTGAGATAAGGTACAGTTACAGCTCTCACAACTGCTGCATTGCATGTTCCAAGAAAAACTGCTCCATATAACCAGGGCTTTACTCTGCCCAGGCTGGCTGACACTGTTACTACCCATCACTAAACAATCAATATAAAATACTTTGCCATGAAATTGGCATTATGTGTAGTTTTAGGTCAATTTTGTTGTATAGAAAAAGCTTGAAAACACATCACCTTGCTACAAGGAAGATTTAGCAACGATGATGCGAGCCTGGTAGACAATGACGCATGTACTAAGTTTAGAATACCATCACACTATGGTTGGAATTGATATGACTGTGACAATGCCAAAAAGGACAAGAAAGGGCACACCACCTATTGTAATCAACTAGTGTCTAGCTAAGGTGAGAGAGGTGCATTCTTCATGACATTGCGTACCAGTGCACATTTCACATGACATCATCTTTGCTATATCTATCCACTAAAGGCGTGATAGGTTGAGTGAGTCAAAGAGGAACCACGTATGTGAAAAACTGGTTAGCTGGTCTTTCCTCACTACTCTACCCGTGCCTTTTCGTGGTGGGAGGTCATGCTGAAAATTATTGGACTTATTGGCATGATATGCATTATAATGTACTTTGAATTTCAATAAATATTTCATTCTGAGCTACCTATCAAGATTCCTATGAAGATTCAAACTGTACTACTAGCTGATCCCTCTGTTCCACATGGAAACCAGATAATGATGCATCTGCTCCTTTGGCAGCTTGAATTGCCTGAAGTAGAGGACAATTATTTCAACCAGTGAGTTTAAAGCTAAGCCATTACAGCATTATACAATCACGCAGAAGTGAGACCACTTTTAATTATGTTGCATACTGTTGCAGTGGTTAGTTGACCAAACAGAATTCAAAATGTTTAACAAGAGACCAACAATTAACAGTTATCAAATGAAGAATGATCCTCGCAGTGATGTACACAATTAAAGCCTTGAAAATTTCTTTTCAGGCTTAATCGCAATTTCTTTAACACTGCATACATCACTGCGAGGATCATTCTTCATTTGATTTCACTTCCACAGTTCATATATGATTTATCGTAATTACATTCACCAACATCTCAATTAATACTTACAAATGCTATATCTCCTTGTGGTACTGGTTCACTTGCCAGCACTAACTGAGGAACCTTCACACCAGTGGGGAGTTCAGCAGCATTATGGACAGTTGAAGTGTTAACAGATGATAACTTAGACCTTGAAAGTAAACAAAGAAAACATTTCTTTTTAGTTGATTACCAAAGGACAGAGGCCAGACAAAAAGGTTCTTTAGGCTAGGTGTAAAATAGGCCCTTTGCATAACCATGTCACATGACCTTGTCAATCATAATAAATGGTCGTGGTTTGAAATAGATGGCTGAAATGGAAAGGGCCTCAAGAAATTAGTAGGATTTCAAATTTCGAGGCTGCTGGATGGCAAAGCTTGCCATCCAGCAGCTTTTTTCCCTATAAGTCTTGGCAATTTTTTGGCCATTAAAATAACCGTAAAATGTCGCCTTTTAATGCCAGTGACCTCGAAATTGAAACTCTTACTAATTTCATCATGCTCTTTCCATTTCTGATATCTATTTCATACTATTACCATTTCTTATGATTGACAAGATCACGTGACACAGTTGTACAAAGGGCCCATTTACTATCTTATCCCAGCAAAAAACAATGAGACACAGAAACTGATAAAGGCCATTGGAGAGATCTGGTCCATGTACATACTGGTGGTTTTGCAACGACGGCATCCAGATTTCCCACATTTAACGAACTTTCCTACTTCACATTGTCCATTGTGGTCCCCACTCCAACAGAGTATTAAGTGCCTTGTGACTGCACTGCCAGCATCTTGTCCACAAATAGGGATGCAGTAATCTACATGAATTCCTAAAACAATGTTTTAGAGAGTACAAGTTAAGTTACAGTTGTACATCTGGCAGCCATATTAATATAAAAGACTGAAAGCTAATTGATTTGTTAAACAATGTTACTCAATGTAGAGTGTAATAATGGATACAGTTTGAAAAGGTGTTATCCAAGAATACATTTTAATGAATAAATTGCAATTGTAAACATGCATGTGCATTAGGCTCGATGTTATTTCACTTTATTTTATGCAATAAATGAAAATGGATCAGGTTTGAATGGGGGGGGGAGGAGGGGTGAGAGTGTGTGGAGGAGGGGAGCGGGTGACTGTTGCTATATTAGACTCACTGCACTATCTTTTGCATCTCAGAGTTAATTTTATTTTCTGAAATGGACAAACCTCTGATGAAACTTCCCTCAATGTCACTGATAAGAGGTTCAAGAAACGGATCCAGGGAGATGGGTCTCTTCTTTGGGAGTAAGTATGAAGGAACAAACCCAACCACATATACTTCTTCAGTATGGCATCTGTCCACTTTAGACATTGTAGCTATGGATACTTCTGTTGCACCTGTGTAATCAGAACATTTACATGTACTTATTTAAAAACTATTCATAGATTATAATAAGATGAGTAGATGCAACATTTTATGTATTGTGATGACTTATTTGAAGTTTAAAATGCTACTCATACAATTTAAAACTTACCACATCCACATGAAGATGTAGAAAAGGGTTGCCATCCATCCCAGTGGCCTACAAAAAATAACATGTTGTTAAGCCTGTAGAGGAAATGGAATACATCAACAGACAACTGATTAACAAATATTACTTGGTCTAAACACACATACATGAACTTTATGTATGTACATGTACCTACAACTAATGATGTACCTATTAAATCAATGTTTAAAAAATGGTTACTGCCTACCTATATAGGCAATATTGCGAGGATCCCCATGTGTTACTTTAATCACAGCAGCAAATGAGTTGAAACAATGTGGACATGTTACCTCTCGCATACCATTAATTTCTGGAGCATGCAACAGCTCTTCAGCAGATAAAACCTTATGGCAGCCTTCTATAGGGCAGTATGTTGGCAGTACCCACTCCTTAGTAGGATCCCAAACGTACGAAAGTTCAGCAAATCGTTTTCCATCCCAAATATCCTTTTTTGCAGGAAGTCCCCAACCATTTCTGAACTCTGGGGGTAACCAGTGCTCTCGTTCTTCCCAGTGGGCTGTCATCTTTTTGCACATTACTGGTGAAGAACACCACCTCGTCACTTTATCGATAACACTCAAGTAATAGTAAGGGATTTGGGGAAACTCTCCACAGTGTCTACAACGTTCAACTCCTTTGACTTCATCAAGCTATAATTACAGGGATGTGACTCATGTAAACAAATCCAGTACAGCTCTGCATCTCTATATCCTATTTTTTCCAAATACGATTTCACATCTTCCCACGATGATGGCCATTTTTGCCGCGCTTCTGTGTCTTTATGGCAGGAGAGATCTTTCCCCCAACTAAGAAGCTCTTCAAAAGCTTTAATAGAGAAGCCATTTTCTCCTTTAATTTCTACTAGTTTAAAACTGCATCGTGAACGAATTTTTGAAAATTTTCCTCTTCGTTTTCATTTGAAATAGCACCGTTTTCTGAACAAGTCTCTTCATCAGCATTTTGCAGCCTTTCCTGGTCATTGTCCTCCTCTTCACCGCCTTGGTCATCATCGTCTGACATTACATAACGTTTCCATCATCGTCTCCAAGGAGTAATGGATCAGCATTGGTAAGATTTCCTTGGTCGGTTATCTGTCGCTCGGAATAAAAAGCTGAAAATTCAACAGCACTATCCTCTGATGTAGAGTTGCACAGTCCTTCGTTGTCACCCCCCTGATCATTTGTGGTCAGTTTTACCCGTTTAGTTCTTTCCTTGTGTCTCCAGCCGGTTGTAGGTGGTACAGCTTTCCCATTACAGATATCACAAAGACAATTAACGTGAAAAGAATTGTTTTGACTTTTTAGCTCAGTGCATCTGCAACCATGAAGAGTAAAATGATCTTGATCTAAAGCACGTTTCTTTGCTGCGTCGCTGTCAGCCATTTTGTTTTTCTTGAGCGTGAGGCAGGAGACGAATTTCTTTCGATCGAGGAGGACTGGATATAGCACGTGAGCATGACGTATTTTTCTTTTTTGTGTGGAAACAGCCAGTCGAGGGTACAAGTGCCATTTGATTGCGAAATCTTTCTCCGAGAAAAGACTGAGCCCACGATTTTCGGCATTTGGACAGTGGACTATTCAGATATGAATCCTCGAGGCCTCGATCACCTCGAGTGAAATCATGAGCTATAGGAAACATGGATTCTGAGTTCTCATCGAACGTTGTTTCAAGCAAACAGCGATGAAATATGTCGACTACTCAATAAAACTATCACCTTACCGTCAGTTCTGCTGTCCCTTGTCTTTGATTCATGCTTTATCTTTTGCAAATATCCCTGTTTCTCCCCGATTCTTCGGTGAGTTCGAGCCAGATATGCTTACTTTTAGCGCCCGCCATTTTGAAAAACCACTCATTCCCAGTTCTACGCAGCCAACTAGAAAACCTCCTAAAGCCGCCCTAAATCCCAACGGGTAGGCCATCTTTTCCAGGTTATGGTTACAAGCTCGTAAGAACATTGCACGACGGACTTCCATATATGGAAGGTCGTCGTGCAACCGATTAAGAGTTACAATTCAAATTAGGTTCTGTCGGGGGACTGGAAAGAGCTTTTTGTTCTTACCAGCTGAAGGCGAATTTGAAAAACAATAGCGATTGTCTTTTCGGCCCTACGATTGGCCAAAGGCACAAATCTCCTAGCAACAGCCCAAGCGCTTCCTACCCAGTGGCTTTTGGGTGATTTTGGGTGGCTTTAGGAGGCTTTTTAGTTGGCTGCGCAGAACTGGGAATGAGTGGTTTTTCAAAATGGCGAGCGGTAAAAGTAAGCACATCGAGCTCACCGAAGAATTGGGGAGAAACAGGGATATTTGCAGAAGACAAAAAAAGGAATCAAAGACAAGGGACAGCAGAACTGACCATAAGGTGATAGTTTTATTGAATAGTTGACATATTTCATCGCTGTTTGCTTGAAACAACGTTCGATGAGAACTCAAAATCCATGTTTCCCATAGCTCATGGTGAAATACTTCAAGAACTCTGTTTAATTAACTATTTAACTTCAAGGCCAGTTTATTGTTACTTCGAAAAACGGATAACTCTCAACTTGGAAAAAAGCAGACTGTTCGAAAATATTTATCAGGACAAACTACGTGCTTGCTATTAGAGTTATTTTGCTTGTGACGAGCCGCACAGGTAAGAGCCAGTATTAAAATGAAGTCCACAAGTCGGCTGGACGAGTGGTCTCTGAAAAATCTTGAGCACGGAATGGATGGGGAAACAAAACTACCACTCAACGAACACTCATTGCTACCAACAACAACGATTTTGCCGTCGAGCTATCACTAGATCCGTGCGTAATCCATTGTAAGGATGAACTGATTCATAAGCTTACACAGACTTACGGATTCAAATTCGCGGTGTTCTTATTCTTGACAAGTTTTCACTTTATCACTATTTTAGTCTTGATAATGATGTCAGCGATATCGAAACATTGTCTTGCTTTAATTTTGCATAGCAAAATGCTTGAGCAAATGAGCAGTAGTTTGTATTAAAACTGAAGAATTATGAGCTGGAACCGTATTATAATACTTCAGGTTCAGGTCGGAATTTGTGGATTTCTTGTCGCTGTTCAATATGAATTTCTTCTGAGCTTGAATAATAAAGAATTACAGATGTGTTTGTCTTGGAAGGCGTTTCTCTGTGGCCATGGGTCATAAACGAAGTCAGCAATACTAATAAACACTTGAGAATTATTGACGAGAAGAATCAATACAACATGCGGACCACTGGGGAAACAAAAGTTTAGCTCTTGTTTTTTGTTCAAGTGAAAAAGCCCGTTATTTTAGCAGTTTTTTCTGGTGTAAAATTAACCTGGATCAGAATAGTGGTCATTGGGAATAACGCAGAATCGAAATAAGGCTTTTAAAGCTTTGAAAATGGAGAATTGCTTTGTTCTCTAGCCGTCAAGTGCAAGAAGAATTTCATGCAATCAGCTGTTTTCCGCTCCGCAAGTCAACTTTTTGTTCAGTTTATGCATGAATATAATGTGAATAAGGATGGGGAAAATATTTAACATGTGCAGGATACTCGCTCTCTTTCGTGAAGAATACTCCCGCAGTAATGCAGCGAGGTGTAAATACAGTTCGAAGCACTTTTAATATAAGCTTAATTATTTCTTCTCTGGCGCCTTCGTAGAAAGCTGTCTTGAATCATGTCAAAACCACGAGTGGACCGCGTTTAATCCGAGTTTAACTGCCTTACCTGAGATCAGGTAACCTTCTTTTCTATCGGGTCTTTTAACGTGAACAACGCTATATTTCAGCCTTGGAAAGCCGTAAAAAAATGATTTTGCAATTTAGTGTTGCGCCACGGCGAGATAAATGAAGAACAATCTGAATAATATGTAAACCAATAAAGCTTCAACAGATTATCTTTAACCATTATTCAACAGTAACGCATAAATTTCAGAATCTCTAACACCCAAACTTCTCGCTGATACTGCCAAAGCATGACTGGAAGTAAGCTTATCACTTGCAGATTTCTCCGTGCTAGGAACGCCATTTTTAAACTTGGAAACATTCCCTTTCATTTTTCTGCGCGAGTTCGTAGTTCTTTCTGATTGGACAATATAAATCCGTGCTTCTTCGGACCCCTTCGGGCTTCTTCGGGCATAGATACGAAAATTGACCAAAAGAAGTACTTGTTCCCCCGACTGCAGCCGGCTTTCAGCATCAAGGTTCATTTTCGCTCGCACACTCGCTCGGTTGTTGTGCTTTAGCTTTGTGCTTTATAGCTTTGGTGTTTATTCGGAATTTGTTATGAATCTCGGTCAGAGGGATTGCAAGGAGCGTGGAGAGGAAGAAGTAACGGAAAGGGGTCCAGATGCAAAATCTGTAGAAGGTAGGCTAACTTCCTATCATTCTCTGTACGTTCAATTCGATTCCCGCCAAAACTATTTTCATCATTTTCGAAACTTCTAGCTATCCTTCATAGTTAATTAAGTTTTATTTGGTCACAATAAATATTCTTTAAATAAACGACTTAATCTTATCGTTGACTCTAATCCATAACTAGCTTCCGAAGGAAGTGCTTGAATGCTAGTACTTGTTTTTTCGTTAAGCTCAAGCCAGAGCGAAGCCTATTATTCGCATCAGTTAAGCGAACAGTTATTAACCCGTGTTAATTTTATGGCGTTTATATATCAGGTATATGAAGTATTTATTATGCGCCTTGCAGCATGTAGTAGAGTCTGACAGTGTGCGCCATTTTTGCCATGGTGCAATCGTGCCACATACGTGGCACGAAAATAAGCTTAAAATTACAGATGTACATGGATATAATATTTGGTATTTATCCAGTAGCAAAAAAATGGAATCTGTTATGTAATATTCATTGACAACCCAAAAATGAAAATACAAAGTTAATAATAATAAATAATAATAAACTTTATTAACGTGTCTTAAAATATCTTAAGCTTACACTAAAGTAAGCTAATTGGGGACACCTATCTATACCTATCTAAAGTAGTAAAAATATATAAAATATTACAATATATACAATATAAAATATAAAATATAATATCACATCAACCTATAGTGATAAAACCCCCAAATGTTCAGAAAATCAAAAGTCACTAATTACTAAAGTTGTAGTTTACCGGGATACTACATGAAATCCAGGTGTAGATCTTGCTTATGTCACTCGGGGTTGACACATTTTCTCAGTTCACAATGCTACAGTTCGCTTAACAGCTTATACGGCAGAGGTTTGATTGTTTTCTTTTCATTTGGTACGAATTATTTAGACTGGACTGCTGCAGATGTCGAGCTATGGTTGAAGAAAAATGGATTTGAAGAAGAAGCTCCATTATTTTTTGGTGAGATAAAGATAAAAGCTTTTTTATGTAGTGCTTAAAAATTAATAAATCAAATGTTTCGCCAAAGCCATGTAAACAAAGAATTAAATTTGCTACTGGTGAAATTATTTTTGCCTTCAAGCCACGTCTGGTATAATTTGTATTAAAAATGTATATATCTCCTGAATTACAGCACAGCAAATCAGTGGTAAAGTTCTTTCACAACTTGACAGAGCAACCTTGAGAGATCTTGGGCAGACAACTTGAGCTTTTGCAGAAGATAAAAAGTAGCTGTGGTAAGAATAACTATTTTTTTGGTTGCACATTGACCTATTAAACTTGAATATTAAACACCCCATCCCAAATTTCTTTTGTTATTATATTCATCCTAGTCATCAACTGAAGTGGTGACATTAATAAACTGTTTCAGGAAACGAACAGTCAAATGTAAAGAGATCTTGTTCTTCTACCAAAACCCAACAATGGAAAAGCAAAATAACGCTTGAGGATAAAAAGCTGTGGTCACCAGAACAGAAGATTCGCTACAATACAAAGTATGTATCAGCCTGGTCAACATTATTTGATAAATTCACCCTATTCAGACAGGGCTTTTGACAAATTGTTGCCAGATGACTTTTTCAAGAAATTGAAAAGTTTGGTGGCTTTTTCTTTACATAAAAAGTTTAAAGTCTAAGCAGGCTGATCCACCCCTTCCCCCCTCTCCAGTCTGAAAAAGGTTATTTGGTGATAAACACAAGTACAGTTCTACATAAACTTTACTTGTTTGTTCACAGTTTCACACAAAAGCTAAAGTAGTTAATCTAGTTTCTGCTTTTGTTTTAGGACTGCAATTATACTTAGAGAAGCTGTAGAACTGTGGAATGGTAACGAAAAGATCTATTTCAAAAACAAAAGTACAAGATTACAGCTTGAAGAACTTGCAACCAAGCTTTCAGAGATCTGTTCCATGCCTGAACTTGGTTTTGGATATGGCAAATACTAACAATGTTCATCCTACCTAATTAATTAGCCAAAATGTAAATGCCTGATTATTTTTACAATCTTACCTTCACTCTTCACTCTCTGTTACACAAGGACCTATTTTAAGCACCTGCTAAGATACACCTCCTGTGCATAACTCACTTTGTAAAACTTTTAAATATTATTATTACCACATGGCAAGAGTTTTTATGCGGCCAAATGCAGACACACAACTAATTGACAAGGATTTACATATGAGAACTTTGGAATTCTCCCAAACATTTGCATCAGACTATGAAAACAAGAAAACACTGTGTTTTGTTTGTTTCATAAAATATCAAGCCAATATTGTCAAAACCATGTTTTAGATATCCTATGGGGCATTCCTAAAAACCTATCTCAATTTTTTAATGTTCAGATGCCATCCGAGCCCATATTATTCAGGGGGCAGGACAAGAACAGAAGGATTACCAATGGCTATGACTATGAGGTAGGTGCTCAAGTATTTTTGTCAAAGCATTTTTATTTAGAGTAGCTAACACTACTACAGTACTACATGTACATTTTCTAGTGAAGTGAGCTACTTTGCTCTAATTACATGAGACAAAATGAGCACAAAGATTTCAAATAGCAGCTACAGTGTATTGGTATGAACTGAATTGAACACAATTACAATGATGTGTGAACAATGTTCAGACCCAAAGAAGTGAACCTGTCCAATAATAATACCCAATAATAAGATGAATGTATAATTCTGCCATAATCAACTAATAAACGATAACATGCCTACTGTGCTCTTTTGTTTCAATTTAATCATTGTAATTCCCTTCATTACATTAGGTTGAACACAAGCCTGCCAAGCGGGCTAGAATATCTGTAAATCGTTCAGCTACTCTAACAAGCTGTCTGGACAGTTCTGGTGAGTAACTTAACTTTAACTTTCCAACAATCTGTATGCAAAAACCATTTTTTCTCAACATTTGAAATAGCTGGGAAATTAAAAATTAGGCAGAATTTCAGTGAAATGGTCTATTAGAAAGGATCATTTATGCCAGTTGAATTATTAATAATGAGTATAGTACAAAATGTATATGCATGGTTCAAAAAGTACGTACTCGGCATTTAGAAATTGCTTGCTTATCAACTGACAAGACCTTTCATATTTTATATTTTGACATACACAGATTCAGATACAGACCATGAGTCCAGCCCATCTAACTCCCTGCAAGATCTTAGCCAACAAAGTGTGAAGGTGGCTACACTTGTTTCTTTCAATGCAGCCTGCCTCCAGGACCTAGGAGTAAAGACACATTTGATACCCATTGCAAAAAGACTAGGTGTCAAATTCCGATCACTCGGTAAACGTGCCTTGCTTATTCCAATCGCAAGGCAACTTTTTGAGCAAGGTTTTTTGAAAGTAGAGTGTGCAGAGGTAGACTACAAGAATTTGAAAAGATCACAAATAAGTGTTTGTAAGCCTATTTCTAATTTATCTCCAAGTTCATCATCTGGTTCATCAGATATTGACAGTTCTGAGGGCTTTGATGTAAGTGAGGCTAGCCCTTTTAATAGTGTAGCTTAGTCTCAAACAACAATATTTGAGTGCTGTACTTGTTTTTGTTCTATATAATTATATTACAGACTACTTATAGTGAGAACCATTGTTGAATTTTGTGAAAATAATTTTATCTAGACCTGTTCATTCAGGCTTGATGAACATTTGCCAGACAGCTTCTTGAGCAATAATCAAGGTTGGAAATTATGCTAGGTTTCCAATACTGGAATACTAGTTTCCAGCATTGGCCCTTCAATAAAATCCCAATATTGGACAGCAATTTACCAAGGTTAGACGTTTAATGAAGTTTCCAACGTTGGAAAGTTTGTCTTCCAACATTGGTATGAATATTTGACATACCAATGTTGGTTGATAAATTCCAATGTTGGTATCATTATATGAGGTACCAATATTGGTATTGTCATTCTCCAAGGTTGGGTATTGCAATTTTAAGGTTCCAAGGTTGGAGGTTATGCCACATTTCCAAGGTTGAAAACCTTATGTAGATTACCAATGAAACACCAGTGATGCTCCAATGAAATTCCCATGAATTACCACGGCTGGAATGTCACTTTTTTTCCTGTGTACACATTGTGTTTGTTATTGCCCTGTAAAGTACGCGTTGAGAAGGACTGTTTTTCAAGTTTCAGTTATGGTATGAGGTGATGTTTGTCAGAGTACACAGAGGTCCGTGTAACCTTTGCTCATTCAACTACACATGACAATTTCGTAGTATTTCACTATGTAGTCTTTCTGGAAAGGTACATTAAAAATGTTCCTGTATAATTAATTCGGTGTGGTTCCAATATTTAATACAGCTCAAATCACTTAGTACCAGCACAGATAAATGAAGCTCAATTAATAATGAATGCAATATCCTCTCAACACCTTTTCCACTACTGCAGGGAAACAATCTACAACTCTCGGGGATTGTTTTTTTTTCTTGACTTTATTCAACGTTTATTTCAAATTACTTCATTACTTTTTATACATGTCATCGGCACGGTTTTGTTATCCCCAGGTGTGGATATTTTATCAAATTTGAACTATTTTCCAGTCCCAAGGGTCGGCAATTTGGAGGGTTGTCCAATACTCCGACAAATTTATGCATGGCATTGTATTGTATTCACTTCACATAACAATACTGTACAAAAGCATAACAATAAAGAATGAAGCAAAACAATAAGAAATTTAACAATGCTATGCATAAATTTGTCGGAGTATTGGACAAGTATGGCAATTTGACCAAAAAATTGCAAAATTTCAAATGCCGCACCCTTGCCCGTACCCCCACCCCCCCTCCGTCTAAACATTGATACGTGCATTATTTGCGCTTGCCTATTGTATTCTTTTGCCAGCTTTCCCAGAGACCTTAGCCCACCTATGTTTCACAGGAATGAAGTGGGAATTGTACCCAGATTTCCCTCAAACATTAGATCAGCGTTGTCCACAACTTTTCAAGTAGCTGGAAAAAATTTCTAAATAGCCGAATAGTGCTTATCAAGCACCAAAGGCGATCCCTTCTAGGGGGTCTGGGGGCATGCCCCCCCCAAGGAAATTTTTACATTTTAAGTCCCCAGAACGGAGTTTCCTTGATTCTGAGTACAAATTTCCAATAATGTCAGTTCCAAAAGTTATCGCAGCTTTTCAATTTTATTTGTATAAGCTCATGCCTTCAGTGGTTTTCTACATGTAATTCCCAGAACTCAACGTAGTGAACTAATAATCGTGTATCTCTGTGTCAATCGGATTATATTTAAGTTAATAAACTGCAATGGGAAATAAGTTTCATTTCCATATATCTGCACCAGTAAAGGAACAAATAATTTGTCTTTTAAAAATATATATATCACAAAAGTAGCCGGCACAAACAAAGTAGCCCGTTAATTCTGCCAGCTGCCGGCTGTTAGGGACAACCCTGATTAGATGTGACAAATTTGGCCATTTTCAACACGGATTTTTCAATATTGCTTCATACTACCTGAATTGTTTGGCAATTTCAAGATTTTCTGATTCACTGTGAGATTTGGAGGCCAAATCATGAGACCGTGAGTTAATACCCCAAACCGTGAGTCTCACAGTGAATCACGGTGAAACCGTGAGAGTTGGTAGGTTTATTATTAATATATAGATTTAGCCAAGCCTAAAAGCGGAGCCGCGAAGGAATAAACTGGTGTTCGTTTCTCAAAAATAGTCCTGAAACTTTTCGGTCTGAAATATATTTCGGGGCTTTTTTTGGCTCGTTCGCTTTCGAAAAGTGTTTCTCAAAAAGCCTGAAAGTGTTCCGAGGCTGAGCACAGCATGATTGTTTTTTTTCGGGCATCAAACTGAACACATTTTACTCACGAACCGTGTTGCTTGGTGTTTGTAATGTTTCCATATCCTGTCATTAACTGTCAAGGCTTGTCAAATCTCCTTGGATTATTGGCTGTTCGCTTGAATGAACTTGAAACGGCGCTCATTTACAAAAACAAAATAAAAATTATTCGACTGTTTAAATGGGTTGTCTTCATCGCGTTCGGATGTTAACAAATAACATGAACTGCCACTAAATAAAAATATTACTCTGGTCAAAAATTTATACTGACATTTCACCGGCATTTTACTGGGATTACCCGAAAGAAAGGATCTGGGGAGCTTCGAAGCACTTGTAATAAACTTATCGAAGAAATGTCGCGTAGGTTTTAGCAGCCGCGAAAAAATTCAAGCACTCTGAGGAACACACATTACTTACCGGATAAAATAGCTTTAAACTCAAAACTGCTTCGCTTATAGTTACTTAAGTAACCCTTATATTTCGTTCTCTAACTTGAGACCATCGAGATTGAAAACAAACAAACAAACACCGTCCAAACATTCTTAACTCTGTGGCATAAGTTTTGCGGCTGCAAATTGTCTGAAATTAGAGCGCTTTTAAAAATGCACAGAACTGTTTTTGGAAGCTTTTCGGATGTAATAGGTTTAAACCGACAACTGCTTCGCTTATAGTTTTTCAAATAACTGTTATATTTCGTTCTCTAACTAGAGACCATGAAGATTCAAAACAAAGAAACACCAAACACACTTTAATTAAATTATGCCGGCATAAGTTTTGCGGATGCGAAGTAAGCCTATATAAAGTGAGGCGCTTTGAGGAACGCACAAAACTGTTTTCGCAAGCTTTTGGAAATAAAATAGCTTTAAACCGACAACTGCTTCGCTTAAAAGATTATTACTATTGAAAACTTCTAGGACAAGAAAATCGACAGTTGCACAAACAGATGGACCGGACAGTCAAAATTGAAAGCAAAGCTTGTGGAGTTGTCTTGCGACTATGCTTAGACCTACTGTTATGAATAAACAAACACAAAATAATGGACAGAGAAATCATTTTGGAAAAAAGTTTATTCGAAAACCCGTAAGTTTATACTTAAATGCAATTCGCGTTACACTTCCAAAATCGTAGGTCAGTCCACACTAGTGAAATCGGCTGAGCATGGCAAAATATTCAAGAATCTGTCACAAATCTGAGCGCGTTTTCTAATAATTTTTTAAAGTCAAAAGTAAGTGACACATTTCTAATGGCATAAATCAAATTTCCATTTCAAAACGTAATTTCTTTCACCGTAATACTCGAAATCATGTACCTTAGACCCTTTAAAAACTTCACTTACTCGGTTGTGTTTCAGAACAGGGCAAACTCTCCGCCGTGAAGAAAACAAAGCCATGAAGTCCTTTGAAGGCAGCTTTCGTAACTTGAACTTTTCGCCCTCTACCAGTATTCTTTTGAACTTTTTCTTTCCATTTATAGATATTAGATGTCTTTTTTGTCAAGTATAAAACTTCAGTACTCTCGAACAATCGTTAAATGCTTAAGGTGATTCCATCGAAAAAGAATTTGTAATGAGAATTTGTTGAAACTTTGCACACTTATTAATTAATCCTAGTACATTAAAAAAATAAAATAAAAAGGGGGGGGGGGGGTCACCGTGTCTGATTTCACGCTATAGGGCTGTAGTATATAGGTTCTTTGGCAGCTTTCGACAGCAATATTAAAAAACTTTTACTTGTACCAGAGACACTCTTTACTTTAACAAAGTTATTTCTAGCAATGAAATATAAGCATTATTCTTATGATAGAAGAACAATAGTACAGTAAAACGTCTTAAAATTGCCGTGAAAATGAAACCAATGAAATAATGGGCAAACCGAGCGTCTGCACGGTTCCGGTGAGACGCCTAAAATCTGACTGTAAATAGTGAATTAACCGAAATATTTCAAAATTGAATAATGAAAAAATCTTCAAATTTGAAATGTCATGTAAAGTCGTATTTTACTTAAATAAATGGAATAAAAAAGTGGGGTTACCGAGTTCGTTTGGGAGAAAGCGACCATTTATGTCGCTGAACAGCTGCCCTTTCATAGAAAACCTATAAAGTTCCGAACGCGCGCGCGCTCGTGCGCGCGCTAATCCCGCACAAAATGATGCGCAGAAAGGATGCGCAATGCAATTGAATGGAATCCCCTTAAGAAGCTTAAGCTTTTAAAGAAACCTCTTTTTCAAAAGCGACGATGGTCATGCGATTTCCTGCCAAGAAAAACACGGGTTGCCCAAAAGTACCGCGCGATTTCCCGCCAAGAAAAGATGGCATTCTCTACCCCCGTCGGGTTGTCTTGGCACTCCCCTCCCCCTCCCAGAGACTGTGCGGACGGACGGACGTACGGACGTACGGACGGACGGTCACGTGACTATTACATCACAACCAAAATTTCTCGGCTTGATAGGTTACCAAATTTCCTTAGCAATGGAGCTCCGCTGGCGGGCTTTGCCTGCAGGCTCCGCTATTACTGTTATTATTATTATTATTATTATTATTATTATTGGTTGAAATAGTTTTCAACTCTGTTTGAAAGAGGAAAAAATTAAGCATCCCAATTCTCTTTTAATCACCACCCCCCTGTCAGTGTTGAAATGGTTTATGATCCCCCCCATCAAAATCTATGCACTACCCTCTCCCCCACTCCCCCCTCCGTGGTGTTTTACATAAGGCAGTATGAATGCCTCTCTTCTCAATCGCCCTTGTAAGGAACTTAAAATGTCGTACATGTAAACCAGGACTGAGGTGCCTTTATATACCGCAGCTGATCCGCACATTTTCTTACACCCGAGCTATGGATCAGAGCAGAAAGGAGATCGTTGCTCCTCCACCGATTCCAGATAAAATACAAGATCTAATTTTTGCTTTCCGAGAGTCAAAGGCGCTATTTGCATCATGTGAGCTGGGCATTTTTGATCTTTTACACGACTCCAAGACTCCACAATCGGCTGAAGAAATTGCAGCAATGATGAAGGCCGAACCTGGCGCTACAACACGCCTCATGGATACTCTTGTTGCACTGGAATTGCTTCAAAAGACCAAGCAAGGCGAATCGTGGTTGTATACGAACACCAAAATGGCGAGCCAGTTTCTAACCCAGTCGAGCCCCGATTCTGTTGATGGTTACATCAAGCACTCAAACAAACGCTTGTATTCTCTCTTCGGTAATTTAGAGAATGCAGTTCGGGAAGGATCAAACACTTTTGGACTATCCTCCGAGGAAGCGTGGAAATCTGCGTACAACACTGACGAAGCGAGGTTGCGATTTCTGAGAGCCATGCATAGCACGTCACGCCATTCCTGTCACGCTGTAGTTAAGGCATTTGACTTGAGCCAGTTCCATAGCTGCTGTGATTTAGGGGGTAGGTACAATAAGAATCATCGTTACCTACAGTATACAGTTAACTCTGAAAATTACCACCATTATATGATTGCCCATCTAAATCGCGTTTAAACATTATTCTTATTCAGTTTTGAGTTATGCCAAGAAAATGTTTGTCTTATTATCCAGAATCTCAATTATCTGGACTATTTTTGGTGGTCCTATTGTGTCTGGATAATTGGCGTTCAATCATACCAAATCTATACAGGATCCTATGGGGTATTCTTGGATCCTGCAGTAGCCTGCGTACAGACGTCTCCTATTTCCTTCCATCCGCGGGTGGAAGGAAATAGGAGACGTCTGCACGCAGGCTAATCCTGCAGGGGTCCTGTAAGATCCTTTAACAGGATCCTGTAAAACCATAAAGGATGCCACAGGATACTAAAGGAGATCCTGAAGGATCCTACAGTACTCTAAACAAGATCTTAATCAGGATCTTAATGTGTTCCAGAAAATATCCACACTCCCCCCCTCAAAGGATTTTTTTTTGTTTGAACCTCCCACTCCTCTGGAAATTCTTGTTTTTGCCTTTAATGCACCCCTCCCTCTTGGAATTTCTAATGAACCTCTGTGGTATAGCCTGTGTAGAAGGCGTTAATAGACCATTTTCATTATGACGTCACACGTGCTAAGGTTTCTGGTAGTTGTAGTAAAGATCGCGCCCAGTGTCGCGCGATTGCGGGAAAATGTCAAAAAATCAGTGCCATGTCGGCCAAGGCAAGCTACCAGGTGTTTTATAAAGTTATGTGCTCGATTGCTACACAAATTCAAAGAAATTCAGCGTGGAGTTTTTTATGTTTTTTTTTTCGATAAACGAGGAATTGCGAAGTGTTGTTAACGAACATTTCAATGGAAAAGTTTTTTCCCAAATTCTGGATACAGAGTGTGTAGCAGGAAAACGTGTCTTAACAATGCTGCCAATACAATTTCCCTCATGAGAAAAAGAATCAAAGGGGAGGAGGGCGTTTCTGAGATAGGAGATATAGAACAATTAGAACAGTTTTAAATAACAGAACCAAATGGAGATCAAAGCAATAAAAATTTTATATCTAGCATAGTGCGAAACAAAACGAGGAACCCATTGAAATGCTTTGAGCCACTCGCTCTGAGATTTAATAAAAACAAAACAAAGCATTAAATATTTCGCTTTGAGTGAATCAGCAGTTCTAGGTTAAATCATTAAAATGGAAGAGAAATACCATTCGTTACTACAAGTCTAGTTAACGCAAAACATGTAATGATGACTGAAATATTCCGTCAACTGAAAAACCAAGCAATGTTATTCGCACTACGAGTAAAAGACGGCTGAACAATTTTTTGCTTTCAAACAACCCAATGTGCAGTACCAAAGGAAAGCAAACTGGCTTGAGAAACAACACTAACTCAGTCTAGAATAGTTTCTATTACTATTTTTTTGAATTATTTTCACCATTTTGCGAAATAAGACATAAGCTTAATAAACAAAACCTACAAAGACAAAGTCTTGAAAGTTTATACGCACAAATTTTCTCGCCAAGATTAACTGTAATAAATGCAACTGCAATATCAGATCGCTTATTTTAATTTTAATAAGAAATTCCATGAAAATAGAAACAGAAAAAGGGAAAACAAACCTTCAGGTATGAAAAAAGTATTCAGAATAGCATTTGCTGTCCTGGGAAGCAAATTGTCTCTAGTACAATTCCGCTTAACTTGACAGTGTTTTGTACCAAATTTCTGCAATTTTTTTAAACATTTAAAGATAGCTATTGTAAATGTGGATTCCCTCAGTTAAAAAATTCTTACGAAGTCAATCCACAGTCAAATATGTAATTTAGCAACGGTTGAAGTGGAAGAAATACTTAAAATCAATCGTTGTCCTTGGAAATAAAAACGACACTGACAATACAGTCTGTTCTCGGACAAGGTTTTCTTTGCTCTAAAACCTCTCCAATTTCTTCTATAACCGCCGTCGAGTATTCTTGAGGTCTTTTCCTTGTAGCAACAAGCTTTTAAAAGAAATGTCTTCATAAGACTTCATCCTAAGGATGCCTGTAAAATTACCGGCCTGAAAATCGAGCGTACAAGAAGCCATCTGCTAGAAAGTTTTGTAATGCACCGAGTGCGAAACGATAAAAAATCGAAAATCTTGCAAAATAAATCTTCCCCGATCCTTACTTTTACATTGTTGTCTCTTGATGTGTCCTGGTGGGGTAAAAGCAGGTTTGTCGCTTATATCACTCGTGGTCCTCTCAATTATGCACATTATAGACGTGATGTGATCGACCAATTTTCAGGGGCGGGGGAGAACACTTGACTGCGCCTGGGACTTTTTTTGTGGTCGGATGATCCACCGAAATTTGACGTCACATCCGGTCCGAAAACAGCCTTTTCCTCCCGCGGGCGGGAAAATCAAAATTGACGGCGGCAGTTTCGTTCAGTCGGTGAGAAAAATGGCCATATTTTTTCATCGGCGATAAATTTTCCAGTTATTCTTTCGTGACAATGAAATGAAATATGTACTCTTTCCTTCCATGTGATTAGTTAAGAAAATATTCTAAATAAAGGTTTATAAACTGCGTTGTTTTGGAGCGTTCTTTTGTATGAAAAATGTCGGCTTTCTCTCTCTCGAATTTCACAGGATTCGGAAAATCAGTCAAAATGATGACTTCAAGGTGAGTGATTCTTTATTTAAATAGCCTATGTTGTAGAAAAAGACTCCTTTTAACAGAACATCGCAATGACGGCGTTTCTAACGAGTGGGAACCCCATTAACACTCTTTGTTTTTTAGACAGACTTTTCACCACACAGAATCTGAAATACTACTGTATTGTGGTGATTTGTCGCTGTTGACCGCCAAGACTTCCCCTTTATCTGTTTTCTTTTCTTTTTTCTATATTCTTAAATTCTCAATATATAATTGATCTACATCACAAGTGACCACATCGTAAGACAAACGATAACGCTTTATTATCATTGTTCTATTAAGCATTATTATACATTCTGATTACTTAAACTTAATTGTGCACACTTTCTAGTATAAATAGCTTGGTAATTTCATAATTAAACTGCTACATAAAAGCTGTCTTTAATGAAAGGCAGATGCTGCCTGAAGTCAGTATGTCAGCTTATTCATCGCACAGTCCTTATTTACAATCATGCACTGACACTGTGGTTTTTTGGACAGAAGATTTATAAATCAAGGAATGAACCAGTAACCTTATACGACAAGGTCAAGTTCAAGCAACCCAGCCAGATCATAACGGTCATGAATATTTTTCACCAACAGATTTGCCTGACAGATTATCAAGATTAACAATTAAGTGCAGCCCCAACCTACTGTATACATAACTTTCCTGGGAATTACAAATACATGTAATTATTAATAACAAACAAGTTATCTTGTCAGTAACAAGTTGCTGTCAGTGGCTAACAACTAAACTCTTCAGTCCAAACTGGTTTCTGCATGGTAATGTCATTATGGTCACCTACACGTAATGGATGATGACCAACATCTCTCCCTATACTTTGAATACTGGTTACATGTGTAATGTGTAGTATCAGAAAATATCTTTACTCCCCCCACAGAAGGTTTTCTGTTTTGCCCCCCCCCCCCCCCCAAGAGATTCCAGCTTAGCTTCATAGTTTGCTTCTAAGAGTTTGGCTTTTAAGACCCCCTTTCCCCTAGGAATTTCCAATGACCTTTCATGGGGTGGGTATCGATTTTTTCCCGCAACTATACAATAACTATAACACAACACTAGACGAGTATTGTTTCTGGTTAACAAATGTTTGAGAACACATCTGTTGCCTATAACACAGAAAAGACTGACAAATTTTCAACATCATTATGCATCCATGGTTGTTATTATGGATGACTGATGACAGTATCTCATCATATTGTACAAGTTGTTATGGTAGCACAAGACTGTTTCTGTTGCTGAGTAACAAATTTTATGGACGGCAACCGATATACAGGCATTCATGTCCTAAATGTACAACTACTACTATAATGATGGCTAACAATGTTAACAAACACAGTTCAAAAGAATTACATAGATCAGGGCTCAGAAATCAACATCTCTTCCTCCCTTGTATGCTACAGGTCATGTCTCCTTACAGGACAGACCCCGCCACTTTATGAAAAGGAAAGCAATAAATCTTTGTGTCCAGCATGCTTATCAAAGTGAAAAATCCTGTCTGGAGGCTCAGGAATCTCATGTGAATAGTCTCAAACCACGTGTTGAAAGCAACTTTGGGAGTCTTCACAGCTATCTAGATCAAAATGAAACAGTTAAAAAACAAATATTGCTCATTTCCTATTCATTCAAGATCCACTAGATATTATAATTATTATATCTACATTATTATTAATTATTAAACAAATACATGTAAATGTATGTGATGGTACATAATAATCTACATGATATAAACATAGTTACATACTTGGGCTCACTCAATTTTATTTTTGTTGTGTATTTTTATTGATGAATCTGAACATGCAACTATGTAACTGTATGCAAATAAGCTAAAGATTTGATACAAATTCCATGAATGCAATAGATTTTATTAACCCTTTTACTCCAGGAGTCAATTATGGAGACGGGATGTAGTGCTTAAACTTTTGAGTCTGTGGACAAAATCCTATGGTGTGACCATTCAAATGAAATCTCTTTGGCAGTAGTTTTGCAGGGTACTGTTTGTTTTGGGGGATTTAAATAAATGAAATTTAGCATTTTCTTGAATTTTTATTTTGGCCACTACTAGGAGTGAAAGGGTTAAGTAAGTGTATGTGATAGTACATGACAAATATCTACCTGACATTAAACTAGATACATACTTGCGCTTAGTTTTGGCTACTCAATTTATTTTTGTTATTCATTTTTATTCACAAATCTGAACGTGTATGTACCTATATGTATGAATGAATGCAATAGATTTTACTAAGGGTTGGTATGTTTTGTACTTGAAGAGACTGAGTAGAAGTCACTGTGTTGTAACAAAATGAAATAACTACAGGACGCAAAGTGCAGACAATGTGCAGCCTTAGGTGCAAAGTCAATCAAAACAATCATTTTCTTTAAAAAGCAAAAAAAGCAAAGGTCTCAAAGGCAGATCACGCACAAGTTGTTATCTGTTTTGGTTTTGTTTGTCTTGTTTGTTTTGTTGTTTTCTTGAGAAACCAGGCAAATACTCGAAACTGAACAAAGGCTGTTCCGGTTTGGTGATTTGTGCAGGAATCAAGTATTGTGAATCAAAAATCAATTATCGAGTCTCGATTCTCGATACTTGATCCATGTGAGGATTAATTATTGAGTGTCAACTTACTTTTGAATGGTGCTGTATAATTTGTAGAAAAGTGACCAACATGTTGATGCCTTTGTATTTTGTTACAAAAACGTCCACATTACAAACAATGTAACACTGGAATTAAAATTCCAAACCAGCCTGATCAAAGGACTATTTCCTTTTCTTGTAGAAATATAAAGGGGATATATTAAAAGGGCAAGATAGCTAGATAATCCCGTAATTATCTCGACAATTTGTATTGTTTAACCCCAATCTTGAACATACAGTGGACTCCCGATTTTTTGAACCTCCTGGGGGAAAGGAAATTGGTTCGAATTATCTAGGGGGTTGAAAGGTTACAGTGTTTGACCGGGGAAGGGAAGCCAGTTTTGGTTCGAATTATTGGGAGGTCTCAGAAAATGAGAGCTTGAGAAATCAGGATTCTACTGTATGTTATTAAAACGCTGGTTTCTTCGTCTCACCTTCCCTAATACCCCCCCCCCTAGCTAGGAATCGCTGAATGAGATAAAATTCATGATTAATTACGCAATTCTCTTTATTCAGTCTTCTTTTAAAACATCTAAACACAAAAAAATACATTCCCATAGAAAAATAAATTGTCTACCCATCATCGTAAAACAGAAACTTCGAAAACACAAGAGTACGACTACTAACCTTGAGTCTGCTTGAGTACACAGATGTCAGCCACATCAGGAGTTGGTTTCGATACTGCTTCCAACACTTTTCATCCAGTGTTAATTACCTTCCCAGTGTTAACACAACATACTGTGACTACCGACGTCTTCTTCATTGTATTATACTCGGGATAGGCTATTTTAATTGACGATTCCTTTGAATCAAGGGTCACGAGAGGCAAAAGTTTGAGCGACTTCGTTAGAGACGATATCAGGTATCATGTGCGGAGTAGTTTCGATAGAGTAGGACTTCCAGCACTTTACGTCGAGTGTTAATTACCTTCCCGATGTTAACAATCCAAACTACTACTGCTGGAGTTTTCTTCATTATATTTCACGCATCATAGGCTATTTAAATTGACGATTTCACTGAATCAGGAGTCACGAGAAGCAAAAGTTTGATCCGCACCTGTTTTGAAAATTGCGACATACTCGCCATGACGTTACACGAAGCTGCCTGGAAAATGCCATCAAAACTGTACTAAACATTTCTGTTTTCCCAATATATCGACTAAAATAGATGATCCAGTAACTTTGTAACATCTCTGGTATTCAAGATAAGCAATTGCGTGTCAATGTTGGTCACAAGAAAAAAGAAACCATAAACACCCGAGCGTCCATCTTGCAACTCGCTGAGCGAGCTGCTCGGCAAATTTTCCAACCGGATGTGACGTCAATTTTCGGTGGATCATCAGGTCACGAAAATTGGCGAAGTTTGCTTTCCCCCCCCCCCTGATTATTTTGAATTTTCCCGCGATTGAGCGACCCTGGGCGCGATCTTTACTACAACTACCAGAAACCTTTGCGTGTGTGACGTCATAATGAAAATGGTCTATGGTGAAGGAGAAGGAGGGCGAGAACACGGGAGAAAAAATAAGGGGTTTGGGAGCTAGGGATGAGTCCCTAGCTCCCAGATCCCCATTTTTCTCCCTCATTCTCGCTCCCTTTCCCCTTCTTCACTTACAACTGCTACGCAGCAGGCTATCTGTGGTAGGGCTATGGATATTTTCTGGAACCACACAGTAGGATCCTATAGGGTCTTAGTCAGATCTCATCAGATTCCTGGTTTAGGAAGTTTTACTAGGGGTGGTTCCTACTTTCTTGCATATTTTTTTTTATACTCAGGTGGAACAGGAGCTATGGCATACACTTTGTGTCAGTACTACCCAAACATGAAGATCACAGTGTGCGAATTGCAATCAGCTGTGGACTCTGCGCATCATTTCCAACCTTCGTTGGAAGATTGCCCCAATCAAGCAAACGTTTCTTTTGTGGTGGGTGATATTTTCCAACCTGATCTCCCAAAGGCAGAGTTGTACGTGTTGTCACGCATACTTCATGACTGGCCTGAAGAAAAAGTGAACTTGATACTTTCAAATGTCTTTGAGTGTTTGCCTTCAGGTGAGTGTAAGGGCCAAATCCCTCGGTTTGTTCGACGTACAAGACCAAAATTCACTCTAGTTTACTGACTCTCGTTTACTCACTCCTCCAGATCAACAACAAGTCACAAGTGTCGTTACAAGTGTCGTTACTTCGAGTGAAACGCCGATACTAACAGCATAAATAACTACGACTACGCCATAACATGCACGGTAGCACGACAAGCACAACAACAAGGTCACGTGACCCCAAATGGCGGGAAAAACAGAAAACAGGGAACCCAGCAACACCCCACCTCATGCGCAACTTAGTGAAGCATTACAAAAAATAAGCGTGGGTTCCTATATCTAACAAATTTAAGCCAAGAATCAATATCAATGTCAATGTCCATAATGTTCACAATGTCTCTTAATTGCGGAAATGTTTCTCAATTGCGACAATGTCTCTCAGTCACAGCAGAGATTTCTCGATTCTTCTAATAAACAAAGTTTCTGAATGGGTCGCACCAATGACGTCGACGCTCCTGTCTTGACTTCCACAGTTCGCACAAGGCCATCTCTTCCAGAGACTACCTTGATGATTCTACCCATGCGCCACCGTCCCCTAGGCAAGCTTTCATCTACAAGCAGCACAAGGTCTCCCACCTCTACGTTTCGGCGGGGTCTCTGCCATTTCTGCCTCTCCTGCAATGCTGGGATGTACTCTTTCAACCACCTTTTCCAGAAATGGTCAGCTAAAATCTGCACCTGTCTCCACTTCTTTCTAACAAAAATATCTTCCTTTACGAAGGATCCAGGCGGCAAGTTGCAGACAGCTCTTTGCAGCAGCAGGTGATTAGGCGTTAAGGGTTCACAATCGTCCGGATCGTCAGAAGCAGCAGAAAGTGGCCTGGAGTTCAAAATCGACTCCACTTCAGTGAGAACTGTTGCGAACACCTCTTCATCTACCAAGCTCTGTCCAAGAATGGCTTTCAAGGCTGTGCGGGTGCTGCGTATCAGCCTTTCCCAAACCCCACTGGCATGTGAAACCTTTGGTGCTTGGAAAATCCACTGGCATCCCTTCTGGAGCAGTTCGTCGTGGATTCGTTTCTGGTTCCAGTTGTCAATGGCCGCTCTAAGTTCTCCTTCTGCACCAACAAAGTTGCTTCCGTTGTCAGAATAAATACACTTGGGTGGGCCTCTTCGATTGATAAATCTTCTGAGAACATTAATGAAGCAATCTGATTCCAAGGAAGTAGCCACCTCCAAATGAACTGCTCTAGAGTTCAAACAGGTAAATATGGCACCCCATCTCTTAACCACCACTCTTCCCCTCTTGACGTTTAACGGGCCAAAGTAGTCGACTCCAGTGTGAGTAAAACATGGCTCATAAGCCGTAGTACGAAATTCTGGCAAGGCGGCCATCATTTGCTCCATCCTAGCTGCCCTCTGCTTCTTGCATTTCAGACATGATCGCACAACTTGACGCACAGCAGACCTTCCTTTAGGTATCCAAAACCGCTCCCTTAGCTCTGACAATATGTGATCCTGACCAGCATGAGCTAGCTTCTGGTGGAAGGCTTCAATCAGTAACCGAGTCACATGATGCTTTGGAGGAACGATCATTGGGAACTTGGCTTCCAACGCAATGGGGGCGTCATGAATGCGGCCACCAACTCTCACCACACCATTCACTAACACGGGCCGTAGCCTAACAATTCCATTTGAGCGTTTGACGTTCCCTCGCTTCTCCAAGTCTCCAATCTCCTCTTCGTAGACTTCGCTTTGCACCAGCTTTACTATGGTAATCGTTGCTTTCTCCACATCTTCTGTTGTCAGGTACTTGACACTGCTGTTGACGTTGCTGGCTCTGCGGCACTGCAGGTATGCTTTAAATTTCAACAGCCAGGCTACCTTACGCTGCAGCACTGCCCAGGAAGAGTACCTCACAAGTAATTCGTGCAACTTGTCTGACGCCGTCAAAGTGAATATGGCCTTCTCATTCTTGACTTCTAAGTCGTCTTCTGGCAGTTGGCCAACGTCAGCCTGTGGCCAATCTTCCTCAGGCTTTGACAAAAACGCAGGTCCACTGAACCATCTCCCACTGCTTAAGAGCTGGTGTGCTGAAAGCCCACGAGATGCATCATCTGCTGGGTTGAGAGTTCCCGGACAGTGTCTCCACTGACTTGGCTGGGATACATCCCTGATATCAGAAACCCGGTTCGCAACGTAAGTCTTGAATCTGCGAGACTCATTGTTAATGTATTGCAGTGTGATCTTGGAATCTGTCCAGAAGAATGTTGAAGAAATGTTCAAATCAATCTCCTTTAGGATCATGTCATGGACTCGCACTGCAATTGTAGCAGCCTGCAGCTCTAGCCTCGGCACAGAAACATACTGGAGAGGAGCCGTACGACTCTTGGCCATGACGAAAGAACCTTTCACGGTTCCGTCCTCTGCTTCCTTTCTCAAATAAGAGACAGTTCCGTAACCAAATTCGGATGCATCACTGAAATGGTGCAGCTGAAATGATGCACCGGTGGAGCAGCCACCAGGAAAATAACAACGAGGGACATGAACATGATTAAGGAGCACCAATTCTTCCTTCCATTTCTTCCAGCCTTTCAGCAAGTCTTCCGGTAACTTCTCATCCCAGTGGAGCTTCAACTGCCAAGTCTTCTGCATCACTCTTTTAGCTGGCAGCAGGACTGGTCCAATCATGCCGAGTGGATCAAATGTGGAGCTTATCGTTGACAAACATCCTCGCCTTGTGTCATCATTCAACTGTTTTGGCGACAGCGATACCTTTACTCCAAATGTATCGGTTTCAGTGTCCCACTGCAGCCCAAGTGCTCGTTCAATTGGAAGCTTATCCAAATCAAGATTCTTGATGGTTCTTTCTCCTTCTGGGATGGCAGCTAATACCTCCTTGGCATTGGAAACAAATTTGGTTAGGCGAAAGTTCCCTTTCTTCAACAACTGTATTAACTGCAGTGATGACTTAATTGCTCGTTCAGTAGCCTGCGTGCAGACGTCCCTTTTCCGCGGGTGGAAGGAAATAGGAGACGTCTGCACGCAGGCTACTCGTTCAGTGGTAGGTACAGAAAACAAGCAGTCATCCACATAGAAATTCTTGGATAAAATGTCACAGACTTCCTTGCTAAAGTCAGTTCTGTTATCAGTAGCTGTCCGCTGTAAAGCGTAAGCCGCAATACATGGGGAATCTGCCTTTCCAAACAAATGGACGGTCATCCTATGGTCACTTGGTGGCTTGTCCATGCCTTCATTCCACCATAAGAACCGTAAGGCATCAGCATCCTCCTCTGTGCAAGCTACTCTGTGAAACATACTCTCAATGTCAGAAGCTACAGCTACCTCATCCTTCCTAAATCGGGACAGCACTCCAATGAGGGAATTGTTTAGCTGCGGACCTTGCAGCAGTTCTTTATTAAGTGAGGTTCCGCCAAACTCTGCGGCCGCATCATACACCACTCGGACTTTAGCTTTGTTTGGGTTGATCACACCGTGGTGGGGAAGATACCATGTGCGGTTACTGGTGGAAGCAGGGCTTGAAATAACGGCCGGTCAACGGACAATGTCCGGTCAAAAATAGGTTTTGTCCGGTCAAATCCTTGGATGGCCGGACAATTTGTCCGGTCGTTTACGCTTGTAAAGAAAAATTTAATGCAGAGCTTCAGGTTTTAAATTTCTAGAGGTTCAACATTATTGGCGTTCGTGAATAAAAGGGGGAAAAGACAGAATGAGGTACTACCAGACCAAGAACTTTTAAAAAATGATTCATGATATTGGTTGTAAAATTTGCGGTGGTTGCAAATTTTCGCTTTGTCATTCATCAAGCCATCACCGCAAATTAGCGGGTCTTCCGGAGTAGTGTGCGTAGCGGTGTGAATTACTACATTCTTATATATAGTCCGCTTGGATCTTGTACACGTGACGTGAGAAGCATAACAATGCCTCTCAGATTCTCGGGCAACACTCAGCGAGAACACCCTTATCCACCTGATAAGAGTCAAAATGGAAGGTCCCCCTTTCGAGATTATGACCCTACACCAGCCATTCACTTATGGGCAACGAGCACCACTCGCCGTCCGAACCAACGCAAGAGGAAATCGTACAAGGCCCGAGAGTCTGCGAAAAGGGGAACGGTCTTGATCGATTGTTCTTCAACTGAAGAAGATTCCAATTCAGACAATGAGGACGAATTAGAAGAAAGAGAAAAGGATGACGAGCAATAGATTTAATAAAAGAAACAGGAGTGGATCAGTAGGCTCCCGAACATATATTTTTGGAGTTGATGTTTTTTTTTTGTTGTTTCGCTCAAAACCACAACAAAGTGCTTTCATTTCTTTAATTGCACAACGTTGATAATTCCAGTAATTCCAAAAACGGCCAAATAGTCATCCATAAAAGTCATGATTCAGATCGTCTTTCTTAAATATAGATTTTAAAAAGGCTGAAAGGGAACAAATCATTCATCACTTCCGGCACGCCCCTGGTAAATGCTTGGTTACCAAGCTTTTCATTAATTATTGGATTTACGGGCATTACTTCGCAAGGCAATGTTTTCCTCAGGCAGTATAGACTTGAAATTGACAAAGAGTAGCAAAATTAGGTTGCCACTCAAGTATTCTAAATGAGAAAAAGAGATTTGCCTGTTAGTGTCATTTTCCCGGCCCCTTTTAATAAGACATAGTACTGAAACATTTTAAGATTTGAGCTTATTCATTCTAACATTGCATTGTATCAAATCAGTGAATATGGATTCCACTTGTAAGTGTTTCTTGTTGTATTTTCACATCAGTTCGCTTTCATTATCATGAGACTCAACTAGATCGCAAGCTTCAATTTCATCACATTCATAACTTTAGTAGGTATTGATTTTGCCCAACGTTGCGGTTGTACCTTGCGTTCCACTTTTCCTGCATTGAGTTCGAGGCTGCATGTATAATAAAGGTGTACAAAATGTACTTGTTTGATATGTAAACATCATGCGGGGGCGGGGGGGGGCATTTTATAGAGATGTGACGTAATGGATATTTGTCCGGCCAAAAATGGGTTGTGTCCGAGCAAAAATAGGTTTGATCGGACAACTTGACCGGCGCCAGCCGGGAAATTATTTCAAGCCCTGGGAAGCTACTTCTTCTTCAGACAACTTGACAGCATACCCTTTGTCAACATAGTCGTTCATCACTGCTCTGTATTGCTCAGTAAACTCTGGATCCCGATCGAACCGTTTCTTTAACTGCTTCAATCTCTTCTCAGCTAAGGACCGGTTGTTTGGCAGATGGGTGACATTGTTTCGCCACAAGAGGCCAACTTCATACCTTCCATTCTTCAGCCTGGTCGTCTCCTCCAATACTTCTAGGGCTCTGTTGTCTTCAATGCTGTTGGCGCTGTCACTAGCATTTCCAAATCCGTACGACTCAGAAGCCCAGAACTTTTCTACTTGCTGGTGGAGTTCCATGGCTGGCTCGTTCTCAGTCCAATCAAATTCGAAGACAGAAAGTGCAACTGGCTTGCTGTCATCTTCCCTTTTGTTTGTTGGCCCAGCCACACACCATCCAAATGGGGTCTTCGTTGCATATGGTTGACTCTGAGGATTGTCTCCCCAGCAGTAGTCCAATACTGTGTGCCTGTGGCACGTCTTGACCGATGAGGACTGAGACTTCATTCATATCCACAGGGACATTTGGGAACTCCAAATCTTTAAGGTGGGGCCACTCTGACAGATCCAAATGGTCTGGGGAGTACTGGTCTGATACGTTTAAGCTCTCCACTGCTAAAGCATGACAGACTGGAAAACATGGTCCATCTTGACCAGTTGGACGGACCAGGAATTTAACTTTGGCTAATTCACAGTCATGGTTTTTCTGTGTCACAGTGTTAATGCTCACTTTCTCAGGAGTTCCTTGAAGTTGCAGTCTTTTAGCAAGGGACGAAGTGATCAAGGAACTAACAGCAGCTGTGTCTAGCAGACCATATGTGCTAACAACGGCTCCATTCTCAGCAACAACACACAGTGGCACAACCTTCAGCAGCACAAAACTTCGTTTTGAATCCTCCATAGTTGCATTGTTTACAGTGAGGTCCGTCCTTGCTGGAGCGCTCTGATCGACATTCCTTTCATTGTCACCGAGTTCAGACGGTGTCACCCCAGGTACGTGTAACAGCGAATGGTGACTTAAGGGGTGAGCACAGTTTTTCTCCATACAACCCTTCTTTTCTGGGCACCTCCTTCTCACATGAGAAGTGGATAAACATCGGTAACACAATGCATTAAATCTCGCGAATCGTCGCCGCCAACTCAAATTCTTTGTGGGAAAGACCGAACAGCTCGAAATTCTATGCTTTCCCTTGCAAACCTTGCAAGTTTCACCTTGGCTAGGACCACTTCTAACACTTTGACCTTCTTTCGCAGGCAAGACCTCACCCTTCCCTCGGTTAGCACCAGCATCCTCTGTAAGGACCTCCGTTGCCATGGTGGTAATTGGTGCCCCATCGGCTGGTTTCGACCTGAAGGGCGGTTTCTTGAATCTGTTACCACTGCTAACTCTTGTTGTTGGGTTATTTGATCTTCCATACACAGGGTCATTCTCGGTCTGTGACTCTCCAGTGATGAATGCAGATAGCTCTTTCAGTGTTGGCTCCTTGCCACCTGTCCTTTCACGGTACAACTTTACTGACTTTCTCCACTTGGCCTGCAAGGGGTCTGGTAGACGATCAAAGATTTGCCGCAAATTGGTAGTACAGTCAAGTTCATTTGATTGCAGTTCAATCATTGCCCAGCAACAGTTCTGAAGCTTATCAGAAAGAGCTAGAAGGGCTGCACTGTCACCATTTCTAATTATTGGACGACCAACAACAGAAGACTTCAGCGCTTCTACGATCATAGCATTTTGTCCAAATCTCTGTTTCAGCACCTGTAGAGCCAGTTGACAGCCATTCGGGAGCCCCTGATAGTTCTCAATGACTTCTTTCGCCTTCCCAGTTGTGTAAGTCATCAAATAGTTCATTTTCTCACTATCAGTCAATGAAGCTCTAGTCTCTACTTGATCTCTGAAATTAGCTCTAAACCGTAGGTACCGGGCTGGATCGCCATGAAAGGGAGTAATTGTAGGCGGTGGCTGCGTCATTCTGAGCTCCATTTTTTCCCAGAGGTCTGCTGGAGGATTGCGGTTGGCTTTTGCAGCAGTGTTAGTCTCTCCTTCAGCAGTATCTGGGTTCACTGTACCTCCACTGCTATTGACAATCCATTCCTGCAAGGGAGTGGTTGGCAAGGTGAATTCTCGAGCTTTGGGATTTACAGCATTTTTCAACTGTTTCGTAGCTAAATCAGTTGACTGCTTCAACTCTACATTCAGTGATCTGGGACTGCTGAGTTGCTTTTCCTTGAGCAGTGTTTCTTGAGGGTTTAATTCTTGTGACTGTCTCTTTGGCTCGGGCCAGTTATATTAGTCAGGTCTCTTAGCTTCAGGATCGTTACAGAGTTGACAAAAGCATCAAACTTTGCATAGTAATAGCTTACGGCAGTACTATAAATATTAGAGGGGGTGCCCGACGCAGATATGCTTATGAAGGGAGATAACGAGGATTAAACTTGCGAAAATTTCCCTTTGCTGGGTGTCCTGTGCTGTCCTGTGGTGCTACTTTTAAAAAGTGTTATTTAATACCTTTAATCACTCAGATTGCCGTTGTCATATTGTAAATAACAGTTTCAGTCTTATATCTTTCAATTCTACCCATAAACACCTTATAAACCGATCAAATAAGCTTTTTTCTGACCCTGCTAAAAAACACTGGTACCCATTCCCACTCTTCCATGAGTCAATTCCAAGATGGCGGCGCCCAGGCGTATCTGCACAACCTGTAAGTATTTAGCCTTTGAAATGCTATTCTATCAGCTTTAAAATATATTTTTACCTCGAATAAGCTTCAGTTTGTAGTTTTAAATATATTTTAAGTCTGTCACTATTTGTTTTGTCTTCCTAATAAACCGAAAATGAGATCGTATTGCTCAAACGATTCACACTCAAAATTTTCGAAATGCTGTACTTTTAAAAAGGCTGTTCTATCGTTTTTTAAAATATATTTTTGTACAAAAACCCTTGCATTTTACAGTTCAAGATTATATTTAAATGTATTTCTATTCAATCTGTCTTCCTCAACCAAAAAATACTTATCGTATGGCTTATGGTTTCACTAAAAATTTTAGAAACTATGGCATTATCTTGGAATCAATGTGTCATCTGCCAAAAACATACTACAGAAGAGTTAAGATGCCCACTTAGAGCAAGTGGAGATAGGGCAGATCCTAAGGCTGTCTATAGCTTGTTTCTAAAGAATGCTGTTGAGTTTAATGCGGTGGATGCTCTACCAGTCCCTCTTTCCCTACCGCTTGACACAGATGCAGAGGTTTTGGTTGAGAAAGGGGCTTCATGGCACAAGTCATGTCATCTACAGTTCAGTTCGTCAAAGCTTAAAAAGGCAAAAGAGAGAATTGCACGTAAAAGAAAAATGGAACAAGCCGAACAAGATGACGAGGAAGTCCAAGCTCAGAAAACACGAAGGTTGTCCTCACGGCACAATAAAGAAGACTGTATATTATGTGGAAAGGGTGGCCAACTTCACGAAGTCTCTACATACGCCACTGACAAGAAGCTCCGCCAAATGATCACAGAACTTCAGGACAGTACGCTTTTACCTAAAGTTTCTGGGGTTGAGCTTATGGCAGCTGACGCAAAATACCATCTCAAATGCATGACAGATCTGCGAAATCGCTACAGACGTCACACATCAAGTAAACGACAAGAGTCATGTGAAAAAGATGAAGAGAAAGTTAAGGAGTCTCAGGCCTTCATTGAGTTGCTTGAATATATAGAGACTTCTGTTGAAAACGGCAAGTTGATGTTTCTGCTTTCTGAGCTACATTCGTTATATGTACGTCGGCTTGAAACTTTGGGCGTTCACAAAAGTGTTAATAAAACTAGACTCAAAACATCGTTATTGGAAAACTTTCCAGAAGCTCAAGAGCAAAATGACGGCAAAAATGTTGTCATAATATTCACGAAGGCGATTCAGGGCATGGTCAAAGAGGCATTGCAGCAAAGAGACTTCTCAGAGGATGCTGTGATTTTAGCTAAGGCCTCAGCAATTGTGCGCAGAGACATGTTTAGTCACGAGGGATTTAAATTTTCTGGAAGTTTTACGAAAAACTGTCAAGAAAGGTCAGTTCCTGCTAGCCTAAAATCACTGGTATCAATGATATTAACTGGTGTAAACATCGAGAACACTGAAGTTCAAGAATCACAAGCATGTTTAACAGTGTGTCAGACAATCTTCTTCAATGCCAAAGAACGATCAATCACAAAGTCGAAAACTGGTCAGACACGGCATACCAAAGCTCGAGAGCCCCTTCTTCCGTTGTACATTGGGTTCAATGTGCACGCATTGACAAGGAGTAAGACGCTCATAGCAAAGCTGTATCAAATGGGGATCTCCGTGTCTTACCAAAGGATCGTTGAGTTAGAAGACATGCTTGCTACCTCAGTTAGTGAGCGCTTTGAAATGGATGGTTGTGTGGCACCTGCCTGCTTGAAAAAGGGAATTTTTACTATCGGAGCACTCGATAACATAGACCACAACCCAACATCTACGACGGCAGCCTCTTCGTTCCATGGCACTGGTATAAGTGTGTTCCAGTTACCGACGGAGAATAATCCTGGCGAGGAAAGGCCCCCAGTGACTCTACCTCCACAGGGAACAAGACATGCACTCCCAGAGGCATATGCTACAGTTCACCCTGTAGAGCTAGACACTAGTAAAGCAGTCGTCCCGGTGTGTGAAATGAAGGAATCAGCAAGTTGTATGGCTGTAGAGAAACAAAGGGAAGAACGGTGGGTGGAGCACTCTCTAAGAAAGTTAGACGAAGGATCAGTTTCTTCTGGTGATACAGTGACTTGGGCGGCATATCACGCCTCGACCCACACGGAAGAGGATCCACCTGCCTTAACTGCGCTACTTCCGCTGTTCTACGAAAAGGCAGCAACACCAGCGATGGTTAAGCATGGTATGGACGTCTTGAGGCAAGCTGTAACCTTCCTTAACCCCAATCAGGTTCCTATCATCACCGTTGACCAGCCTCTTTTTGCTTTAGCGAAGATGGTTCAGTGGAAGTGGCCCATCTCCCATGGAGAGCAAGCATATGTCGTCATGCTAGGCGGCCTGCATATCGAAATGGCACTTTGGAGTTTGCTTGGCGATTTGCTGGATGGTTCTGGCTGGACTACCGCTCTGAGTGAAGCTGAAGTGGCCACCTCTGGTGTGGCAGATTCCTTCCTGAAAGCGACGCATTTGACAAGAACAAGGTAAGGGAAGTGCAAGTAAACGTAATTTTTAAAACTCACTCTTTTGGGTGGCCATAAAAATGATTGGAAAAGCTTTTTCAAGTGAAACTGACAAAGTCTCGTTAGGCTTTCATTTTAATTCCAGATGCGGAATTTGCTATTTCTACTGAGTAACATTAATATTGAAGTAAACCTATAATTAGAGTGAACATTGCATAAAACCGCTTTAATAATTTATGATCAAAGCCAACTGAGAAAAGCAATGTGAATTTTTTAGGCACGCCCTTCAAGTCACCGCTCTGGCTCTTCATAAACTAAAGAGAGAAGCATTTTCCCAGTGCTCAGATGCGACATCGATGTCTACTTGGCAGGAAGTGAGGAATCAGAGAAGCCCGACGTTTCTCTTCTGGAATTCCATCATAGAGTATGAGGCACTAGTGTTACTCGTGATACGTGCACACCGACAGCGTAACTTCACCTTGTACGTCGAAGCCCTGGAAGAGCTCATACCTTTATTCTTTGCTCTTGACCACGTGAACTATGCACGATGGACCCCAATCCATGTTCGTGACATGAAGTCTCTTCCAGAAAGCATCGCACGGGAGTTCCAGAGGGAAGGCCACTGGGTTCTGTCTAAGACAGGCAATAGGTTCTCCGCTATCCCTTTTGATCAGGCCCATGAGCAAGAGAACAAGGTCATCAAAAGTGCAGGTGGCGCAGTTGGCTTAACAGAGAACCCTGTAGCATTTAGGTGACTATTTATATGAACTACACAAAACTGTATACTTACTACTGCTTATTCAAAGATGAACAAAGTGAATTTGCTTTATATTTAAGAAAATTTAACTCGAACCTTCGATGGTAATAGATGGAAAAGTTAGAGTTAGTGGGTGGTTCAAGTTATTGATGGTTCAATTCATCAGAGGCTGTTTGTTACAGAAGAAGATGGGAATACTAAATTTAGTTTTATTTTATTTGTTTTTAGACGATGGATGCTTTCAGGCCCTGAGACAACGAGAATGTTGCATCAATTCGAAGAGCAATATCTACTGGAGAGTGAGGAGTCTAGTGACCGTCTAAATCATGAGATGGGACTGAGTGCACAAAAGACGTTTAAGCAGCAGGTGAACAACTTGGTAGACGTGATAAGGAAGATGGGGAACCCTTTCCTAGATGACTTCCAGGAGCTTGTTACTCTAGATAGCAGAGATTGTATGGATGACGCTGTAGCCCAGTCCGTTGTTAACCTTGAGCAGCTCGGAAAGACACAGTACCAGGACTATGTGAAGGCAGTTATTAAAGACAGAACGATCGCAATAAGCAGTCCCATCAAGAAAAACAAGATCCCCCTTTACAGCAAACAACCCCTGCGCACCAAATCAAAGCAGTCGAAGACAATCAAGGCATTGCAGAACAACGTCGCCCTTTTTGCTCAACTGTATATCGCAATGCAGAGCCGCGATGCTGACCTTGGGGAATTCTTTTGTCATGAAGTTCAGTCATTCCCTCCGTCATTGTCCGAATTTGGAAATCTTCGTCTCCCAAGCAACAAGTCCGAGCTTCTGAAGTGCATCGCCCAGCCGCGACAATCTGAGCCTCCAACGCAATTCGACTGCAAGATCTTTGACGGTGCTGTCATTGTCCATTGTCTTCCTGTGACTGGGGTGATCACATTTGATGACTACGCAGAGAATGTCTTCATTCCTCATATCTGCATTCAGAGTAGTAGAAGAGTTGACGTTGTCTGGGATACCTATGTACGTGATAGTTTGAAAGAATCGACACGCGAAAAGAGAGGAAAGGGCATACGCCGTAAAGTTGCTGGTGGCACCAAGCTCCCACCGAATTGGATGCAGTTCCTTCGTGATTCAGTTAACAAGGAAGAACTGTTTGCGTTTCTGACGAACAAGGTTGCTGAATACAACTGGCCGGAGAACAAGACGGTCTACATAACATCAAGTTTTACCTTGTAACATCTTTGTCATTTCATTTGCTATATAGGAAGTAAAACACCATTGGTATTTAAAATGATTTTCTAACAGGCACGCATATCTATATCTTTAATTTTAGGGACTTCTGTGATCTCCATTGGCTCAGACAGATCCTTTCCTGAATGCAATCACGAGGAGGCAGACACAAGGATCGTCATCCATGTTCTCCATGCCATTCAAGCTGAACAGACCAAATCAGTACTCGTTAGGACCGTTGACACGGATGTCATCGTTATCTTGATAGGAAAGTTCAACAAGCTCAGAGCAATTCAGCCCGACTTGGAATTGTGGGTGGGGTTTGGAACAGGACGTAATTTTTCATTTTTAGCATCAACAACATTTGTGCAAGTCTAGGGGAAGCGCAATCGAGGTCTCTACCTGTGTTTCACGCACTGACGGGCTGTGACACTACCTCCACCTTCTATGGGAAAGGAAAGAAGTCCGCCTGGCAGGCATGGAAGCTGTTTCCTGGAGTAACTCCGACATTTGAGTTCCTTGCAAATAACCCCTTTCACCAGCTGACTGTGGATTCAGACCATTTCAAGCGCATTGAGAGGTTCACAGTCATCTTATTCGACAAGTTGAGCCCGTTAGATTCCATTAACAAGACAAGAATGGAGCTCTTTTGCAAGAACAACCGAGACATGGACAAGCTTCCACCAACGCAGGTAAACATGGCAACGTGCTAATTTTTTCGTCGTTATTTTTAATTTTAACCATTTTAAAACATACGTGTAATTGTTTTCATTTCATTTTACTCGAAAGGATGCGCTTCTTCAGCATGTCAACCGTGCAGTTTTCCAAGCAGGAATCTGGACAACCAGTTAGGACTCAGAGCAGGCAATTCCATCACCTGAGCAGTTCTCCTGGAAAATCGAGGATGGTGTATGGGTCCCCAAGTGGATAAGCATCCCGGAAGTGTGAAAGGCATGCAGCGAGCTCATTCGGTGTACTTGTAAAGGAGAATGCACTAGATGTAAGTGTTTCAAGGCGTCATTAGAGTGCACACCGCTTTGCAAATGCAAATGTCCAAGTAGTGTAAATAATTTCTGAACAGTAATGTTATCATTTCCATCTTTAGTAGACAGTCTAAAGAGCCAAACAAATTAAGGAGTGATTTTAATTGCGAGACGTGTGCGCGTTGTCAGTTAAGGTTCATTTGACATGTAAATGTCCCGGAATCACTGCTCGGAAACGACCGTGTGACGATTGGATTTTATTGTTTAGGATGTGACTTGGGTGGTAAATTTCAGGTCATAAGTTTATTGAATCAGAACTTAGAAGGCTGACCCCAAAGGTCTTTGTTTTAAACTAATATGTAGTTATTATTGGCCAGCTTTCGCAGCAACGCTAAACATGGTCACAATTACTGAGTGGAGACTGAGCACTTGTAGTATACTCATAAAACTAGTTAAAACAGCATATTAAAAGCTAAACATTATATTAGAAATTTGAAAACTGATGTTAAAATCTGTTTTTAAAACTGATATGTAATTATTATTGGCAAGTCTTGGTAGCAACGCCGAAAATGGCCGCAGATACCGAGTGGAGACTGAGTACTAGAAGTATGCCTGTAACTAGTTTAAATAGCATATTAAAAGCTAAACATCACCAAGTAAGTCTAAAAATGTCATTTTGTGTTTGCTCTAAACAAAATTACACGAAACAAACACCAACAACATTCCCTGTACAGGTAGCCCAAATCTTTATTTTCAATGGCACTTCATTATCTAAGGCAAAACTTAAATATCCCATAATTCTCAAAATAGAGCCGCTTGCGATGGGCACCCCCTCTAGTATTAATCAGTAAGTGTCAATGAAGCTCTGTGCCAAATTTGGCACTTTTGTCACGTTTGTAACGATCCGGCCCATATTTTGCACTAAGAGACCTGACTATATGCTGCGTCATCATTGTCAGGATCATTAGAGCCCAAATACTGCTCTTCGTCTTCCTTAATCGCATCTTCATACACTTTGCTGATAGCAGCAGCAGCTGCAAATTCTGCTTGTAGCCTCACCCTTTCTGCTTCTTTTCTTGCAGCCTCAACATTGTCAAGTTGTGCAATCCTTGCTTCTAACTCTGCTTGCTTTGCCTTGGCTTGGAGAGCTCTTGCTCTTGAAGAGGTGGTTGATGCACGTGAAGCTTTAGAGCCCTTCGTTTTCGCACTCGATTTAGTAGACTTCCTTTCCAATTCACTAATTCGCTGACCAGTATCAATCATCCATTTCTGGACTGTCTCACGAAAGTGCTTTATTTCAGTATGCATATTGTCATACACTTGAGAGTCGGGTATCTGTTCTTCTTCAGTTAGAAGTTCTTGTATCTCTTCGTGAAGATCACCAAACTGTTTAAAACATTCGTTTAATTTCACAGATTCCTCACCGACTAGCTCCAAGTTTTTATCAAGTCCCATAAGTGTTTCAATGTTAGCAATCCGTGACTGTATTTCTCTTTTAAGCTTGTTTCTATCCTTTCTTCGTTGGGCGAGCCGATAAGCTTTGCCCTTTTCGGTTAGCTTTGGTTGTCTCCTTTCGATAACAGTCCGGTCCAACTCCAAGTTTCCTTGTCCATTCCAATTTTCCCCTGAACCACGTGCATCTTCGCTTATCGCAGAATCCATCGCTCCGTTCGCTCTTGTAGCATAGCCCGACTCCATGCCATCGGCTTCTATCATTGTGGAATAACCCTGAGGCTCACGCATCGCCATTTCATCCGGAGTTTCCGCGTACTTATGTGCCGTGGTTCGGCCATCCTCGCTTGCAAGATCCCACATCGACATCGCAAACAATCAAATTCAAAGTTGCAGTTTCGACAAACAGAAATCCTTTGTCACCAATAATAAAGGACTCGAAGCCGCTACTTGACACCAAATATTATTTGCGAACAGATGCTGGCACCCAAAACAATTACAAAGCGAAGAGAAGCGAAGGTCGAAGAACAACGATTCCAAGTCAAAGCGATTCCAAACAGCTTGCTAACTCGGCAATTCGAAGTAACTGTAAGGGCCAAATCCCTCGGTTTGTTCGACGTACAAGACCAAAATTCACTCTAGTTTACTGACTCTCGTTTACTCACTCCTCCAGATCATCAACAAGTCACAAGTGTCGTTACAAGTGTCGTTACTTCGAGTGAAACGCCGATACTAACAGCATAAATAACTACGACTACGCCATAACATGCACGGTAGCACGACAAGCACAACAACAAGGTCACGTGACCCCAAATGGCGGGAAAAACAGAAAACAGGGAACCCAGCAACAGGTGAGGGATAGGATTAAACATGATTTTCCTTTGCTACTGACCAGCAATGTTGTTTAATGTATGTTGCATTTTTCTCATATGATAGCCATATTATTCTTTCTCTGGGAGTGCTCAGTTATTCAAGGGAAGAAAATAAATGCTACATTCCTTGGTTAAAAGCCCCCTCCCCCCCCCCCCAGAACTGTAAGCCCAGCCAGGGGAGGGGATGAACTTGAAAAAGAGGGGGAAGGGTGTAATAAATTTTGTGCTCCAAAAAGGAGGGGTTATTATAGGAGGGAGCAGGCTTACTAGAGAGGGGGAGCTTACAGTGTGACTAAGAAAACCATTACACTGAGATATATTTATTGTGCCATGACCAATCAGACGCAAGATCAAACCACAGGGAAAAAAAACACATTTACCACAAAAATAATTACTGAGTACCGTTATGGCTTCATCTTATGAATTATGTGATTGGTTTTCTTTCCCAACACGATAAACACTCCAGAAAAAAATTTTAGTGTTCATGGTTTTCTTAGTTTCACTGTATTGGAGGATTTACAGTATGTGGCAAAATTTCATGTAAGCATTGCAGAGGAAGAATCCAATGTTTCATTGCACCGGAGTAAAATGATTTCACTTCAAGCTTTCACACAGATTCCCAAGCAGGTGAGTGGGCAAGATCAGAAATTTCCTTCCGCTATCGGAACCAATCAGATTGCAGAATTTGAAGAATTCTGCCTGCTCACACACTGAGAAAAAAATATATTTCTCTAACCTGTGTACAGGCCTCATTTCAAGCGTTGTTGTTTTTGTTATGGTTTTTGTTCAGGTGGTTGTCTTCTCATTGCTGAAAGGATCTTGAATGAAGACAAAACTGGACCCAAAAAAGCTCTCCTCCTGTGCCTCAATATGCTGGTACAGACACACGGCAAGGAACGCTCAGCAGCGGAATACAAACAACTCTTACAGAAACAAGGGTTTATTGATATTCGTACAAACCAACTTGAGTCTTCTGCAGGCATAGATGCTGTTTTATGCAGAAAGGCTTAACCCATTCACTCCTAGTAGTGGCCAAAGTAAAAACTCAAGAAACTGCTTAATTTCATTTTTTTTCCAAATCCTGCAAAACAAATAGTACCATGCAAAAGTACTGTCAAAGAGATTTCATTTGAATGCATGGTCACACCTTAGGATTTCGTCCACAGACTCAAAAGTTAGAACCACCTTGTACAGCATAATAAACAGCACCACAGGAAAGTACTGCTCAGTAGCTTTCATTTGAATGGTCTGACACCTTAGGATTTCGTCCACAGACTCAAAAGTTACAACTACATTACATGTCTCCATAATTGCCTCTGGGAGTGAAAGGGTCGAAGATGGCCTCAAATAATATCACCTACTTTACGTTCTGTAATGCATACTTATTGACTGAGTCAGAGGAGCTTATAGCAAACCACCTGACTTTTCAGATGAAATCTTAAGTGAGCACCAAAACAAACTTTAATTAGATTTCTAAGCATAATAGCACCAGACCATAACAGCACCAAGTTTTTCTCTCATGGATTTCTAGCATTTATTTGTTTGCTTGTTTGCTTTTAATTTGCTGTCATTAAGCCAGCCTATTTAAATATCATTATGTATCAACTGCGTAACAGAACTGCATATAAAAACACACCATAGTCATTAAAATTAATAGATACATTGCAGTTCTGAGAAAACAACTAAAAGACTTTAAACTTGCCTTACCAGTAACTTAACATTATCATATCTCGTTCTTATTAATAATAAATAGCTACTCCTATTTCAGCCAATGGAAAGCTGTTCTATCTTACTTTTTAAAAGATTATGGCGGTGATCTTATTTTGCGTTGCAATTTCAAACCCTCCGATATCTCGTACGACCACCTACCAAGATTTTACCGTGATTGCCTAACTGCATGGCCCACTATCAACAATAAGCGAATTTCCTCTACTAATCAGGTCTTTGATGAGATATTATGGAATAATCAGTTTCTACGTATTGGTAACAAACCACTATTTAGTAAAAAGCTTTTCGCAAAGGGAATCGTTCACGTCAGCGACATTTTATCATAAGATGGTAAGTTGTTGTCATGGAACCACTTCAGGGGTAAAGGACTTAACTTCAATGATTATTTGTTGATCTTTGGCCTGTCAAAGGCGCTTCCCGGCTCGTGGAGAAATTTATTACACACGGATACAAATGTGTCGCAAAATCGGATCTACTTCAAACCGTAGCATTGAACGTACCGCGGTACGCTGCTACTCTTGCCTTATACATACTTATCACCCAAGCATGCAGTGATTTCTATAACTTTTCGTCACTCAGTTACCATGGTAACATAACTTATAATAAAAGTGTTCGCTATAAATTGAATGAAACTTCTGAGAAAACGCGGGGAAGGTAACACTAACACCTTGCCAACGTAACTATACTAATGTTTGGATAACCTGTGCACATTGAAACTATTACGCTACAAAGATGAAATGTACTGAGGTATAGAAGAGGAAACTGGTCATTGTACAAATCAAACCTATTACGTAACAAACACTCTCAATGAAGAAAAATTAAACTAGCCGTGAAATCTTGTGCCCTTCGTAACTTTAACAGGTGAAAATAAATAATAAATACAAGTAAAATTAATCGCCGGATTGTGCTATCTTGTTCACACGTTACAGTACGATGCTAGTGGGAAAAAACTATGAGACAAAAGAAGGATGTAATGCTCGCCTACTTTGCTATGATGCTAGTGGAGAAACAGGAAAAATCGTTCAATATTTGTCGATGTAGTCGCTCTGTACCGTGCGGGGTTACGGGGCTACCACGGTACGCTGCTATTATTTCCTACGTCACTGCATAAGTCGATCGTTCCTTGTGGGGGTACGGGGCTACGACGGTATAATTGATTGTAAATACTTTGTCATAAATTTCTAAAGTGGTTTTTAGAGATGTTCTGGATGAAATCGCAATACTAAAGCTACTATACCCGTACGAAACAGATTATGTTTACGCAGTGCTGCTTTAGCGGCTAAAAATGACTGCAGTGAACACAACGGAAAGGTTGCACGAACGCTGTTTTCATTGCGCTGCAGCAGTGACAAAAAATGACTGCATGAGTGCTGCAGAAGCGACATTGGGAGCTGCTGGAACGCTGCAAGAGAGCTACTACAAAATAGCAACATGAAGCTTTATGGTAGATTAGCAGCGCATCACTATGATCATTTCAGGGGAGCCATGAAACGGCATTGTACGCCCACTCCCCGGACATTTAATTTAAGTTTTGTTTGATCCTTTTTGATTACGTTTTGTGGCTGATAATTTACACGTGATTTTAGAGTAGTTATAGTTCCGCCCGAAACCGCATTTTAGTTGGCTTTGGTCCTGGTAGTGAACAGATCAGAAGTTTTCAGTAAAGTAAGTCGTAAGAACACTGAAGGTTTTGGAATAAGATCGGCACAGCGGGACTGTTATGTAAGTAACTTTTTTCTTTCAAGTGATTTTATTCTTCTCTAAGTTCAGATATTCTTCTCCATAGTTTAAATCGCAATTTTGTTAAGTTTCAACCACGTGGCATGGCATTTGATTGCTGTTTGGAGCCTGCCAATACGGTTTTCGTCGATATTAGTTAAGTTTTTCACTAGTTTGTGAGCTATATACCTCGTTTATTGTTTAAGTGTTTAAGTAGTGTAATAATTTGATTTTGTTGATTGTGCATGCTAGTTTTTCGGTTTAGACCTACGATTCTGCAACGGAATGTTTGGAATGTTAGTATACCTTTTACTAGATTTTAGCTTAGTTTTTCTTTGTATTACTATTTCAGTTTACGATATGACCTTGGCTTCTTGTAATAAATCGATCAAGTTAATTCAAGTATATCCCCGCGATTCATAGTGCGTCGAAACTCTAGCAAAGTTAGTTGTTGAAGCTTTGGGTGACGACCGCTACAGTCGGTTTTCAGTCGTTTCAGTGCTTGTCGTTCAGCTTTAGTCAAGTTACTGTCAGGTAGAGAGGCTGATTGTATAGCAGAAGCTACCCTACCCTACTGATCACAAATCACAATCACAAATCCAGTATTTAGGGTACAGCGTCAAATGTTGTTCTGCCTTTGACATAAGCATACTGGTCACCGTCTATAATCTTTGGTGGCTTTTTCTCTAAGCGCAAGGCAAGGGCTTTCGAGGCTATCTTCAGTATAGAGAAGCCGACCCCAGACGTGGCCGTTATCCCATGACTTAACGACCTAGTTTCACTCGGCATAGAGAGAAACTCCAGACACGGCCGTTAGCCCATGAAGTCATGGAATAACGACCACGTTTGGCTCGGTATCTATCACTACATACCGAGCGAAACGAGGCCACTAAGCCATGGGATAACGGCCGCGTTTGGCTCGGTATATATTACTATATACCGACCGAAACGAGGCCGTTAAGTCATGGGATAACGGCCGCGTTTGGCTCGGTATATATCACTACATACCAAGCGAAACAAGGCCGTTAAGTAATGGGATAACGGCTGCGTTTGGCTCGGTATAGAAAATGATGTTGAAATACGGACGAAGATAACGGCCTCAAAATCGTTCGTATATCTGACAGACCAAGATTGCGGCCTCTTTCGTGATTATTAAAGCACGCGTTCGTTTGTACAATATTTGTCTTATCTTCTCGACGTTTCTCCATACGTTAGTTCGTTTGTACAGTATTTGTCTTATCTTCTCAACGTTTCTCCGTACATTAGTTCGTTTGTACAGTATTTGTCTTATCTTCTCAACATTTCTCCGTACGTTAGTTCGTTTGTACAGTATTTGTCTTGTCTTCTCAACGTTTCTCCCGTACGTTAATTCGTTTGTACAGTATTTGTCTTATCTTCTCAGCGTTTCTCCGTACGTTAGTTCGTTTGTAAAGTATTTGTCTTGTCTTCTCAACGTTTCTCCCGTACGTTAATTCGTTTGTACAGTATTTTTCTTGTCTTCTCAGCTTTTCTCCGTACGTTAATTTGTTTGTACAGTATTTGTCTTATCTTCTCAGCGTTTCTCCGTACGTTAGTTCGTTTGTAAAGTATTTGTCTTATCTTCTCAACGTTTCTCCATACGTTAGCTCGTTTGTACAGTATTTGTCTTGTCTTCTCAACGTTAGTTCGTTTGTACCGAGTATTTGTCTTATCTTCTCAACTTTTCTCCCTACAATAGTTCGTTTGTACAGTATTTGTCTTATCTTCTCAGCGTTTCTCCGTACGTTAGTTCGTTTGTACAGTATTTGTCTTATCTTCTCAACGTTTCTCCGTAAGTTAGCTCGTTTGTACAGTATTTGTCTTATCTTCTCAGCGTTTCTCCGTACGTTAGTTCGTTTGTACAGTATTTGTCTTATCTTCTCAACGTTTCTCCGTACGTTAGTTCGTTTGTACAGTGTTTGTCTTATCTTCTCAACGTTTCTCTGTACGTTATAGCGATGCGCTGCTAATCTACCATAAAGCTTAATGTTGCTATTTTGAAGTAGCTTTCTTGCAGCGTTCCAGCAGCTCCCAATGTCGTTTCTGCAGCACTCATGCAGTCATTTTTTGTCACTGCTGCAGCGCAATGAAAACAGCGTTCGTGCAACCTTTCCGTTGTGCTCACTGCAGTCATTTTTAGCCGCTAAAACAGCACTGCGTGAACGTAATCTGTTTCGTATGGGTATAGTAGCTTTAGTATTGCGATTTCATCCAGAACATCTCTAAAAACCACTTTAGACAAAGTATTTACAATCAATTAAGTAATGAAGGAACAGCGTACCGTCGTAGCCCCGTACCCCCACAAGGAACGATCGACTTATGCAGTGACGTAGGAAATAATAGCAGCGTAGCGTGGTAGCACCGTACCCCCACACAGTAAGAGCGACATTGGTTATAGCAGCGTACCGTGGTAGCCCAGTAACCCCACACGGTACAGAGCGACTACATCGACAAATATTGAAGGACATCATTGTCCTGTTTCTCCACTATCATCATAGCAAAGTAGGCGAGCATTACATTCTTCTTTTATCTCATAGTTTTTTTTCTCATTAGCATCGTACCGTATCGTGCGAGCAAGAGAGCAGAATCCGGCGATTAATCTTACTTGTATTTATTATTTATTTTCACCTGTTAAAGTTACGAAAGGCACAAGATTTCACGGCTAGTTTAATTTTTCTTCATTGAGCGTGTTTGTAACGTAATAGTTTTGATTTTTATAATGACCAGTTTCCTCTTCTATACATCAGTACATCTCCGTACACTGATCATGTTTGTAGCGTAATAGTTTCAATGTGCACACGTTATCCAAACGTTAGTATACGTTGGCAAGGTGTTAGTGTTACCTTCCCCGCGTTTTCTCAGAAGTTTCATTCAATTTATTGCGAACACTTTTATTATAAGTTATGTTACCATGGTAACTGAGTGACGAAAAGTTATAGAAATCACTGCATGCTTGGGTGATGGGTATGTATAAGGCAAGAGTAGCAGCGTACCGCGGTACGTTCAATGCTACGGTTTGAAGTGCATCCGATTTTGCGACAGGTATTCACGGATAACAACGACAAAATGAAGCCAACTGGGAGCTGGTCATTAAATTGGTTCGTAAAATACCCGAGAAAGATGAAGATGAAATTATGAATATATGAAATTCATATATTTGAACTGCGGAATGAAGAAATGAATGTAAAGAAGATCATTTTCTTTCCCGGGTATATTATGAACCAATTTAATCGGCCAGCTCCCAGTTGGCTTGTTAGCTCAATTGGTTAGAGCGCTGCACCGGTATCGCAGAGGTCAGGGTTCGAATCCCGGCAAGCCTGATTTTTTCAGACTTTCTTTTCGCAACTGCATAAGTTGCGTTAATAACTGCGAGGATCTTCTTTACATTTCTTTCTTCATTCCGCAGTTCAAATATATGAATTTCATATATTCATAATTTCAGACCATTACGTCACTGCAATTAACTGCCTACGAATAATTGTCTGCTCGTGCGCATTACGGTGCGAAGTTGTTTTGCTGCGAATAATTCTGCTCGTGCTCAGTTGAGTCACCTGTTCAGAGCTCAACTCACACGCGGGCAAGGAAGCCATTCAAGTGCCGAACTTCTGCGATTTTTGACTTAAAAATTTGAAGAAAAAAGTGTGAATCTTCCTTTTGAACGTTGTACTTTTTGGCAAATCAGTTGATGTATTCGTTTTCAATCAATTAATTACTCGCGAAAGCGGAATTTACTAATTTTGTATTTTTTTGCAGAATGCTAAAGTTTTGAACGAAATGAAAGCGCGCACTTAGTGTAGGAATAAATAATTGTGAAACAAGCGTGCTGGTTAAATGCATAAACACATTGTCTTGTTGAATGATAAAACAATTATTGAACTCGATTTCGCAAAATATCGTGATTTGTCAGTGTCTCGCAGATCAATTATTTGCCTCTGCCTTCGGCATCGGCATCTTACATTACAAGCGAGATTTTTCACAGAGACAAACAGCTGCATGACTTGAATTCGAAATCAATCAAGTAAAATCGCAAAAGCGGCTATTTTTGAAATGTACTGAAATTTCATAGTCGCGTCCGATTAAAATCTGAAAAGTTATAAATAATGAGGTCGCAGCTCGATTTGCAAGCATACGAAAACTGAAAAACTAGACCTAGAAATTTCACAAGAAATTCACTTTTTCCATGAGCTATTTCTGAGGGGAAGTGCTAGAGTTGTTGTGTTTCCCGGCAGTCAGTGCCGGGATGCTTGTACTCGCAAAACCCAAATGATCTCTGGAATCGTTTGACATTCCGGAACGAACATCGAACGCTTTTACGAGGTTTAGCAGAGGCTTTCTGTGGAATTTTGTTCAAAATTTCCGACTGCCGGGCATTAAGTCCATTTCAGACCGTGCCCGGCAGTGTCAATAACATAGCGAATTTGTAGTGAGCCCAGGCTCAGACATTTCTTCAACTGAAAAAACAAAATGTTTACAATCGCTTGACATTTCTAAAAGAAAATCTGATACTCTCAAGCCGTTTCTATGCGCTTAGCAGTGGAAATTCTGTGACACTTTCCGACTGCGGATCACTGCAGGCGAGGCGAAAATTTTTCCAAGTGTCAAGGTCATAGCGATTTTCATAGTATATGCCCACGCGAAAATATCCCATCAACTACACAGCCAAAATAATTTTTGGAATCGCTTGATATTTCTAAACAAACATATAACAGTTTCATGAGGTTTGAGAAAGGCTTTCTGGGGAAATTTGGCGAAAATTTTGACTGCCGGGCATTTAGTCAAACACATCAGAAATTAAAACAGTACAGTGCTTGTATGGGAAACTGATGTTAAATATTTTTGTGATATTTGAATTTAAGCATCACTCAAAATGCTAGGCATTCCCACATTGCCTTTCCTTTTATCATCCCGGCCTGATCAATTGATGAAATCGATAATCGATACGATGACAATGATGAGGAACTTTAGCCTGCGCCGCAAACGGAATATGGCCCGAGGGTCATATTCCGTCTGCGGCGAAGGCTAAACTTTATATGTTTGAAACCAGGACTGAACTGCTTTCATATACCGCAGCTGATCCGCACATTTTCTTACACCCGAGCTATGGATCAGAGCAGAAAGGATATCGTAGTTCCTCCACCGATTCCAGATAAAATACAAGATTTAATTTTCGCTTTCCGCGAATCAAAGGCGCTATTTGCAGCATGTGAACTGGGCATTTTTGATCTTTTACACGACTCTAAGACTGCTGAAAATATTGCACCAAGAATTAAGGCTAATCCTGACGCTACAACACGCCTCATGGATACTCTTGTTGCACTGGAATTGCTTCAAAAGACCAAGCAAGGCGAATCGTGGTTGTATAGGAACACCAAAATGGCGAGCCAGTTTCTAATAACCCAGTCGAGCCCCGATTCTGTTGATGGTTACATCAAGCACTCAAACAAACTCTTGTACTCTCAGTTCGGTAGTTTAGAGAATGCAGTTCGGGAAGGATCGAACCAGTGGATAAACACTTTTCGACTGTCTTCAGAGGAACTCTGGAAATCGACGTACAACACTGACTGATGAAGCGAGGTTGCAATTTCTAAAAGCCATGCATAGCACGTCACGCCATTCCAGTCACGCTGTGGTTAAAGCATTTGACTTGTGCCAGTTCCGTAGCTGTTGTGACTTAGGGGATAGGTACAATAAGAATCAATGTCCTCGCCCAGCTAGAGTGAGACTGTCTGCCTAGAACAGGGGTGGTTGTGTGGGTTCAGCCATATCACGTGAGATTGAAGTTGCTGAGGGGGAGGGGAGGGGTGAGGGGAGGGCAGTCAGGCACTGTGCTGTAGCACTGTTTACTATTGTTGGTCTGTACAAGGTGGTTGTAACTTTTCGTGTAAGGTTGAAGTCGTAAAGTGTGACCATTTGATTAAAAGCCACTGAGCGATAATTTCTGTAGTACTGTTTATCATGCTGCACACATAACTGATAACTGCTGATTTATTCAGTTTTGAGTTATGCTATGAAAATGTTCGATCTTTTCGATTACCCAGCCCCTTGATTATCTGAACTATTTTCGGTGGTTTAATTAAGTCTGCCAATAATTAAGGTTCAACAGTACAGGGTGGTTCTTACTTATGAGTTCTTTGACCATTCAATGATACTCATATCATGATACACATGATAATCATATACTGCTGACCAAATTAATTTAATCTACCAAGCAATTTTTAAAACTTCCTATACCCCTGAATTGGCCTAGCCGCACATGCGCAGCACCCATTTGTAAATATAAGTGACATTTGAGGTGGCCTTTCCCATAAGCCCTGCTGTTTCTTGAGGTCTCCTTGAAAATAGAAAACACAAAGTTGTAAATTTCTTGTATATTTTGAGAAGGTGAATAAATGATGATGATGATGACGATGATGGTGATGCTGATGATGATGATGATGATGATGATGATGATTTCATACTCAGGTGGAACAGGTGCTATGGTCTACACTTTGTGCCAGTACTACCCAAACATGAAGATCACAGTTTGTGAAATGCAATCAGTTGTGGATTCTGTGCATCATTTCACACCCTCGTTAGAAGATTGTGCCAATCAACCAAATGTTTCTTTTGTGGTGGGTGATATTTTCCAACCTGATCTGCCAAAGGCTGAGTTGTATGTGTTGTCACGCATACTTCATGACTGGCCTGAAGAAAAAGTGAACTTGATACTTTCAAATGTCTTCAAGTGTTTGCCGTCGGGTGAGAGATTAAACATGATTCTCCTACACTCCTGACCAGCACTGTTGTTCAATGGATACTGTATTTCTCTCAATATTATAGCCAGGGATGATTCATTCTTTTTCTGGGAGTGATCAATTATTCAAGGGAAGAAAGCTTGTGAAAGTCTTTTCGAGATCTCGCCGCGATCTTGCTGCGATCTTGCCGCGATCTCGGCGAGAATCGCGGCGAGATCGCGGCGAGATCGCGGCGCGTTTTTGGCCACCGAGATTTCCCTATCTCTCAGCGACCTCGGCAACGGGCCGAGATCACGGCCGAGATCGCGGCGTGATATTGAGGCGAGATCGCGGCGAGATCATGGCGAGATACGGGAAATCTCGGCGGCCAAAAACGCGCCGCGATCTCGGCGAGATCACGGCGAGATACGGGAAATCTCGGTGGCCAAAAACGCGCCGCGAAATCTCGGCGGGCAAATACGCAGCGAGATGTTGCAGCGAGATCGCGGCGAGATACGGAAATCTCGGCGGCCAAAACGCGCCGAGATTGCGAGGTGATATCGCGAGGTGATATCCTGGGAGTGATCAATTATTCAAGGAAAGAAAGCTTGTGAAAATTTTTTCGAGATCTCGCCGCGATCTCGGCGAGAATCGCGGCGAGATCGCGGCGCGTTTTTGGCCGCCGAGATTTCCCTATCTCTCAGCGATCTCGGCAACGGGCCGAGATCACGACCGAGATCGCGGCGTGATATTGAGGCGAGATCGCGGCGAGATCATGGCGAGATATGGGAAATCTCGGTGGCCAAAAACGCGCCGCGATCTCGCCGCGATTCTCGCCGAGATCGCGGCGAGATCACGGTGAGATACGGGAAATCTCGGTGGCCAAAAACGCGCCGCGAAATCTCGGCGGGCAAATACGCGGCGAGATGTTGCAGCGAGATCGCGGCGAGATACGGAAATCTCGGCGGCCAAAACGCGCCGAGATCGCGAGGTGATATCGCGAGGTGATATTCTGGGAGTGATCAATTATTCAAGGGAAGAAAGCTTGTGAAAATTTTTTCGAGATCTCGCCGCGATTCGCCGCGATTCTCGCCGAGATCGCGGCGCGGTTTTGGCCGCTGAGATTTCCCTATCTCTCAGCGATCTCGGCAACGGGCCGAGATCACGGCCGAGATCGCAGCGTGATATTGAGGCGAGATCGCGGCGAGATCATGGCGAGATACGAAAAATCTCGGCGGCAAGAAACGCGCCGCGATCTCGCCGCGATTCTCGCGGAGATCGCGGCGAGATCGCGGCGAGATACGGGAAATCTCGGCGGCTAAAAACGCGCCGCAAAATCTCGGCGGGCAAATACGCGGCGAGATGTTGCAGCGAGATCTCGGCGAAATACGGAAATCTCGGCGGCCAAAACGCGCCAAGATCGCGAGGTGATATCGCGGGGAGATATGGAAATCTCGGCGGGCAGTTTCGCGGCGAGGTCTCGGTGGGAGTCTTGCCGGGATTCGCGGCGAGAAACAAAATTCCTGGCGGTCAAAATCTTGCTGTTATCCCGTCGGGAGCGAAATTTCCGGCAACCAAAATAGGTTCGATGAGAACGAAAATTACATTTACGTTAACAATTAATCAAACTACCAGACGCTGACAAAACTATGTCCTGTATTGCAGTTCCAGGAATTGTTAACAAGATTGTTATCAGCCGTGGACGTGTTTTGTAATTAAATTATCGTTTATATGGTACTATTTCCACGTGACATTAACGACCCATGGTGCTCCGCTGGCGCGCTTCGTGCGCAGAAGCTCCGCTGTTTGCGAAGTGAGTACCAAGCAATGACCCTACAACGACACGCACTCTCAAGGTAACCTGTTCTACTGGAAACTGCAACTTTGTAACCCCCTTGTAAACTTGCCTAGTGGAACCACAGCCATCGTGGTTCGCACCTGAGTACAAATGAAAAGCTAAATATGTTCGGTCAACATTACCTTGCCTCCAGAGGCCAGTGTAAGTTAATGCGAAGGAGTCTGCCATCCCTTGGCTTCTTCCTTTAGGGGTAATTGAGGAGTTGTTTAAAAATTAATTTTTAATACGCTGTTGTGAATTACTAATCATGATATATTTAGTATCTACACATTGCTATCTGATCACCGTTGTTGTCTTCTCCATCCCCTTGCGTCTTCAGCATAAATGTTGTCGTTACAACCATCATCTTTGGTTAAGTGACGGTCTAATGTCACACGTGCTTAGTTCTAAACTCAATTGCTCTAAACTCAATTGCAAACGTGTGATTAAACATCAACAAAAATCAGTCAGGTCGAGGTCAGGGACAGTTTAGTCCTGAACTGGCTTACACCTGTTCCCTGCACTTAGCATCAGCCTCATTTTTTTGCTGTGCTAGAAGACCATTCAGCGATGTTACTTTCCCATGTGTCTGCATTTACAGCTTTACCTTTTCAAGAGTACGCCCGACAAAACTACTTTTTACTCCAAAATGAGTCAAATAAGAGTGACAGACGTTATTAAAGAAATACCTCTGATTTGATTGGTTTCCGTTTAAAACATTCCTTTCCGGCGTCAATGGCTCTTTCATGCTCGTTTAGCATGAAGTGGGCTTCCGCCAGCGTATGGTAAGTTTGTGGCAAGATTGACAGATCTGTGGTGGAGTCGGAGAGGTAAAGGCACATGTTCAAGAACATAACGGCCTTTTTATGATCTTTACTTTCAAGTGCCTTGCGTTCAAGGTGAAGCCACTGTTTCAGTTGTCCCTGGGAAAGTATACGGATACAGAATTAATCCATAACTTCCTTCTGAGAAGTGATTACCACCAACCTTTCGTTGTCTTTGTAAAACAAAAGCAAAAAATTATGGCAATTGAGAACCTTTAAAAGTCATCTTGCGTTAAGCCAAAATTTTCAGCGGACATGTAGGTAAAAATTTATTCGATACTTAAGAAGCTCAGGGAGAGAGCTTGTCTGCGCCAAAAAACCCTTATCAGTTCTGCGGTGCTGTTTCCTCATTGTTCAAACGCATGGTTCCCAAAGTACTGTGGGAAAAGGGCACTTCACAGCCTAGAAAAGAGCTGAGAAGTGACCCAGCATCTTGTCCCTTCGTGTGGGAGCCATCCTGGAAAGTTGGATGACGTCACCATATATCCAGTTCTGGTTGTGGCCCGGACTGGTTAACAGTCAGTAAAGGTAAATAAAGCAAGGCTAGATTGCAGAATACCCCGCAACTGAAGCTGTGCGGCGCAGCCACGGAAAAGGGCTACGCCGTCGGAGCAAGTGCCAGGTATAGTAAAGGACTGGGAATGAGTTATTTGTATGGTGTAGACAAATCAAGCAATTATTTCAAAGTTTTTTTAATCGCTGGTTGATAGTTTTTAAAATAGACAATATTTAAGAGGAATCTTTCAATTTTGCACCCATATGAAGGAGGTGTGTCAAATAACAACAACAACAACAACAAGCTTTATTTGCATGACTGTAAGTACATACAGTATTGCAAAAGCGTAAAACTTAACTAAAGCGAAACTTATAACAATCATAATCATGTAAAATGATGAAGGCCGATGCAGACGCTACAACATGCCTTATGGATACTTTTGTTGCACTGGAATTGCTACAAAAGACCAACAAAGGCGAATCGTGGTTCTTTGCAAACACCCAAATGGCGAGTCAGTTTCTTATCAAGTCCAGCCCCAGTTCAGTCAATGGTTACATAGAGTCGTCAGACAAATTGATGTACCCTCTCTTCCGTAATTTGCAGAGTGCAGTTCTGGAAGGATCGAATCAGTGGATGAGGACTTTTGGCCTGTCCTCAGAAGAAGTGTGGAAAGCCGAGTACAACACTGAAGAAGCGCGGTTACAATTTCTGAGAGGCATGCATAGCACCTCACTGCATTTCTGTCATCTTGTGGCAAAGGCATTTGACCTGAGCAAGTTTAATAGCTGTTGTGACTTGGGGGTAGGTACAAGGTACTCATCTTTTACACTGAGAGGCTAGGGTGGGTGTGGCTGTAGCTGTGTGGCTTCAGATGTTAGAAGAGTGGAGTTGTGAACTGAGAGGTGGGGGTGGTTGAGAATGAATTGTTTTAGAGAGAGAGAGTTACTGAGAGTTACTGAGTTGTACTGTCCTGTGGTGCTGTTTATTATGCTCAACAAGATGGTTCTAACGTTTGAGTTTGTGGACAAAATCCCAAAGTGATTATTCAAATGAAAGGCACCAAGTTTGTACTTTCCAGTCATACTATTTATATAATGCCACACGAGGTGGATTTACCTTTTGAGACTGGGGATTAAATTCTAAACTGTGTTTATTACAGAAACTACCAGTGGGTTTGAGTGCTATCCTATGGTATTGTCTCCTATGCTGTGCAAGGTGGTCGTCACTTTGATTTGAGCCTGTGGATGAAATCCTATAGTGTGACCATCGAATGAAAGCCATTGAATAGTGCTCTCCTGTGGTGACATTTATTATGCTGAAAGAGTTGATCCTCGGTTATGAATCAGTGAATGCAATCCTTAAGTGTGGCCATGTTTCAAGTGAATGCTCTCTTGTGTTATTTTATACTCAGGTGGAACAGGCACTATGGCCTACACTTTGTGTCAGTACTACCCAAACGTGAAGGTCACAGTTTGCGAATTGCAATCATTTGTGGACTCTGCGTATCATTTCCATCCCTCGTTAGAAGATTGCCCAAATCAAGCAAATGTTTCTTTTGTGGTGGGTGACTTTTTCCAACCCAATCTGCACAAGGCTGAGTTCTACGTGTTGTCACGCATACTTCATGACTGGTCACCTGAAAAAGTGGACTTGATACTTTCAAATGTTTTCAAGTGCTTGCCTTCAGGTAAGGACTAATCCTGATTCTTGTTTTTTGTTGACATGCGAGAAACATGTTACTTCAATTCCTGGGCGTTTCACTGTTGTACCCTATAAAACCTTCTTAAGGGTACCTTTGGACCTTTCCTGTGGGTAACTATGGACCCCCTTTGTGGGTACCTATAAACCCTCTCTGTGGGTGCCTATGGACCCTCTCTGTGGGTATCTATAAACTATCTTTGGGAACCCATGGACCCTCTCTGTGTGAACTATGGACCCTCTCTGTAGGTGCCTGTGGACCCTCTTGGTAGGTACCTATAGTGCATAAGGCCCCAAAACTGAAGGTCTCCTCCTGGATGCTTCCAGCTTCTTTTCACATCTAGCCATCCTGTATGCTGAAGCATCTTCCTATTCCCCAGGCAAAGTTTGTTGTTGGGAACTTGTTGGGGTTTCTCTTAGTGGAAGGGTATTTACATGGTGGGATAATTGGTCCCACCCGGCCACTCCAGGAGCAGCACTCACATCTTGTTGTTGTTTCTGTGTGTGTGTTTTTTTTAGGCGGTGGTCTTCTTATTGTTGAAATGATCTTAAATGAAGACAAAACTGGGCCTAAAAATTTTCTTCTCCAGTCCCTCAACATGCTGATACAGATGGAAGGCAAGGAGCGCACAGCAGCAGAATATAAACAACTCTTAGAGAAACATGGATTCACTAATATTCAGGCAAAACAGCTTGAGTCTGCTGGCATTGGTGCCATTTTATGCAGAAAGGCTTGAAGTGACATCTGATACAATGGCCTTAAATAATGTCATCTATTGTACGCTTGAGGGCCTTAAGAAACAGTATGACCTTCGATCAATAGATACGTTTTTTAAAGGCCACACAGGTTAAAAACGTTTTTTTACTATACATACATTACATACTTCATGCATTGCATACGTTATTAACTGCTTATATTACTTGCCACACTATTTGCAGTATTCTTACACGTACAAATTATATATAAACATCTTCCAGTGGATACTCGTCTATATACCTAAATTGTCTGACAGCATATAAGTTACACACCATGGGAAACAAGTAGTACTATAGAAAACACAAAGCCAAAGCCATGAAAAGCATAATACGTAGTTCTAGTATATTTCTTATTCATATAAGACTGTGATTATGGACTACAAATTCACTGAATTCAAGGTTTGCAGTTGATTTCGAGCCATCTTTTTAAAATTTCTCTCGGTAAAATGTCGGAAACAGTCATATATTTCAACACGTCCTTTTGCCGAGGTTCGTCCTGAAGGCAGCGAAAGAAACAAATCGAAAACAAATTTCCATTTCCCGGCCCTCATTTCCTCTATCAAGATGTATTTTAATCAACATTTAATATCAGTCGCCTTTGATCATCCTTGACCTAATTTAACCCTTTAAGCCCCGAAAGTAACAAGCATCGCGACTATCCGGCGAAAGAGGCGAAGGTCTACGCTCTGCTTGACGATGCAAGTGACACCACATTCGTTACAACCAAAGTTCAACAAGCACTCAGCATTGAAGGGATATAAACCGAGCTGACGCTTAGCACCATGTCGGGGTAAGAAGTTATCTCCGTATCAAGAATTGATGGCCTCAAAGCTGAATGACCAGACAGAAGAGCCACAGTGGAATTATCCAAAACATATGCAAGAGAAAGTATTCCCTGTAGAGAGAACCAGATACCCACCCCCGAAATAGCTGATGGGTGGCCCCACCTTAAGAAAATCAAAGATAAGATACCAAAGTTAGACGCTAGCCTCGAGATCGGCCTTCTCATTGATTGTAATTGTCCGAAGGCAATCAAGCCTAGAGAAGTCATTACAGGGAAGAGTGATACGCAGTACGTAAGCAACCTCGTCCCCAGGGCGTTCTCCTCGTTTTAAATGGCGGCTCGGAGAAACCCCTGGCCAAGGCTGCCAAAGTGGCTCCAAAAATTCGTTAGAATTTCGTCACGAAAACACGACGAAATGTCTTCGTTTCGTTTGAACAACGGTTTCCGATTGCAGAAAACAAACAGGGCCGCCGTACGCTGGAAACAGCCTCCGAAAAAGCCATTTCATCATGTGTCACGTGACAAAATATATCAACGATTTTTGGAGTATTTCAGTAGCCTTGGCCAGGGATTTCTCCGATCCGCCGTTTTGAACGAGGAGAAGGCCCTGGGGACGAGGTTGGTACGTACGGTACTAGGATGGTGTATCGTTGGACCCGTCTCTAGTGCCCAGTCCCCTGATTCTCTGGTCGTCTCATCGTGCAACAGGATCTTGGCGCGTGAAAACATTTCTACGGAAAACCTGGGCATTGACTTTATTGTTCACGACAAAGCAAAAGAAATAATAAAACCGTCGGTGGTAAAACAAATGTTTGAGCTGGACTTCGCTGAACACTGAAGCACGGAAAGGTAAGGTCTCTCGAAGGAAGACAGGAGGTTTTTGAACATTACGGAGACGGGCATACATCGATGCGACGACGGCCACTATGAACTCCCTCTCCCATTAAAAGAAGGCTTCAAAGGTCTACCCAACAATAGAGGTGACGCAGTTCGACGCATGCATCACCTTAAGAAACGGTTTGCATCGCCAATCAGCACTGAGTATAAAGAGGAACACATAAAGTTTATGAAAGACATGATTGAAAGCGGCTACGCCGAAAGAGCTCCCAACGATACAGATACGAAACCTGGCATGACGTTTTACATCAATCACCACGGGACAAGACATCCCAAAAAGAAGAATCTAAGAATAGTTTTTAATTGCAGTCAGGAGTACAACGGTGAATCCCTAAATAAGTATTTGATTCAAGGTCCCCTGCTGACCAACGACCTGACAGGCGTCCGTCTAAGATTTAGACAAGAGCCGATGGCTGTGACATGTGACATAGAGGGCATGTTCCACCAAGTCCGTTTCAACCCCGAGCATCGCGACCTTCTGCGCTTCCTCTGGTGGGAAGGAAATTATCTTTCCAAGGAAATTCGTAGATTACAGCACGGTGGCACGTCATTCCCAAGCTGCGCCAACTTTGTGCTGAAGCAAACTGAGAACGACGTCGAGGGAGAGTACGGAGAGGAAGCAGCCAATTTTATCCGAAATGACTTCTATGTTGATGACGGATTGAAGTCGGTCCCTACACCAGCGTCCGCAGTGGAGTTGGTGAAGACCGTAAAGGCCATGTGCCATCAGGGAGGCTTCAATCTCCACAAGTTCTTATCCAACAACAAAGACGTAATCAAGAGCATCCCAGAGAGTGACAGAGCAGAGGGCGTTGAAGAAATCGACCTAGACCTGGACTAGACCTGGACAAACTCCGTTTGGAACGAGATATGTCCGGGATTGAACTCTGCTAGGAAAATTACGAATTTACAGTATTTTACAGGATTTACAATATATTCTTCTTCAAGCTAAATAAGAAACCAAAAAGAGGATGCATGGTAGTTCCCATTTTGCCAATGTTCAGTAATAATTCTCAATACGGCATTTATTTTTGAGTTGAGTAGTAAAATCTTGGAGGGAGATGGCTTTGTTATTTAACTTACTTACATATAGATAGTGGCGCATAAAGAGGGTGGTATAGTTAAATTTCTTCGTTATATTTCTATCGTATGAATCAGAAATTACACCAAATAACATTTCTTCTGTTGCTGGGGTGGTCTGACACGCGTTTGTTGCGTTAAACCATTGCAAAACGTCCTTTGCAAATGCCTTGGTAAAAGAGCATTCAAGAAATATGTGGTCAATGGAGTCGTTCTGTCCGCAGTATATGCATTCATCATCCTCCTTGATACCAAATTTGAATAATTCTCTCTTCGTTGCTATAATTCTATGTATGAACTTGAAGTGAAACTCATTGAGTTTATTTTCCTCACAAACATTTTTCAGCGACTTAAAGATCCTACACCAGGAATCTTTGTTTAGAGAGAGACTTTTACCCCACCGTTTGGCACCAGTTTGATTGTCTGTATGGGTTTTGTCATTAAGTAATTTGTAAAAATCTTTTGATTTAGCTTTTCCCAGATTAATTTGTACAGTGTCATTCAAGTTGAAGATTTTATTATTGCTTGTGAAATATAGCTTGTTAAAGGTGGCAGTATCTTTTGCCTTTGTCGATAAACGGTTCGGTATTGCGCAAATTATTTGATAATACTGAAGAAAGTTAGTTTGGCATCCGTATTTATCAGAGAACTCCTTGAAAGCTAAGAAGTTTCCATCATTTTTAAGAAGGTCTTTAATAGAGACAACTCCTTTCTTGAACCATTCATTAATATAGACTGGCTTCCCGTCAACTAGTATGTCTTATAGAACTATATCTTGTGATTGGTCATAGCCATAGAGATTTTTCAATTCATTGAAAGAGTCGAGTATATTTTTATAAAAAACGGGCAGTTGGTTAAAATACTTCGCATTATAGTTGCACCTCAGAAAATCTAGACCTCCCATTTTTCTGAAGAAATGGTTTGGAACTGTGCACCAACTCCTCTTGCCTGTGGCCAGTAATCGAGCGATCCAAGCAAGATTGAGCGATTTGAACATTAGTCCTATATCAGTCATGCGTAATCCACCTTTACTGGTATCTTGATAGAGTCCTGATCTTTTTATTTTGTCTTTCCTGTTTTTCCAAAGAAAATTAAAACATTTTGTTTTAACAGTGTCTTCGATTCCTGCAGGAACGACCATATTTGATGCTGAATAAATAAGCTGAGATAAGCCCAGGGTTTTGATTATCATTACTTTTCTTAAACAGAGTCAGATCCCGTCCACTCCACATATCGAGTTTTGTTTGTAATACTTTTAGTTTTTGATCCAAATTAAGCTCGTTGTTTTTTTCTCGTCATACGAGAAGTGAACTCCAAGTATCTTAACGGGACTGCGCATCCACTTCATTCCAAGTGGGTTGCTCGTATTATTTACCCATTTCATAGGAGTGATCTTGGACTAGTGATCCTGATCCGGATCATCCCAAAGGAAAGCACCCTAAATTTTACGAAGGGCTTCTTTGTTTGTTCTTTGCTTGCATTCATTTGATTACAACCCACCGAAGTTCGAGTATGACTCCAGCAGTGCCATCAGTGGCTCCGTTGCGACTCGGAATTTTGATACAATTAATATGGGATAAAACACACTTGAAGACCAGGGTCCGTTTCATGGCAGTCCCTACATTTGAAGGATTGGCTCATATTGACCCTTACTAGTCCATATTAGCCAAAACTAACACATTTTCTTCCACACCGAATTATAAAGAGAAGAGCGGGGTAAAAGACGTAACAATTCTAGACCATTCTAGCTTGGACCTGGAGAAGGAGTGGTTGCTTGGGAACACCAAAGTTGAAGATGATGATGATGATGATGATGATGATGATGAAATCTTTACTTAAACACGGTGTCCTTCATGAAAATAACAATGGTCTTCCAAAGAGTCGTGATAACTAATATTAATTAAAAATTAACAAATACAGCTGCTTTATCCTTTCTTTTCTATACAGCTATTTCAATTAACGTCGGATTTTAAGGACAGTGCCTCCTAATACAGATGTTTTTTTGCAAAGGTTATGACTATGGGGAAAAAGTAGATCTTAGCAAGGGTAATTGAAATTCAAAAAGAAAAATGTGGGTAACCACGCATTTTGCAGAGATAATTAAGCAACCATATTTCCAAAAAAGGGCTAAAATACAAAGAATGTAGGGCAATTTCTTTCCAAATTTAAGCTCAATCACCTCTGAAAAATGCGTGGTTACCCCCAATTTTCTTTTTTGGATTCTGATAGCCCTTGCTAAGATCTACTTTTTGCACATAGTCATGAACCGCGCAAACATAGTGCTCAAATTCCTTGAGAAACTCATTCTCGTCGCAAAAGCGACGCAACCTCGTTCCCAGAGTCCTCTCTCTTCCTCCCTCGAGAAAGTACCCTGGTTTCGGCTGGTCACGTGTCTCCCTTAAGCAAACAGCTCCCCACCAGGGTGGACTCGCTTTTCTTCCAGAAGCGAAGGGAAAAGCGAATGCAAAGCTTTTCAAAACTGGCACGAAAACAGAGGAATGGAAGTCATTAGTTCACTTTTTTTCAAAGACAGGGATGCTGAAAAAATCTACAGTCTACTATCTACGGTGTTTCAGAAGCACAAATAACATGCAGATTTCCCATCAACAAAATATTTTACGGTAGGCACGATCTGTTTTGAATTTGCCGAAGGCGTTTGATAAGAAGCTGCTCGTATTGCCCGAACAAAATCTCACACACTCATTTGTTTGCTATATATTTTATTTACTGGCCTAATAATGCAAGTAAAATTCTGATAATAAAAGCCCACACTGCACTTGTGTATTTTTATCTGCAAGCTTCAATGTAAGGGTATAATCCTGCAGACCAGAGTACAACCTTCTTGTCAACAAAGCTCTTAATTAGAAATGATATTTAGTTTAGCACATTTTTCATTTTGTCATGTCACTGTTTTGTGGTGAAAAAAGTTAGGGTTTTTTTGGTCAATCGGCGGTGTGAGAGCAATTTCGCCTACTCGACAGGAATAAAACAAATTACCTTCAAATTCTTACAAGAACGGTGGTTTCAGTCGGTGGCGCGGCGTATTTTAACCTGATTTTTCCATCGCTCCGTTTGTCTGTCTTGCGTACGGTTGCCGAAAATTCTGCTTCTCCTTGGAGATGCCAAAAATAAATTAGTCCTTCCTGATCCTTGAGACTCCATTTCATTTCGAGCTCCGTAAAGCATAAAGCCCATGGCTCTCCTTGTTGTAAATTTGTTATGTTGTGACTCGTGCCAGCTTCAGTTGACTATGGCGATGGTTAGCGACAGTGTTTTGAAACTCAGAGACCAGTAAACGTGTTTTTCTGAGTCGAAAATAACATGGACCGCTTCGATGTCGAACGTTCGTATGTAATGAAGAAATACTTGTCTATAAAAGGAGTTCTTATCACCACAAATATTCCTGAAAAAGCTTACATCACCTCCGGTACTTTCCACCATTCTGACACTAGTGACAATCTTACACTTTGCTACCCCTCCCCTGTAGCACATTCTTGTTAGCACCCAGATTTTGGGTGCCACGTGACCAGCCGAAACCAGGGTACTTTCTCGAGGGAGGAAGAGAGAGGACCCTGGGTACGAGGTTGAACGGGACGCCGTTTTTTCTAATTACGTCTCTTGTAACTCTGGTAACTGCCAATATTTGGTTTTTTTGATTGGCCGATTCAAACCGTATGCGCAATAACGTTAAAAGTTTTTGGCTTCTACGCATAACGTTTTATTTCCGTTTGAACTAATATTGACTTGCAGTGATCAATTTCCACGCAAAGAATGTGGCTTAGGGGAGATCAAGCGACCACATTTTGCTGTTCGGTTAAGCAAGTAAGAATTCAAAGTGTTCGAGATTGTCGCTAAATGACAGCGATTCTTTTCTCGCTACAGCATTTTCTACAAAACTACAGCTTGTCCAAAAATAAACTTAAACGTAACTGTCTCATCAACTTTTGTAGTGACCTCTTGATGTCGATGTTTAAAAACTTGGGCGCCAAATGCTTGTGGAAATTTTCCATGGGTAAAACGTAATACAGTGCAGCATTTAGTGGCGAAGCAATAAGTACACAGTTGCCATTCTCACACAACAGAAACCAGACGAATGTAATACAATTCAGTGTAACGCAAATGCAGGCAAGGTATAAATCCAAAACCCGTGAGCAAAATGCAGGGACAATCGTTCTTCTGAACAATTTCGGCACGAAAGGCAGCTTCGTAAGTTTGTTCCTTTGAAAGCTCCAGGTTCTCCGCTAATTGAAAGAGATTTAGAGGGTACCGGACAGCTTTTAGTCGACTAACCATGACTCCGGCCGATCGATAGGAATTCAAATTTCTCGGTTGTTGTCCGAATTGTCACGCCCAGAGCTCCACGGTCGAGACATTCTCGTCCCCAGAGCTACGCGGCTTTTTTTTAAATTACGTCTCTTGTAGCTGTGGTAACGGCCAAAAATTTATCTTTTTTGATTGGCCGATTCAAACTGCATGCGCAATAACGTAAAAAGTTTTTGGCTTCCACGCATAACGTTTTATTTCCGATTGCATTTTATCAGGGCATTAATTAATATATTGACTTGATCAATTTCCACGCAAAGAATGCGGCTTAGGGGAGATTAAGCGACCAAATTTGAAATTCAAAGTGTTGAGATTGTCGCTAAATGCCAGCGATTCTTTACTCGCTACAGCATTTTCTACAAAACTAAACCTTGTCTCGTCAACTTTTGTAATGACTTCTTGATGTCGATGTTTAAAATCTTGGGCGCCAAATGCTTCTGGAAATTTTGGATGGGTTAAAACGTAATACAGTATAGCATTTAGGGATGGCGAAACGATAACTACACAGTTGACATTCTCATACAACAGAAACCAGACGAATGTAATAAAATAACTGCACAATTCAATATAACGCAAATGCAATAATATACCTTTAATCAGGCAAGATACAAATCCAAAACCCGTGAGCAAAATGCGGGGACAATCGTTCTTCTGAACAACTACGGCACCACGAAATGCAGCCTTTAAAGCAGGTTTTCCGCTAATTGCAGGAGATAAGACGGTCCCGAACAGCTTTTAGTCGATCCATAAAGCACCACGACTCGATCGATAGGAATTTAAATTTCTCAGTTGTTGTCATTTTCGTCCCCAGAGCCCACGATCCTTTTGGTCTGCGCCTGGGATCGAGACCTCTGGCAGGAACCAGCTAACGCGCAAGCGCCTGCCAGAGGTCTCGATCCCCGGCGCAGACCAAAAGGATCGTGGGCTCTGGGGACGAGAATGGAGTTGTTGCCAGAATTGTCATGCCCAGAGCTCCACAGACGAGAACGGAGCAGGCGCAATAGCACCTTAACGAATTGGACATGCGCTACCGGATATCGTGAAATTCACGACCTCTGGTAATGGCTGATACCAAGGACCCGTTTCTCGAAAGTCCCGGTAACTTTTCGGGCCCGGAAAGCTATTTTATAAACGCAAGGTTTACTTTAAAGATTCAAGATTTTTTTGACTTCCAAAGCTAAGCATTAAAATTGAAGTTGTCGCAGCAAGCTGAGCTGGTTTGCCGGCTAAAAGTTACGCCACTCTTCTGTAGATTTTGATTTTAAAATATAACTTCGGGCCCGAAAAGTTACGGGACTTTCGAGAAACGGACCCCAGAGCCCTACGATCCCACCGCTGACAAAACAGATCGTAGGCTTTGGGAACGAGAATGATGGTAACCGTTATTGTTTCAAATTTCTGAGGCTGCGCAGAAAGCCGGAATTCCGTGATTCGCGGACTTCCTGTTTTCAGACCCTGCCAGAGCTCTCGATCCGTGGCGCTGGCCAAAACCACCCGCTGACCAAAAAGCCAGTGGACTCTGGGTAGGAGATCGGGTAATGGCGATAATGGCTGATACCAGAGCCCTACGATCCCACCGCTGACCGAACAGATCGTAGGCTCTGGGAACGAGAATGTAAGAAACTTGAATATCTGGAGATGCGCAGAACGTATGCACAGTAACAAAAGGAGGCACCGTCCTTAAAGCTTCGAGCTTACTCGACAAGACCGAAAGGTGGTATGGGTAGCTGTAAATCTTTTTGTGATTCGGCTGTAATTTCACGGTTGTCACTTACTTAGGATGGGTGAAAGTACCATAAACTCTTGTCTGTGCGATTCATTTTCTGTAGGGGTGAGCCATAGCTAAGTTTGGTAAATTTATTTGTAAATTACCCATATCACCTAGCGGTCTTATCGCGTAGGCTTTCCGACAACGTTGATTGAAATAGCTGTACCAGGGGAGGGAAAGCAACTTCCCATGCATTCTCTTAAATGAAATCCAAACGATGTTCTCACAACTTGCAAAGCAATCTGTGAGGTTCTAGTCAGCGGATATACCTCCTATGCGTGCGCAGATGTTGCATGTTCCAACGGAACGGGAAAAAAATTATGGCAGCCAAAGGCGGCGAATTCGTTTTTGTCCCTTCGTTTAGGTAATTGACGAATTGATCGTATTTTACACTTTTATCATGTTTTCGTGCATTTTGCTTCTTATAAAGACAAAAGTTTACTCTCGGAGTTTTTTATTCGCAGAGTAGAACAGTAGCGCTTCAATCAATACAGTCTGTGCTGATCGACTGTGTAGAATCAGATAGAATTTTCTGAAGCTGGGTTAAAAACTGGGATCGGGTTCAAAGTACTGAACTGTGAAATGATTTTGTTAACACATAACTGGATTATTGATAATAAAAGTCGTATTTTGTGCGTAAGTATTGTTTCCATGCATTAGGTTATAGCGGTTTTCATTGAATTTATTTCCATCGATGTTTTATGGCACATTTCCCGTTGCAATTTATTTAGACCACGCTGGAGGAAAACATGCAAACCGAGTACAGGCATAACTGTCTCATTTCATGCTATCAATTCGTTATAGAATAAGATGTAAAAAGAAACATTGACAGTATTTTTATTTATCACATGCATCAGTTCAGCGATAGACAAAGACCAAAATTACGTCGCGGAGTACAAGAAAAAAAATCCTGAATAGTTCAAGGGCATTCTCTCGGTGAGAAGTGTATTTACGTTGAATTATCTAATTCTATCATTCAACTTTGAAACGTCTGTCGCAAACCTGGTCTCCAAGTATAAACAAGCGAAATGTGACTGCCGTACAGCTCGCAGCTGATCCACTTGCCACTTCAACAAACAAGACATTGCGAAAACAGAAGCGTCTTCATCGATGTCGCTTCCATCGAATATTCTCTTGTACGAAACTGACAGTACGTTCCATGAGAGATTACCCGCTCACCGCTTACTTTCCCCCGACAAAATACACATAAATTTTGCAAATTATTTCGAATAAGTTGATCGTCGATCAGAAATATTTATTATGACGAACACTGCTGTCCACGTTTTGACTGGACCGCTTTGCAAGTTGTGAGAACATGGTTTCTCGGTCCCAGGCCTCGCTTGTATCCCCCCCCCTGAGCTGTACAATGCCTCCAACAACAGGTATACTCCTAACAAGTTTATGGCTACCGCACAGGGAACCGAAATGCTGTCTTAAGCTATATCATAATCAGTTAATAAAAATGTTGTTATTTACCTGTGTTCCTTGTGTCTTTATGAGTCATTTTGGAAGGGATTTGAATCAGAGCGGAGACGGTTTACCTCGCCGGTTTGAAATGTTGCCTTATCGTTTTATAGGGTGCGTCATAGGACGCGACAATTACGTCTCAAGTTCCATTATTAACACATGCCGATACAATCTCGGGTTTCAATTAACGGCGAGTTAATACTTAATGATATGGAAACTTGAGACGTAATTGTCGCGTCCAGTTTACGACGCGCCAGACAAAATAACATTTGAAACCGGCCAGGTATTAAATCGTCTCCGCCCTGATTCAAATCCCTTCCAAAGCGACTCATAAAGGCACAGGAATACAGGTAAATAACAATATTTTAATTAAATGATTATGATTATATAGCTTATGTAGCGTTTGGGTTCCCTGTGGCTACAGCAAATCCTTAGGCATCCTTTTTGGCGGCGCGAAAATTGGGGCTAGGGCAAATAAAGAATGGGAGATGCCGCCGTCACGCAATGAAAAACATCACATTTGCTGGCTTTTGCAAGGGGTTTTTTTAATGTTAATCGACCAAGATAAAGACTTTTCTGTGGCTGCTTTGCGAAAATCGCGACCCGTTTGTAAATTGTCTCCATACGTAAGGGTCTTCGTCTGTTTTAAAACTACCGTCACGTCCGTCACTCAATCTGGGAATTCTTCGCACTCTTCTGAGAAACTTCGCATTCGCGTCTCACGCAATCGAAGTAAGCTTTACAAAGCTAGTACAGCTACTGCAGCAGTGCCTCTTTGCTCAATGGCCCATGCAATACGTAGTTTATTTCCTAAAACTGGACTGAGGAGTTTTCATGTACCGCGGCTGATCCGCACATTATCTTGTACGCGGGCTATGAATCAGACAGATCAGAGCAGAAACGAGATCACAGTTCCTCCACCGATCCCTGATAAGCTACAAGATCTCCTTTTTGCTTTCCGAGCATCAAAGGTGCTATTTGCCGCATGTGAGCTGGGCATTTTTGATCTTCTCCACGACTCCAAGACTCCACAATCGGCTGAGGACATTGCAGCAAAGATGAAAGCCGATGTAGACGCCACAACACGCCTTATGGATACTCTTCTTGCACTGGAATTGCTACAAAAGACCAAGTACGGCGAATCGTGGTTGTATACGAACACCAAAATGGCGAGCCAGTTTCTAACCCAGCCGAGCCCCGATTCTGTCTATGGTTACATCAAGCACTCAAACAAACTACTGTGCCCTCTGTTTGGAAACTTAGAAAGTGCAGTTCGGGAAGGATCGAATCAGTGAATGAGGACTTTTGGACTGTCCTCAGAGGAAGTGTGGAAAGCAGAGTACAGGACTGAAGAAGCGTGGTTACGATTTCTAGGAGCCATGCATAGCACATCACGCCATTCCTGTCACGCTGGGGTTAAGGCATTTGACTTGAGCAAGTTCCATAGCTGTTGTGACTTAGGGGGTGAGTAAAATCCCAAAGTGTGGCCGTTCTAATGAAAGCTTGGTATTACTTGTTGTCTACGGTGCTTTTTCTCATGCTGCATAAGATGCTTGTAACATTTGAGTCTGTGGATGAAATCCTAGATCTCCTTCGATCAGATGGCGCCATCTTGGATTTGGCATTATCCACTAGGCGTTCTCGCAGTGTGCCATTCGGTGACGTCACGAAATTTCGCACCAAGTCATGTGAGTGAGAAGTGAATGCCTGGGTACTAAGCTGGTGCAACCCTATTTTAGACTAGAAACAAAAATTTCCACCCTGCCTCAGACTCCCTAGGTGTCAATCGCTAGTTTCCTGAAATATGATACATTATTCTAAACCAAAATGCTCTGATTTCTCTAGCCTATCCTAGACCAAACTGTTTGAAAACCATACCCTTCACAGTGGCAGGTACCCCCGATCATTCTCGTATTACCTTCTGTGAAGTTCGTTCCAGAAAATATCCATACCTCCCCCACAGAGAGTTGTTTGGGTTGGAGCCCCCTCCCCCTACCCCTCTGGAGATTCCAGTTTAGGTTTATACTTTCCTTTAAAAATTTTGGGCTTTGAGACCCCCTCCCCTTGGAATTTCCATTGACCCTCTGTGGTGGGGGTTTGGATATTTTCTGGAACCACACAATTGAAGGTAATTCAGATAACTTTGAAAAATTATCTGTGACCTGAATTCAATCAGAACTTTACATGAGCTCCCTGAGAACTGCTGAGTTGGTGTCTGGGAGCCATCCTTGAAATCTCGTTGGATAGTATGCAATAGATATGCAAATTAATGGCAGTGCCCTGAATCGCTTGGATGTCACACTGTGTCACAGACCATTCAAATGAATTAGCTGCGAAGACATATAGTTGTACTTTCTTGTGTCAACTGTTTTTAAATTATGCTCAGGTGGAACAGGAGCTATGGCATACACTCTGTCTTCAGCACTATCCAAACATGAAAGTCACAGTTTGTGACATGCAATCAGTTGTGGACTCTGCGCATCATTTCCAACCCTCATTCGAAGATTGCCCCAATCAAGCAAATGTTTTTTTTGTGGTGGGTGATTTTTTCCAACCTTATCTACCAAAGGCTGAGTTGTATGTGTTGTCATGCATACTTCATGACTGGCCCAATGAAAAAGTGGACTTGATAGTTTGAAATGTCTTCAAGGGTTCATGCCTTCAGGTGAGAATAAGTCTCAGTAACAAGCTGTCAAAAGGAGCATATTTTCTAGTCTTGTCTCAAAAGTCAACAGTTGTCCTGCCACAATTTCATTAAATTATAGCAAATTTTGTTATAATAGTGCTTTTGCTACACCAAGGCTGCAGTGAAATAACTAGTAACATATTACGTTTGCTTCCAGAGTAACTCTAGTAAGATCTGTGTACATTACTTAATACAGCATTTCCAAACTTGTGAGGACTTGTGACTCCCTTAAATTTTGGTAGACTGTTTATTGAAAATCCTGCTGTACCCAACATGTTCTTGTTGTCCTTTCTGAATCTGAGAGGGCCTGCAGACCCAAAAATCCAAGTTCCATACATTATTGCCTCCAGTTTTGAGAAGCTGCCCCCCAAAATCTACAAACCAGAATTTTCTGACAAAATCACTGCTGTACATGTGACTGGACAAAAAAAGTTTAAAAATACCTAGGGCAGTTTCATTGATGATAAATAAACAACGTCTGCTTTAAGCAAATGTGAAATCTGGCCACTTTGTTTTGTTGTTGGTTTTCTTTTTTCAACCAAAAAGATGACTCAGTCAGACCATTATCCTTTAAAGAAGAAAAATTATTTGCAGCCCTGTGCTCACAGCTCCCCATTCTTTGCATTAATTTCAATATAACTTTACCTGAGTAGTAGTTGCTCCTTAGGGAAGGGGAATGAGGAATGGAGAGACATTTCTTCTCCTCCCCCTGACAAGCCTGATACCAGTACTTGGGTTAATGTTAATGAGATCTTTCATTAATCAATAAAACGTTCTCTGGTTAAAAACATAAATAAGATCGAGCTTTCGGCTGTTTGGGCTACAGCCTTTGATGGAACAGAGAGATCTTTCATTTCATGACCCTGAACGCCCCATACCTACTTAGCTGTCAACAGATACTTAGCTCTTCGTTAAAAAAACTTTCATTCTAAATATCCCCTCAGCTGTCATCAAACTTGTCCATCAAACCAATGTTTCCTCAGCTGTCCATCAAAACCTGTCCATCAACTCAGTGCTTCCTCAGCTGTCAGTTAAAAATATCCATCAAATCTGTCAATGTTTACTCAACTGTCAATTTTTGTTGACTCATCTGTCAATCTATTCAACCTGTCCGATTTTATAAGGGGGCGCTTTGGGGGATGGCAGCGAGGAGGGATGAGGAGGGATGAGGAGGGATTTCCCGGTAATGCATTGCGCGGTGAGAAAGGGGGCGGGAAGCAGAATGCCCAAAGTGGTGGGAAGCGGAAGATAAAAAGGAAAACTATGCAACATTATGCAATATTTTGCAATCGAAAAAATGCAAAGAGGCGGGAGCCAACAAACACAGGGAGGGAATCGGGATTAAATTTAAAGGGTATGGCAAGTGGGAGCCTTAAGACCCCCTATCCCCCCATGATAGAGTAGGGGTCAAGGGGCCAAAGGGTCAAGGTGTTGGGGTTAATACCGATGTTCGATACCGGTCCAATTTTTTCGACACCGATCTGATTTTTTCGATACCGAGGTTCGATACCGATCCGATTTTTTGATACCGAGGTTCGATACCGATCCGATTTTTTAATACCAAAGTTCGAAACCGATCTGATTTTTTCGATACCGAGGTTCGATACCAATCCCACTTTCTCGGTACCGATGGCTAGATGGTTGTGCTTGTTGGCAGCAGCAGCAGTGGCAGCGGCACGCAGGCGGGTGCACATTTGCCGGGATCGGCATGTATGGAAAGGGGGCAGGACGGTCCATTTTTAGTTCTGGTGAATAGTAGGTAAAAGAACTGCAGTTGAGCATTGAGCAAGACATGCATCCCTGTTTTTTCTTACCACTAGGTCAAGACGGTCCATCCCTTATCAAATATAAACGTTCCTGTTTCCACTACAAGAATCGGGGTGTGAGTTCAGCCATACCTACTTAGCTGTCAACAGATACTTAGCTCCCCATTAAAAAAAATTTCATTCTAAATATCCCTCAACTGTCATCAAACTTGTCCATCAAAGCAATGTTTCCTCAGCTGTGAATCAAAACCTGTCCATCAAAACCTGTCCATCAACTTAGTGCTTCCTCAGTTGTCAGTTAAACCTATCCATCAAATCTGTGAATGTTTACTCAACTATCAATCATTGTTGACTCATGTGTCAATCTATTCAACCTGTCGGATTTTATAAGGGGGCACTTTGGGGCATGGCGGCGAGGAGGGATGAGGAGGGATGAGGAGGGCTTTCCCAGTAAAGCATTGCGCAGTGAGAAGGGGGCGGTAAGCTTAAGGTGGTGGAAAGCGGGAGAGAAAGGGAAAACTATGCAACATTATGCAATATTTTGCAATCGAAAAAATGCAAAGAGGCTGGAGCCAACAAACACAGGGAGGGAATCAGGATTAAACTTCAAGGGTATGGCAAGTGGGAGCTTCAACCCCCCCTGTCCCCTATGATAGAGTAGGGGTCAAGGGGCCAAAGGGGTCAAAGGTGAGTGTTGAGGTTAATACCGATGTTCGATACCGATCCGATTTTTTCATACTAAGGTTCGATACCAATCTGATTTTTTCGATACCGAGGTTCGATACCGATCCGAATTTTTCAAAACTGAGGTTCGATACCGATCTAATTTTTACGATACCGAGGTTCGTTACCGATCCGAGTATTTTCGATACCGATGGCTAGAATGTTGTGCTTGTTGCCAGCAGCAGCAGAGGCGGCGGCACGCGGGTGGGCGCGCCTTTACGGGGATCGGCGGCGGCGGGCACGTGGGAAAGGTGCCCGTATAAAGGTAGGAGGCAGGACGGTCCATTTTAGCTCTCTTGAATGATAGGTAAAAGAACCGCAGTTGAGCATTGAGCAAGACATGCGCATGCATCCTGTTTTTTCTTACCACAAGGTCAAGACGGTCCATCCCTTATCAAATAAACACGTTCCTGTTTCCACTACTTGAATCAGGGTGTGAGTTCAGCCATCCCTACTTAGCTGTCAACAGATACTTAGCTCTCCGTCAAAAAACCTTTCATTCTAAATATTCCCTTAGCTGTCATCAAACTTGTCCATCAAACCAATGTAATCGACTTCATCATACTTACCATTCCCCACGTCTAACCGTGGGGGATTGGAGACACTCCAGATTACCGGCACGCCGTGTGTTAGAGATGATGAGTGCCATTTTAAACTCGAATGATTCCTTCTAACTGGATGATTCGTTTCACGTGGAGATATCCCTTGTCAAATTACCTTCTCGTGCATCGGGGCGACTTACTTTAAAAAACAATTCCCTGGACTCACTCATCCGCAAAAAAAATCCATCATTTTTATTCGCAACACCGATGAATTGTGTACAGCGCGAGCACTAGTCACAGTAAAAGCCAAAGTGGATAATGATCCACACTTTGATGACATCAAACGAGGAAGACGTATTCAATTGAAATATGCTCAAGCCTTACATCATGCAACGGCGGTGAAGCAAGGACCTTGCAGTCTTGAAGAAATTTAAAAGTTTCAGAACTATTTGCAAGAGTATCAAATTGTTATCGTGTCGGCGGACCAAGGATTCCAAACTATATTTCGAGGTCCATCTGCGTCCAAAGTTCTTGGAGTCTTAAAAGTAGGGACCCACTTTCACTCACTCACGTCTTTAAAGGGATTCTTTGGGCGAGACGCGTTTTGTGTCCATTGTGGGAAGTCATACGAAACAGGAGGAAAAACAAAGAGACCCCACAATTGACGGGGGACAGTGTCTGCTACGTGCATGCAACATCACTGCCCTAACGCATCAAGTCGACAACAAGTTCTCTTTAATGAATGTTGCCGGTCCTTTAAAGGGCCGACCTGTTTAATGGCACATCGAACGAAGACAGTAAATGGAAAAGAGGCGTCTTCTTCTGACAAACCCAGCATCTGCAGGGCGTACAAATAGTGTCAAAGCTGTAAAAAACAAGTGACAGGCAAAGAAGTAAAGTATCACAAATGTTGGCATAGTAAATGCCCATCATGTAAACAGTGCGTTGATCTCAAGAACCACAAGTGTTTTATTGAAGTCATTAAAGAAGAAACGGAGGATGTGTCATCTACAGGCGAAGAAGAAGTAGAAGAAAAGAGGAAGAAGAAGTCTCTGAAGGGGAAGTTTCGAGTACAGAAGAACAAGGAATAGAAGAAGCAGAAGAATTGTCTGAAGGAGAGGTCTCGAGTACAGAAGAACAGGAGAGGTCTCGAGTACAGAAGAACAAGGAATAGAAGATTTAGAAGAAGAAGAAGCACATGATTTTGAAAAAGAAGAAGAACCTCCACTCTTTATTCATTTTGATGTTATAGCTTGCCAGGACACTGGCAACCATGTCACCAACTTGGAAATATTCATTTTAAGGACAGCTTATGCGTTCTACGTGTTGGGGTTAATACCGATGTTCGATTCCGATCCGATTTTTTCGAAACCGAGGTTCGATAGCGATCTGATCTTTTCGATACCGAGGTTCGATACCGATCCGATTTTTTCGATACCGAGGTACGATACCAAGGTTCGATACCGATCTGATTCTCTCGATACCTAAGTTCGATACCGATCTGATCTTTCGATAACGATCCGACTTTTTCGATACCGAGGTTCGATACCAATCTTATTTTTTTGATACCGAGGTTCGATATCAATCCCACTTTTTCCATACCGACGGCTAGATGGTTGTGCTTGTTGGCAGCAGCAGCAGCGGTGGTGGCACAAATCCAGATGCGCGCTAGCGTGGATCGACGGCGGCTGGCGCGTGGGGGAGGCACGCACGTATGGGAAGGGGGCAGGTTGGTTCATTTTTACTTTTGGTGAATAGTAGGTAAAAGAACCGCAGTTGAGCATTGAGCAAGATATGCACATGCGTCCCTGTTTTTTCTTACCACAAGGTCAAGATGGTCCATCCCTTATCAAATATAATCGTTCCTGTTTCCACTACTAGAACCATTTTGTGAGTTCAGCCATACCTCCTTAGCTGTCAACAGATACTTAGCTCTCCGTTAAAAAACCTTTCATTCTAAATATCCCCTCAGCTGTCATCAAACTTGTCCATCAAACCAATGTTTCCTCAGCTGTCAATCAAAACCTGTCCATTAAAACCTGTCCATCAACTCAGTGCTTCCTCAGCTGTCAGGTAAACCTATCCATCAAATCTGTCAATGTTTGCTCAACTATCAATCATTGTTGACTCATCTGTCAATCTATTCAACCTGTCAATTAAATTATTCCGAGAGCCAATCAGCATGCGTAAAACCTCTCAAAGAAATTATAGGATGGAAGGGAACAGTATAAGAAGGGCGAGAGGTGGAGGAGTGCTGTCAGTTTACACATCCATCAGTCATGGAAAGATGGTGCTGTGAAAAGTGTGGCAAAGAATTCTCGCGCAAAGACAATCTCAAGCGCCACATGAAGGCGTGTCTTGAAAAACATGGACACCTATGCATAAGTGGAAAAGCCTTTTCCAGAAAAGATAACTTGAAGCGCCATTTTAAAAGTTACCAAGGCGAGCAACAGCATGGGGGTGGAGATGAGAAGGGATCAGCGGACAAAAAAATGGAGAAAAAAGAAGAAGCTGGATTAAGACCAACTAAAGAAAAACAAGAACCCGAAGCAAGTGGACAAGAACTGTGGCCAAGCAATAACGGTGCCGAAGATGATCAACTGCTTGTACGTGTACTTGACGCAGTTGAAAAACAATTGAAACAAGATCAAGATCAAGAACAAGATGACAAGATCAAATTCAAATGAAGACCATGCACTGATAAAAGGTGTATGAAATTCGGACTTCAACGTAAAGTATACTCGCTTCGTTTAAGTCAAAAAGAAGTCGGGCCCAGTGAACTGGATAAGATAGCCGGGGAAGACTTGTGGAAGATATTGGAAGGTAGTCTACAAAAAGCAATAGCAAAGCTGACATCCTCGCATCAAGATGAGGACACGATGTTTCTAGCAATGTCGAGTAATCGACTTCATCATACTTACCATTCCCTACGTCTAACCGTGGGGGATTGGAGAGACTCCAGATTACCGGCACACCGTGTGTTAGAGATGATGGGTGCCATTTTAAACTCGAATGAATCCTTCCAACTGGATAATTCGTTTCACGTGGAGTTATCCCTTGTCGAATGACCTTCTCGTGCATCGGGGCGACTTACTTTAAAACACAAAGTCCCTGGTCTCACTCATCCGCAAAAAAAAATCCGTCATTTGTATTCACAACACCGATGAATTGTGTACAGCGCGAGCACTAGTCACAGTAAAAGCCAAAGTGGATAATGATCCACACTTTGATGACATCAAACGAGGAAGACCTATTCATTTGAAATATGCTCAAGCCTTACATCATGCAGCGGGGGTGCTGCAAGGACCTTGCGGTCATAAAGAAATTGAAGAGTTTCAGAACTATTTGCAAGAGTATCAAATTGTTATCGTGTCAGCGGACCATGGTTTCCAAACTATATTTCGAGGTCCATCTGTGTCCAAAGTTCTTGGAGTCTTTAAGAGTAGGGACCCACTTTCACTCACTCACGTCTTTAAAGGGATTCTTTGGGCGAGACGCTTTATGTGTCCATTGTGGGAAGTCATACAAAACAGGAGGAAAAACAAAGAGACCCCACAATTGACGGGGGACAGTGTCTGCTGCGTGCATGCAACATGACTGCCCTAACGCATCAAGTCGACAACAAGTTCTCTGCAATGAATGTCGCCGGTCCTTTAGAGGGCCGACCTGTTTAATGGCACATCGAACGAAGACAGTAAATGGAAAAGAGGCGTCTTCTTCTGACAAACCCAGCATCTGCAGGGCGTACAAAAAGTGTCAAAGCTGTAAAAAACAAGTGACAGGCAAAGAAGTAAAGTATCACAAATGTTTGCATAGTAAATGCCCATCATGTAAACAGTGCGTTGACCTCAAGAACCACAAGTGTTTTATTGAAGTCATTAAAGAAGAAACGGAGGATGTGTCATCTACAGGAGAAGAAGAAGAAGAAGAATTGTCTGAAGAGGAAGTTTCGAGTACAGAACAACAAGGGATAGAAGAAGAAGAAGAATTGTCTGAAGGATAGGTCTCGAGTACAGAAGAACAAGGAATAGAAGATTTAGAAGAAGAAGAAGCACATGATTTCGAAAAAGAAGAAGAAGAACCTCCACTCTTTATTTATTTTGACATTGAAGCGGGCCAGGACACTGGCAACCATGTCGCCAATTTACTGTGTACAGAGACGGATCAGAATGATGAACAACATACTTTCTGGGGTGAATCTTGTATTGGGGACTTTGTGAAGTGGTTGGAAGATCTTCAAGAGACATCTGGGAGGAAGTTAATTGTCGTGGCCCATAACTTTAAGGGTTACGACAGTTAACTTCCTTCAGGAAGAATATTAAGCAGCATACATGCTTCCCAAGCAGTTGATAAACGGTTGAAAAATTCTATTCATGTCTGTTGGAAACATTCATTTTAAGGACAGCTTATGCGTTCTACGTGTTGGGGTTAATACCGATGTTCGATTCCGATCCGATTTTTTCGATACTGAGGTTCGATACCGATCTGATCTTCTCCATACCGAGGTTCGATACCGATCTGGTTTTTTCGATACAGAGGTTCGATACCGATCTGATTTTTCGATACTGACCCGATTTTTTCGATACCAGGGTTCGATACCAATCTGATTTTTTTCGATACCAAGGTTCGATACCGATCCGATATTTTCCATATCAAGGTTCGATACCGATATGACTTTTTCGATACCAATCCGATTTTTTCTATACCCAGGTTCAATACCGAGCCGCTCTTTTCAATACCGCGGTTCCATACCGATCCAATTGTTTCGATACTTACCCGATTTTTTGAATACCGAGGTTCGATACCGATCTGATTTTTCGATACTGACGTTCGATACTGATGCGATTTTTTCGATACCGAGGTTCGATAGCGATCCGAATTTTTCAATACCCACCCGATTTTTTCGATACTGAGATTTGATACCAATCTGATTTTTACGATACCGAGGTTCGATATCAATCCCACTTTCTCGATACCAATGGCTAGATGGTTATGCTTGTTGGCAACAGCAGCAGTGGCAGCGGCACATGGGCGGGTGCACGACGCTTGTGGGAATTGGTGCCGGCTGCCGTGTGGGGAAGGGGCGTGCATATGGGAAGGAGCCAGGATAGTTCATTTTTAGGTCTGGAGAATGGCAGGTAAAAGAACTGCAGTTGAGCATGGAGCAAGATATGCACATGCGTCCCTGTTTTTTCTTACTACAAAGTCAAGACGGTCTATCCCTTATCAAATATAAACGTTCCTGTTTCCACTACTAGAATCAGGGTGTGATTTCAGCCATACCTACTTAGCTGTCAACAGATACTTAGCTCTCCGTTGAAAAACCTTTCATTCTAAATATCCCCTCAGCTGTCATCAAACTTGTCCATCAAACCAATGTTTCCTCAGCTGTCAATCAAAACCTGTCCATCAAAACCTGTCCGTCAATTCAGTGCTTCCTCAGCTGTCAGTTAAACCTATCCATCAAATCTGTCAATGTATACTCAGCTATCAATCATTATTGACTCATCTGTCAATCTATTGAACCTGTAAATTAAATTATTCCGAGAGCCAATCAGCATGCGTAAAACCTCTCAAAGAAATTATAGGAGGGAAGGGAACAGTATAAAAAGCGCGTAAGGAGGAGGAGTGCTGTCAGTTTACACACCCATCAGTCATGGAAAGTTGGTGCTGTCAAAAGTGTGCCAAAGAATTTTCGCGCAAATACAATCTCAAGTGCCACATGAAGGCGTGTCTTGTAAAACATGGACACCTATGCATATGTGCAGAAGGCTTTACAGGAAAAGATAACTTGAAGCGCCACTTTAAAAGTTGCCAAGGTGAGCAGCAGCATGGGGGTGGAGATGAGAAGGGACCAGCGGCCAAAAAACAAAAAATGGATAAACAAGAAGAAGCTGGATTAAGACCAACTAAAGAAAAACAAGAACCCGAAGCAAGTGGACAAGAACTGTGGCCAAGCAATAACGCTGACGAAGATGATCAACTGCTTGTACGTGTACTTGACGCAGTTGAAAAACAATTGAAACAAGATCAAGATCAAGAACAAGATGACAAGATCAAGTTCAAATTAACACCATGCACTGATAAAAGATGTAAGAAATTCGGACTTCAACATAAAGTATACTTGCTTCGCTTAAGTCAAAAAGGAGTCGGGCTTAGTGAACTGGAGAGGATAGCCGGGGAAGACTTGTGGAAGATATTGGAAGGTAGTCTACAAGAAGGAATAGCAAAGGTGACATCCTCGCATAAAGATGAGGACACGATGTTTCTAGCAATGTCGAGTAATCGACTTCATCATACTTACCATTCCCCACGTCTAACCGTGGGGGATTGGAGAGACTCCAGATTACCGGCACGCCGTGTGTTAGAGATGATGAGTGCGATTTTAAACTCGAATGAATCCTTCCAACTGGATGATTCGTTTCACGTGGAGATATCCCTTGTCGAAGTACCTTCTCGTGCATCGGGGCAACTTACTTTATACAACAAGTCCCTGGACTCACTCATCCGCAAAAATATTCCGTCATTTGTATTCGCAACACCGATGAATTGTATACAGCGAGAGCACTAGTCACAGTGAAAGCCAAAGTGGATAATGATCCACACTTTGATGACACCAAACGAGGAAGACCTATTCAATTGAAATATGCTCAAGCCTTACATCATGCAGTGGGGGTGCTGCAAGGACCTTGCAGTCTTGAGGAAATTTAAAAGTTTCAGAACTATTTGCAAGAGTGTCAAAAGGTTATCCTGTCAGCGGACCATGGATTCCAAACTATATTTCGAGGTCCATCTGCGTCCAAAGTTCATGGAGTGTTAAAAGTACGGACCCACTTTCACTCACTCACGTCTTTAAAGGGATTCTTTGGGCGAGACGCGTTTTGTGTCCATTGTGGGAAGTCATACAAAACAGGAGGAAAAACAAAGAAACCCCACAATTGCCGGGGGACAGTGTCTGCTGCGTGCATGGAACATCGCTGCCCTAACGCAGCAAGTCGAACACAAGTTCTCTGCAATGAATGTGGCCGGTCCTTTAAAGTACCGACCTGTTTAATAGCACATCGAACGAAGACAGTAAATGGAAAAGAGGCGTCTTCTTCTGACAAACCCTGCATCTGCACGGCGTACAAATAGTGTCAAAGCTGTAAAAAAACAAGTGACAGGCAAAGAAGTAAAGTATCACAAATGTTGGCATAGTAAATGCCCATCATGTAAACAGTGCGTTGATCTCAAGAACCACAAGTGTTTTCTTGAAGTCATTAAAGAAGAAACGGAGGATGTGTCATCTACAGGAGAAGAAGAAGAAGAAGAATTGTCTGAAGGGGAAGTTTCGAGTACAGAAGAACAAGGAACAGAAGAAGCAGAAGAATTGTCTGAATTAGAGGTCTCGAGTACAGAAGAACAGGAGAGGTCTCGAGTACAGAAGAACAAGGAATAGAAGATTTAGAAGAAGAAGCAAATGATTTTGAAAAAGAAGAAGAAGAACCTACACTCTTTATTTATTTTGACATCGAAGCGCGCCAGGACACTGGCAACCATGTCGCCAATTTACTGTGTACAGAGACGGATCAGAATGGTGAACAACATACTTTCTGGGGTGAATCTTGTATTGAGGATTTTGTGAAGTGGTTGGAAGATCTTCAAGAGACGTCTGGGAGGAAGTTAATTGTCGTGGCCCATAACTTTAAGGGTTACGACAGTAACTTCCTTCTGGAAGAATATTATGCAGAATACATGCTTCCCAAGCAGTTGGTAAACGGTTGAAAAATTCTCTTTATGTCTGTTGGAAACATTCATTTTAAGGACAGCTTACGCGTTGTACGTGTTGGGGTTAATACCGATGTTCGATTCCAATCCGATTTTTTTGATACCGAGACTTGATACCTATCTGATCTTTTTGATACCGAGGTTCGATACCGATCAGATCTTTTCCATACCGAGGTTCGATACCGATCCGATTTTTTCGATACCGACGTTCGATACCGATCTGATTTTTCGATACCAATCCGATTTTTTTGATGCCGAGGTTCGATACCGATCTGATTTTTTCGATAACGATCCAATTTTTTTCGATAGCGAGGTTCGATACCGATCTTAAGTTTTGGATACCGAGGTTCGATACCCATCGGATGTTTTCGATACCAATACCATTTTTTCGATACCGAGGTTCGATACTGATCTGATTTTTTCGATACCGAAGTTCGATTTCGATCCGATTTTTTCGATACTGACGTTTGATACAAATCTGATTTCTCAATACGGATCCGATTTTTTCGATACCGACAGTTCGATACGATCTGATTTTTTCGATACCGAGGTTCGATACCGATCTGATTTTTTTCGATCCTGAGGTTCGATATCAATCCCACTTTTTTGACACCGATGGCTAGATGGTTGTGCTTGTTGCCAGCAGCAGCAGCAGCAGCAGTGGCACGTGTGCGGGTGTGCGCTAGCAGGGATGGGCAGCAGCTAGCGCATGGCAGAGGCGCACGTATGGGAAGGGGGCAGGACGGTCCATTTTTAGTTTTGGTGAATGGTAGGTAAAAGAACTCCAGTTGAGCATTGAGCAAGATATGCACATGCATCCCTGTTTTTTCTTACCACAAGGTCAAGACGGTCCATCCCTTATCAAATATAAACGTTCCTTTTTCCACTACTAGAATCAGGGTTTGAGTTCAGCCATACCTACTTAGCTGTCAACAGATTCTTAGCTCTAAGTTAAAAAGCCTTACATTCTAAATATTCCCTCAGCTGTCATCAAACTAGTCCATCAAACCAATGTTTAGTCAGCTGTCAATCAAAACCTGTCCATCAACTCAGTGCTTCCTCAGCTGTCAGGTAAAGCTATCCATCAAATTTGTCAATGTTTGCTCAACTATCAATCATCGTTGACTCATGTTTCATTGTCTTCAACCTGTTAATTAAAATATTCCGAGAGCCAATCAGCATGCGTAAAACCTCTCAAAGAAATTATAGGATGGAAGGGAACAGTATGAAAAGGGCGTGAGGAGGAGGGGTACTGTCAGTTTACACATCCATTAGTCATGAAAAGGTGGTGCTGTGAAAAGTGTGGCAAAGAAATTTTGCGCAAAGACAATCTCAAGTGCCACATGAAGGCCTATCTTGAAAAACATGGACACCTATGCATATGTGGAAAAGGCTTTTCAAGAAAAGATAACTTGAAGCGCCATTTTAAAAGCTGCCAAGGTAAGCAGCAGCATGGGGGTGGAGATGAGAAGGGACCAGCGGCCAAAAAACAAAATATGGATTAAGACCAACTAAAGAAAAACAAGAACCCGAAGCAAGTGGACAAGAACTGTGGCCAAGCAATAACGCTGACGAAGATGATCAACTGCTTGTACGTGTACTTGACGCAGTTGAAAAACAATTGAAACAAGATCAAGATCAAGAACAAGATGACAAGATCAAATTCAAATTAACGCCATGCACTGATAAAAGGTGTAAGAAATTCGGACTTCAACGTAAAGTATACTTGCTTCGTTTAACTCAAACAGAAGTCGGGCTTAGTGAACTGGAGAAGATAGCCGGGGAAGACTTGTGGAAGATATTGGAAGGTAGTCTACAAAAAGCAGTAGCAAAGGTGACATCCTCGCATAAAGATGAGGACGCGATGTTTCTAGCAATGTCAAGTAATCGATTTCATCATACTTACCATTCCCCACGTCTAACCGTGGGGGATTGGAGAGACTCCAGATTATCGGCACGCCGTGTGTTAGAGATGATGAGTGCGATTTTAAACTCGAATGATCCTTCCAACTGGATGATTCGTTTCACGTGGAGATATCCCTTGTCGAACTACCTTCTCGTGCATCGGGGCGACTTACTTTAAAAAACAAGTCCCTGGACTCACTCATCCGCAAAAAAATCAGTCATTTGTATTGGCAACACCGGTGAATTGTGTACAGCGTGAGCATTAGTCACAGTGAAAGCCAAAGTGGATAATGATCTACACTATGATGACATCAAACGAGGAAGACCTATACAATTGAAATATGCTCAAGCCTTACATCATGCAGCCGGGGTGCCGCAAGGACCTTGCGGTCTTGAAGAAATTTAAAAGTTTCAGAACTATTTGCAAGAGTATCAAATTGTTATCGTGTCAGCGGACCATGGATTCCAAACTATATTTTGAGGTCCATCTGCGTCCAAAGTTCTTGAAGTCTTAAAAGTAGGGACCCACTTTCACTCACTCACGTCTTTAAAGGGATTCTTTGGGCGAGATGCTTTTTGTGTCCATTGTGGGAAGTCATACAAAACAGGAAGAAAAACAAAGAGACACCACAATTGCCGGGGGACAGTGTCTGCTGCCTGCATGCAACATCACTGCCCTAACGCAGCTAGTCGACAACACGTTCTCTGCAATGAATGTCGCCGGTCCGTTAAAGGGCCGACCTGTTTAATGGCACATCGAACGAAGACAGTAAATGGAAAAGAGGCGTCTTCTTCTGACAAACCCAGCATCTGCAGGGCGTACAAATAGTGTCAAAGCTGTAACAAACAATTGACAGGCAAAGAAGTAAAGTATCACAAATGTTTGCATAGTAAATGCCCATCATGTAAACAGTGCGTTGATCTCAAGAACCACAAGTGTTTTATTGAAGTCATTAAAGAAGAAACGGGGGATGTGTCATCTACAGGAGAAGGAGAAGAACAAGAATTGTCTGAAGGGGAAGTTCGAGTACAGAAGAACAAGGAATAGAAGAAGCAGAAGAATTGTCTGAATTAGAGGTCTCAAGTACAGAAGAACAGGAGAGGTCTCGAGTACAGAAGAACAAGGAATAGAAGATTTAGAAGAAGAAGAAGCACATGATTTTGAAAAAGAAGAAGAAGAACCTACACTCTTTATTTATTTTGACATTGAAGTGCGCCAGGACACTGGCAACCATGTCGTCAATTTACTGTGTACAGAGACGGATTAGAATGATGAACAACATACTTCCTGGGGTTAATCTTGTATTGAAGACTTTGTGAAGTGGATGGAAGATCTTCAAGAGACGTCTGGGAGGAAGTTAATTGTCATGGCCCATAACTTTAAGGGTTACGACAGTTACTTCCTTCTGGAAGAATACTATGCAGAATACATGCTTCAAAAGCGGTTGGTGAACCGTTGTGAAATTCTCTTTATGTCTGTTGGAAACATTCATTTTAAGGACAGCTTATGCATTCTATGTGTTGGGGTTAATACCGATGTTCGATTCCGATCCGATATTTTCGTTACCGAGGTTCGATACCGATCTGATCTTTTAAATACCGAGGTTTGATACCGATCTGATTTTTTTCATACCGATCCAATTTTTTTCATACCCAGGTTCGATACCAATCCGACTTTTTCGATACCGACGTTTGATACGATCTGATTTTTTCCATACCGATCCGATTTTTTCGATACCAAAGATCGATACCGATCTGATTTTTTCGATACCGAGGTTCGATACCGATCGGATTTTTTTTGGTACCTTGGTACGATATCAACCCCACTTTTTCGATACCGATGGCTAGATGGTTGTGCTTGTTGCCAGCAGCAGCAGCGGCGATGGAATGCAGGCGGCTGTGCGCTAGCAGGGATCAGTGGCAGCTAGTGCATGGGGGAGGGGCGCGCGTATGGGAAGGAGGCAGGATGCTCCATTTTTAGTTTTGGTGAATGGTAGGTAAAAGAGCCGCAGGTAAGCATTGAGCAACATATGCACATGCTTCCCTGTTTTTTCCAAACTGTTAATTAAAATATTCCGAAAGCCAATCAGCATGCGTAAAACCTCTCAAAGAAATTATAGGATGGAAGGGAACAGTATAAAAAGGGCGTGAGGAGGAGGGGTACTGTCAGTTTACACATCCATTAGTCATGAAAAGGTGGTGCTGTGAAAAGTGTGGCAAAGAATTTTTGAGCAAAGACAATCTTAAGTGCCACATGAAGGCGTGTCTTGTAAAAAATGGACACCTATGCATATGTGGAAAAGCCTTTTTCAAGAAAAGATAACTTGAAGCGCCATTTTAAAAGCTGTCAAGGTAAGCAGCAGCATGGGGGTGGAGATGAGAAGGGACCAGCGGCCAAAAAACAAAATATGGATAAAGAATAGGAATCTGGATTAAGACCAGCTAAAGAAAAACAAGAACCCGAAGCAAGTGGACAAGATCTGTGGCCAAGCAATAACGCTGACGAAGATGATCAACTGCTTGTACGTGTACTTGACGCAGTTGAAAAACAATTGAAACAAGATCAAGATCAAGAACAAGATGACAAGATCAAATTCAAATTAACGCCATGCACTGATAAAAGGTGTAAGAAATTCGGACTTCAACGTAAAGTATACTTGCTTCGTTTAACTCAAACAGAAGTCGTGCTTAGTGAACTGGATAAGATAGCCGGGGAAGACTTGTGGAAGATATTGGAAGGTAGTCTACAAAAAGCAATAGCAAAGGTGACACCCTCGCACAAAGATGAGGACACGATGTTTCTAGCAATGTCGAGTAATCGACTTCATCATACTTACCATTCCCCACGTCTAACCGTGGGGGATTGGAGAGACTCCAGATTACCGGCACGCCGTGCGTTAGAGATGATGAGTGCGATTTTAAACTCGAATGAATTCTTCCAACTGGATGATTCGTATCACGTGGAGATATCCCTTGTCGAATTACCTTCTCGTGCATCGGCGCGACTTACTTTAAAAAACAAGTCCCTGGACTCACTCATCCGCAAAAAGAATCCGTCATTTGTATTCGCAACACCGATGAATTGTGTACAGCGTAAGCATTAGTCACAGTGAAAGCCAAAGTGGATAATGATCCACACTTTGATCACATCAAACGAGGAAGACCTATTCAATTCAAATATGCTCAAGCCTTACATCATACAGCCGGGGTGCCGCAAGGACCTTGCGGTCTTGAAGAAATTTAAAAGTTTCAGAACTATTTGCAAGAGTATCAAATTGTTATCGTGTCAGCGGACCATGGATTCCAAACTATATTTTGAGGTCCATCTGCGTCCAAAGTTCTTGGAGTCTTAAAAGTAGGGACCCACTTTCACTCACTCACGTCTTTAAAGGGATTCTTTGGGCGAGACGCGTTTTGTGTCCATTGTGGGAAGTCATACAAAACAGGAGGAAAAACAAAGAGACACCACAATTGCCAGGGGACAGTGACTGCTGCCTGAATGCAACATCACTGCCCTAACGCAGCAAGTCGACAACAAGTTCTCTGCAATGAATGTCGCCCGTCCTTTAAAGGGCCGACCTGTTTAATGGCACATCGAATGAAGACAGTAAATGGAAAAGAGGCGTCTTCTTCTGACAAACCCAGCATCTGCAGGGCGTACAAAAAGTGTCAAAGCTGTAAGAAGCAAGTGACAGGCAAAGAAGTAAAGTATCACAAATGTTTGCATAGTAAATGCCCATCATGTAAACAGTGCGTTGATCTCAAGATCCACAAGTGTTTTATTGAAGTCATTAAAGAAGAAACGGAGGATGTGTCATCTACAGGAGAAGGAGAAGAACAAGAATTGTCTGAAGGGGAAGTTCGAGTACAGAAGAACAAGGAATAGAAGAAGCAGAAGAATTGTCTGAATTAGAGGTCTCAAGTACAGAAGAACAGAAGAGGTCTCGAGTACAGAAGAACAAGGAATAGAAGATTTAGAAGAAGAAGAAACACATGATTTTGAAAAAGAAGAAGAAGAACCTACACTCTTTATTTATTTTGACATTGAAGTGCGCCAGGACACTGGCAACCATGTCGTCAATTTACTGTGTACAGAGACGGATTAGAATGATGAACAACATACTTCCTGGGGTTAATCTTGTATTGAAGACTTTGTGAAGTGGATGGAAGATCTTCAAGAGACGTCTGGGAGGAAGTTAATTGTCGTGGCCCATAACTTTAAGGGTTACGACAGTTACTTCCTTCTGGAAGAATACTATGCAGAATACATGCTTCAAAAGCGGTTGGTGAACCGTTGTGAAATTCTCTTTATGTCTGTTGGAAACATTCATTTTAAGGACAGCTTATGCATTCTATGTGTTGGGGTTAATACCGATGTTCGATTCCGATCCGATATTTTCGTTACCGAGGTTCGATACCGATCTGATCTTTTAAATACCGAGGTTTGATACCGATCTGATTTTTTTCATACCGATCCAATTTTTTTCATACCCAGGTTCGATACCAATCCGACTTTTTCGATACCGACGTTTGATACGATCTGATTTTTTCCATACCGATCCGATTTTTTCGATACCAAAGATCGATACCGATCTGATGTTTTCGATACCGAGGTTTGATACCAATCTGATTTTTCGATACCGATCCGATTTTTTCGATACTAAGGTTCGATACCGATCTGACTTTTTCGATACCAAGGTTCGATACCGATCTGATTTTTTCGATACCGATCCAATTTTTTCGATACCGAGGTTTGACACCGATCCGATTTTTTCGATACCAACGTTTGATACGATCTGATTTTTCGATACCCATCCGATTTTTTTGATACCAAAGATCGATACCGATCTGATTTTTTCGATACCGAGGTTCGATACCGATCGGATTTTTTTGGTACCTTGGTACGATATCAATCCCACTTTTTCGATACCGATGGCTAGATGGTTGTGCTTGTTGCCAGCAGCAGCAGCGGCGATGGAATGCAGGCGGCTGTGCGCTAGCAGGGATCAGTGGCAGCTAGTGCATGGGGGAGGGGCGCGCGTATGGGAAGGAGGCAGGATGCTCCATTTTTAGTTTTGGTGAATGGTAGGTAAAAGAGCCGCAGGTAAGCATTGAGCAACATATGCACATGCTTCCCTGTTTTTTCCAAACTGTTAATTAAAATATTCCGAAAGCCAATCAGCATGCGTAAAACCTCTCAAAGAAATTATAGGATGGAAGGGAACAGTATAAAAAGGGCGTGAGGAGGAGGGGTACTGTCAGTTTACACATCCATTAGTCATGAAAAGGTGGTGCTGTGAAAAGTGTGGCAAAGAATTTTTGAGCAAAGACAATCTTAAGTGCCACATGAAGGCGTGTCTTGTAAAAAATGGACACCTATGCATATGTGGAAAAGCCTTTTTCAAGAAAAGATAACTTGAAGCGCCATTTTAAAAGCTGTCAAGGTAAGCAGCAGCATGGGGGTGGAGATGAGAAGGGACCAGCGGCCAAAAAACAAAATATGGATAAAGAATAGGAATCTGGATTAAGACCAACTAAAGAAAAACAAGAACCCGAAGCAAGTGGACAAGATCTGTGGCCAAGCAATAACGCTGACGAAGATGATCAACTGCTTGTACGTGTACTTGACGCAGTTGAAAAACAATTGAAACAAGATCAAGATCAAGAACAAGATGACAAGATCAAATTCAAATTAACGCCATGCACTGATAAAAGGTGTAAGAAATTCGGACTTCAACGTAAAGTATACTTGCTTCGTTTAACTCAAACAGAAGTCGTGCTTAGTGAACTGGATAAGATAGCCGGGGAAGACTTGTGGAAGATATTGGAAGGTAGTCTACAAAAAGCAATAGCAAAGGTGACACCCTCGCACAAAGATGAGGACACGATGTTTCTAGCAATGTCGAGTAATCGACTTCATCATACTTACCATTCCCCACGTCTAACCGTGGGGGATTGGAGAGACTCCAGATTACCGGCACGCCGTGTGTTAGAGATGATGAGTGCGATTTTAAACTCGAATGAATCCTTCCAACTGGATGATTCGTATCACGTGGAGATATCCCTTGTCGAATTCCCTTCTCGTGCATCGGCGCGACTTACTTTAAAAAACAAGTCCCTGGACTCACTCATCCGCAAAAAGAATCCGTCATTTGTATTCGCAACACCGATGAATTGTGTACAGCGTGAGCATTAGTCACAGTGAAAGCCAAAGTGGATAATGATCCACACTTTGATCACATCAAACGAGGAAGACCTATTCAATTCAAATATGCTCAAGCCTTACATCATACAGCCGGGGTGCCGCAAGGACCTTGCGGTCTTGAAGAAATTTAAAAGTTTCAGAACTATTTGCAAGAGTATCAAATTGTTATCGTGTCAGCGGACCATGGATTCCAAACTATATTTTGAGGTCCATCTGCGTCCAAAGTTCTTGGAGTCTTAAAAGTAGGGACCCACTTTCACTCACTCACGTCTTTAAAGGGATTCTTTGGGCGAGACGCGTTTTGTGTCCATTGTGGGAAGTCATACAAAACAGGAGGAAAAACAAAGAGACACCACAATTGCCAGGGGACAGTGACTGCTGCCTGAATGCAACATCACTGCCCTAACGCAGCAAGTCGACAACAAGTTCTCTGCAATGAATGTCGCCCGTCCTTTAAAGGGCCGACCTGTTTAATGGCACATCGAATGAAGACAGTAAATGGAAAAGAGGCGTCTTCTTCTGACAAACCCAGCATCTGCAGGGCGTACAAAAAGTGTCAAAGCTGTAAGAAGCAAGTGACAGGCAAAGAAGTAAAGTATCACAAATGTTTGCATAGTAAATGCCCATCATGTAAACAGTGCGTTGATCTCAAGATCCACAAGTGTTTTATTGAAGTCATTAAAGAAGAAACGGAGGATGTGTCATCTACAGGCGAAGAAGAAGAAGAAGAAGAAGAAGAAAAGAGGAAGAAGAAGTCTCTGAAGGGGAAGTTTCGAGTACAGAAGAACAAGGAATAGAAGAAGCAGAAGAATTGTCTGAAGGAGAGGTCTCGAGTACAGAAGAACAGGAGAGGTCTCGAGTACAGAAGAGCAAGGAATAGAAGATTTACTGTGTACAACTTACTGTGTACAGAGACGGATCAGAATGATGAACAACATACTTCCTGAGGTGAATCTTGTATTGAGGACTTTGTGAAGTGGATGGAAGATCTTCAAGAGACGTCTGGGAGGAAGTTAATTGTCGTGGCCCATAACTTTAAGGGTAAGGGTTACGACAGTTACTTCCTTCTGGAAGAATATTATGCAGAACACATGCTTCCCAAGCAGCTGGTGAACGGTTGTAAAATTCTCATCATGTCTGTTGGAAACATTCATTTTAAGGACAGTTTATGCGTTGTAAGTGTTGGGGTTAATACCGATGTTCGATTCCGATTCTATTTTTTCGATACTGAGGTTCGATACCAATCTGATCTTTTCGATACCGAGGTGCGATATCGATCCGTTTTTTCGATACCGAGGTTCGATACCGATCTGATTTTTTCGATACCGATCCCATTTTTTCGATACCGAGATTCGATACTGATCCGATTTTTTCGATAACGAGGTTCGATACTAATCTGATTTTTTCGATGCCGAGGTTCGATACCGATCTGATTTTTTCGATGCCGAGGTTCGATATCAATCCCACTTTTTCGATACCGATGGCTAAATGGTTGTCCTTGTTGGCAGTTGCAGTGGTTGTGGTGGCACATGGGTGGGCGGGAATCATTGGCGGCTGCCGCGTGGGGGAGGCGCGCACGTATGGAAAAGGGACAGGACGGTTCATTTTTAGTTCTGGTGAATGGTAGGTAAAAGAACCGCAGTTGAGCATTGAGCAAGATATGTGCATGCGTCCCTCTTTTTTCTCACCACAAGGTCAAGACGGTCTATCCCTTATCAAACATAAACGTTCCTGTTTCCACTACTAGAATCAGGGTTTGAGTTCAGCCCTATCTACTTAGCTGTCAACAGATAATTAGCTCTCGGTTAAAAAACCTTTCATTCTAAATATCCCCTCAGCTGTCATCAAACTTGTCCATCAAACCAATGTTTCCTCAGCTGTCAATCAAAACCTGTCCATCAAAACCTGTCCATCAACTCAGTGCTTCCTCAGCTTTCAGTTAAACCTATCCCTCAAATCTGTCAAGTATTACTCAACTATCAATCATTGTTGACTCATCTGTCAATCTATTCAACCTGTCAATTGAATTATTCCGAGAGCCAATCAGCATGCGTAAAACCTCCCAAAGAAATTATAGGATGGAAGGGAACAGTATAAAAAGGGCGTGAGGAGGAGTAGTGCTGTCAGTTTACACATCCATCAGTCATGGAAAGGTGGTCCTGTGAAAAGTGTGGCAAAGAATTTTCGCGCAAAGACAATTTCAAGCGCCACATGAAGGCGTGTCTTGAAAACATGGACACCTATGCATATGTGGAAAAGGCTTTTCAAGAAAAGATAACTAGAAGCGCCATGTTAAAAGCTGCCAATGTAAGCAGCAGGGGGGTGGAGATGAGAAGGGACCAGCGGCCACAACAGAAAAAATCGATAAAGAAGAAGAAGCTGGATTAAGACCAACTAAGGAAAAACAAGAACCCGAAGCAAGTGGACAAGAACTGTGGCCAAGCAATAACGGTGGCGAAGATGATCAACTGCTTGTACGTGTACTTGACGCCGTTGAAAAATAATTGAAACAAGATGAAGATCAAGAACAAGATGACAAGATCAAATTCAAATTAACACCATGCACTGATAAAAGGTGTAAGAAATTCGGACTCCAACGTAAAGTATACTTGCTTCATTTAAGTCAAAAAGAAGTCGGGCTTAGTGAACTGGATAAGATAGCCGGGGAAGACTTGTGGAAGATATTGGAAGGTAGTCTACAAAAAGCAGTAGCAAAGGTGACATCCTCGCATAAAGATGAGGACACGATATTTCTAGCAATGTCGAGTAATCGACTTCATCATACTTACCATTCCCCACGTCTAACCGTGGGGGATTGGAGAGACTCCAGATTACCGGCACACCGTGTGTTAGAGATGATGAGTGCGATTTTAAACTCGAATGAATCCTTCCAACTGGATGATTCGTTTCACGTGGAAATATCCCTTGTCGAATTACCTTCTCGTGCATCGGGGCGACTTACTTCAAAAAACAAGTCCCTGAACTCACCCATCTGCAAAGAGAATCCGTCATTTGTATTCGCAACACCGATGAATTGTGTACAGCGCAAGCACTAATCACAGTGAAAGCCAAACGAGGAAGACCTATTCAATTGAAATATGCTCAAGCCTTACATCATGCAGCAGGGGCGCTGCAAGGACCTTGCGGTCTTGAAGAAATTGAAAAGTTTCTGAACTCTTTGCAAGAGTATCAAATTGTTATCGTGTCAGCGGACCATGGATTCCAAACTATATTTCGAGGTCCATCTGCGTCCAAAGTTCTTGGAGTCTTAAACGTAGGGATCCACTTTCACCCACTGACGTCTTTAAAGGGATTCCTTGGGCGAGACGCTTTTGGTGTCCATTGTGGGAAGTCATACAAAACAGGAGGAAAACAAAGAGACCCCACAATTGCCGGGACAGTGTCTGCTGCGTACATGCAACATGACTGCCCTAACGCATCAAGTCGATAACAAGTTCTCTGCAATGAATGTGGCCGATCCCTTAAAGATCCGACTGTTTAATGGCACATCGAACGAAGACAGTAAATGGAAAAGAGGCGTCTTCTTCTGACAAACCCAGCACCTGCAGGGCGTACAAATAGTGTTAAAGCTGTAAAAAACAATTGACAGGCAAAGAAGTAAAGTATCACAAATGTTGGCATAGTAAATGCCCATCATGTAAACAGTGCGTTGATCTCAAGAACCACAAGTGTTTTATTGAAGTCATTAAAGAAGAAACGGATGGATGTGTCATCTACAGGAGAAGGAGAAGAAGAAGAACAAGAAGAAGAGGAAGAATTGTCCGAAGGGGAAGTTTCGAGTACAGAAGAACAAGGAACATAAGTAGCAGAAGAATTGTCTGAAGGATAGGTCTCGAGTACAGAAGAACAAGGAATAGAAGATTTAGAAGAAGGAGAAGCACATGATTTTGAAAAAGAAGAAGGAGAACCTCCACCCTTTATTTATTTTGACATTGAAGCCCGCCAGGACACTGGCAACCATGTCGACAATTTACTGTGTACAGAGACGGATCAGAATGATGAACAACATACTTTCTGGGGTTAATCTTGTATTGAGGACTTTGTGAAGTGGTTGGAAGATCTTCAAGAGACGTCTGGGAGGAAGTTAATTTTCGTGGCCCATAACTTTAAGGGTTACGACAGTTACTTCCTTCTGGAAGAATATTATGCAGAATACATGCTTCCCAAGCAGTTGGTGAACGGTTGTAAAATTCTCATCATGTCTGTTGGAAACATTCATTTTAAGGACAGCTTATGCATTCTACGTGTTGGGGTTAATACCGAAGTTCGATTTTGATCGGATTTTTTCGATACTGAGGTTCGATACCGATCTGACTTTTGCAATACCGATCCCATTTTTTCGATACCGAGGTTCGATACCGATCCGATTTTTTCGATACCGAGGTTCGATACCGATCTAATTTTTTCGATACCGAAGTTCGATTTCGATCCGATTTTTTCGATACTGACGTTTGATACCAATCTGATTTCTCAATACCGATCCGATTTTTTCGATACCGACAGCTCGATACCGATCTGATTTTTTCGATACCGAGGTTCGATACCGATCTGATTTTTTCGATACTGAGGTTCGATATCAATCCCACTTTTTTGACACCGATGGCTAGATGGTTGTGCTTGTTGCCAGCAGCAGCAGCAGCAGTGGCACGTGGCGGATGTGCGCTAGCAGGGATGGGCAGCGGCTAGCACATGGCAGAGGCACGCATATGGGAAGGGGGCAGGACGGTCCATTTTTAGTTTTGGTGAATGGTAGGTAAAAGAACTGTAGTTGAGCATTGAGCAAGATATGCACAGGCATCCCTGTTTTTTCTTACCACAAGGTCAAGACGGTCCATCCCTTATCAAATATAAACGTTCCTTTTTCCACTACTAGAATCAGGGTTTGAGTTCAGCCATACCTACTTAGCTGTCAACAGATTCTTAGCTCTAAGTTAAAAAGCCTTTCATTCTAAATATCCCCTCAGCTGTCATCAAACTAGTCCATCAAACCAATGTTTAGTCAGCTGTCAATCAAAACCTGTCCATCAACTCAGTGCTTCCTCAGCTGTCAGGTAAAGCTATCCATCAAATTTGTCAATGTTTGCTCAACTATCAATCATCGTTGACTCATCTTTCAATGTCTTCAACCTGTTAATTAAAATATTCCGAGAGCCAATCAGCATGCGTAAAACCTCTCAAAGAAATTATAGGATGGAAGGGAACAGTATGAAAAGGGCGTGAGGAGGAGGGGTACTGTCAGTTTACACATCCATTAGTCATGAAAAGGTGGTGCTGTGAAAAGTGTGGCAAAGAAATTTTGCGCAAAGACAATCTCAAGTGCCACATGAAGGCCTGTCTTGAAAAACATGGACACCTATGCATATGTGGAAAAGGCTTTTCAAGAAAAGATAACTTGAAGCGCCATTTTAAAAGCTGCCAAGGTAAGCAGCAGCATGGGGGTGGAGATGAGAAGGGACCAGCGGCCAAAAAACAAAATATGGATTAAGACCAACTAAAGAAAAACAAGAACCCGAAGCAAGTGGACAAGAACTGTGGCCAAGCAATAACGCTGACGAAGATGATCAACTGCTTGTACGTGTACTTGACGCAGTTGAAAAACAATTGAAACAAGATCAAGATCAAGAACAAGATGACAAGATCAAATTCAAATTAACGCCATGCACTGATAAAAGGTGTAAGAAATTCGGACTTCAACGTAAAGTATACTTGCTTCGTTTAACTCAAACTGAAGTCGGGCTTAGTGAACTGGAGAAGATAGCCGGGGAAGACTTGTGGAAGATATTGGAAGGTAGTCTACAAAAAGCAGTAGCAAAGGTGACATCCTCGCATAAAGGTGAGGACGCGATGTTTCTAGCAATGTCAAGTAATCGACTTCATCATACTTACCATTCCCCACGTCTAACCGTGGGGGATTGGAGAGACTCCAGATTACCGGCACGCCGTGTGTTAGAGATGATGAGTGCGATTTAAACTCGAATGAATCCTTCCAACTGGATGATTCGTTTCACGTGGAGATATCAATTGTCGAACTACCTTCTTGGCATCGGCGCGACTTACTTTAAAAAACAAGTCCCTGGACTCACTCATCCGCAAAAAAAATCCGTCATTTGTATTCGCAACACCGATGAATTGTGTTCAGCGTGAGCACTAGTCACAGCGAAAGCCAAAGTGGATAATGATCTACACTATGATGACATCAAACGAGGAAGACCTATACAATTGAAATATGCTCAAGCCTTACATCATGCAGCCGGGGTGCCGCAAGGACCTTGCGGTCTTGAAGAAATTTAAAAGTTTCAGAACTATTTGCAAGAGTATCAAATTGTTATCGTGTCAGCGGACCATGGATTCCAAACTATATTTTGAGGTCCATCTGCGTCCAAAGTTCTGGAAGTCTTAAAAGTAGGGACCCACTTTCACTCACTCACGTCTTTAAAGGGATTCTTTGGGCGAGACGCTTTTTGTGTCCATTGTGGGAAGTCATACAAAACAGGAAGAAAAACAAAGAGACCCCACAATTGCCGGGGGACAGTGTCTGCTGCGTGCATGCAACATGACTGCCCTAACGCAGCTAGTCGACAACAAGTTCTCTGCAATGAATGTCGCCCGTCCTTTAAAGGGCCGACCTGTTTAATGGCACATCGAACGAAGACAGTAAATGGAAAAGAGGCGTCTTCTTCTGACAAACCCAGCATCTGCAGGGCGTACAAAAAGTGTCAAAGCTGTAAAAAACAATTGACAGGCAAAGAAGTAAAGTATCACAAATGTTTGCATAGTAAATGCCCATCATGTAAACAGTGCGTTGATCTCAAGAACCACAAGTGTTTTATTGAAGTTATTAAAGAAGAAACAGAGGATGTGTCATCTACAGGAGAAGGAGAAGAAGAAGAATTGTCTGAAGGGGAAGTTTCGAGTACAGAAGAACAAGGAATAGAAGAAGCAGAAGAATTGTCTGAATTAGAGGTCTCAAGTACAGAAGAACAGGAGAGGTCTCGAGTACAGAAGAACAAGGAATAGAAGATTTAGAAGAAGAAGAAACACATGATTTTGAAAAAGAAGAAGAAGAACCTACACTCTTTATTATTTTGACATTGAAGTGCGCCAGGACACTGGCAACCATGTCGCCAATTTACTGCGTACAGAGACGGATCGGAATGATGAACAACATACTTCCTGGGGTTAATCTTGTATTGAAGACTTTGTGAAGTGGATGGAAGATCTTCAAGAGACGTCTGGGAGGAAGTTAATTGTCGTGGCCCATAACTTTAAGGGTTACGACAGTTACTTCCTTCTGGAAGAATACTGTGCAGAATACATGCTTCAAAAGCGGTTGGTGAACGGTTGTGAAATTCTCTTTATGTGTGTTGGAAACATTCATTTTAAGGACAGCTTATGCGTTCTATGTGTTGGGGTTAATACCGATGTTCGATTCCGATCCGATATTTTCGATACCAACGTTCGATACAGATCTGATCTCTTAAATACCGAGGTTTGATACCGATCTGATTTTTTCATACCGATCCAATTTTTTTCATACCCAGGTTCGATACCAATCCGACTTTTTCGATACCGACGTTTGATACGATCCGATTTTTTCGATACCGAGGTTCGATACCGATCTGATTTTTTCGATACCGAGTTTCGATACGGATCCGATTTTCTCGATACCGAGGTTCCATACCGATCAGATTTTTTTCGAAACCAAGGTTCGATACCGATCTGATTTTTTCGATACCGAGGTTCAATACCGATCCGATTTTTTCGATACCGAGGTTTGAAACCGATCTGATTATTTTCGATACCGAAGTTCGATACCGATCCGAATTTTTCGATTCCGAGGTTCGATACCGATCCAATTTTTTCGATACCGAGGTTCGATACCGATACTATTTTTTCGATACCGATGGCTAGATGGTTGTGCTTGTTGGCAGCAGCAGCAACAGCGGTGGCATGTGGGTGGGTGCAGGAGAAAGGAGAGCTATGCGATCTACATCTACAAGGTCTTTAAGCAGGTGCACCCTGACATGGGCATCTCCAGCAAAGTCATGGGCATCTTCGAGTGCATCACCACGGAATCTTCCCGCCTGGCCCACTACAACAAGAAGTCCACTATTAGTTCCTGCGAGATCCAAACTGCCATCGGGCTGCTTCTGCCCGGAGAATTGGCAAAGCACGCCGTCAGCGAGGGTACCAAGGCCGTAACGACGTTTACCAGGAGCAAGTTAGGTAGTCGCTCTTGATGAAACAAACCAATGGCTCTCTTAGGAGCCACCAAATGTCGTATAAAGCAATGTCCAACAATACTATCAAAACCCCTAACCCACTGTAAAGTAGGCAGACGCTCACAAATGAAAACGATCTTAGTTGCTCCAGCTTTTCCTCGAACATTGAATTGGACGAACAAAAAAGCAATAATTATAATTCCCGATATACATATAACTGTGCATTACCCATACACACAATACCGCGGTGTGTGTGTGTGTGTGTTTGGTTTGTTGGGTTTGGTTTGACTTTTGTATTGTTTGTTTGTGTGTTTTGTTTTGTTTTTTCTTGTGGTGCATTAAGTTCACTGATTTGCGAGCAACAGCGATATTACAGAAATTGACCTGCCTCCACTGGCCGTAAACCTATGCGTACACTTTTTATTTCCCTCTAAGCATTTGGTATCTCTGGTCTGTCTGTGATATCCAAAAATCAGATCGGTATCGAACCTCGGTATCGAAAAAAATCCGATCAAAATCGAACATCGGTATTAACCCCAACACGTAGAATGCATAAGCTGTCCTAAAAATGAAAGTTAATTGTCGTGGCCCATAACTTTAAGGGTTATGACAGTTACTTCCTTTTGGAAGAATATTATGCAGAGTACATGCTTCCCAAGCAGTTGGTGAACGGTTGTAAAATTCTCATCATGTCTGTTGGGAACATTCATTTTAAGGACAGCTTATGCGTTCTACGTGTTGGGGTTAATACCGATGTTCGATTCCGATCCGATTTTTTCGATACCGAGGCTCGATACCGATCCGATTTTTTCGATACCGAGGTTCGATACCTATCTGATTTTTTCGATACCAAGTTTCGATCCGATCGGATTTTTTCGATACCGAGGTTCGATACCGATCTGATTTTTTCGATACCAAGGCTCGATACGATCCGATTTTTCGACACCGAGGTTCGATACCGATCTGATTTTTTCGATACCGAGGTTCGATGCCGATCCGATTTTTTGATACCAAGGTTCGATACCGATCTGATTTTTTCGATACCGAGGTTCGATGCCGATCCAATTTGTTGATACCAAGGTTCGATACTGATCTGTTTTTTTCGATACCGAGGTTCGATACCGATCCGATTTTTTCGATACAGACGTTCGATATCGATCCTATTTTTCGATACCGAGGTTTGATACCGATCCGGTTTTTTCGATACCGAGGTTCGATACCGATCTGATTTTTTTGATACCGAGGTTCGATACCGATCTGATTTTTTCGATACCGAGGTTCGATGCCGATCCGATTTTTTGATACCAAGGTTCGATACTGATCTGTTTTTTTCGATACCGAGGTTTGATATCAATCCCACTTTTTCGATACCGATGGCTAGATGGTTGTGCTTGTTGGCAGTAGCAGCAGCGGCGGCGGCATGCGGGCGGGTGTGCATGGGTGGGGATGCGCTCTCAGGGATTGGTGGTGGCTGGCGCATTGGGGTGGCACGCACGTATGGGAAGGGGGTGGGTCGGTTCATTTTTAGTTCTGGTGAATGGTAGGTAAAAGAACCGCAGATGAGCATTGAGCAAGATATGCACATGCGTCCCTTTTTTTCTTACCACAAGGTCAAGACGGTCCTTCCCTTATCAAATATAAATGTTCCTGTTTCCACTAGTCGGTGATTTGGCATCGTCTGCACAAATCCACTGCACCTCTTACACCTTACCAATTTCGAGTGGGAGATTTTGTACGTGCTTCCAAACGTGTCAAGCGAGGTGCCCTTGGACCTCAGAGTTGTCACGGGACGTTTAGTCAAGGCGTATACATGGTGACCGCTCGCCATCGTTCTCTTTATGACGGTGTCAATTATTACAAGTTAAAAACATGGCAAGATGAAAAAGTACCAGGCCGTTTTTACGAACCCCAGCTACAAAAAGTGCAACCTTGGCCCAACCACTGGTTCGTCAAGAAAAAACTTAAATACAATTGACGTGGCCCATCGCATCAAGTTTCGGTAAATTGGCAATGGGTGACTCCCAGTTATCGTTCGTGGATTCCCACCCGAGCTTTGAAGCAGTATGAGTGAGACCAACCAACGTCATTTTGTCTTGTACTTGAACAGTGCCGACCAAGGCACCCATCCTTTAGAACCTGGGGTGACCACCGAACGGGCCGCGTTTCGTCAGGAACTTGAAAGACCTTTGACGTTAAGTGATGATTGGAAAGTGGCTCCCTTGAGTCTCGTTTACACCCATTCCTATGGCAATGCTGTTCTTAAATCACAACAAGATTTTCATTACGACATCATGGATTTGTCTTAAGTGGTTCCACCTCTACGTACCTTACAATTGTCTCCTCACAAACATTTTACCCATGTAGGACAAGTCTTGGAAGATTTGTTTGAACCACTCAAGGTGCCCGTTATTCCCACTTTGTCCGGTGGCAAGTATCATTATGGTCAACTACATTTGGATTCGCCTGGCACCACCGACATGAACTTTCCCACCAACCCTAAACTGGATTATTTTCGCCGCGACATTGTCGATGCCTATCTCTCCACTCATGGTTTTGGTAGTTTACCTACCACGTTTCCACGAATCAAACAATACATCAACGACACGACACTGACGCTGATGGGTGCCGATAAAGTCAAGTATATCTGGACACTCAAGGACAGTCCCACTCGTCCTACCACCCATTATGCCATCGAAATGTGGTCCCATGGTTATTACGATCTGGGGGAATCGTTGGCTCTGTGGATAGGATTTCTCGAACCTGATCCCCACCGTCCTGGCCAAACCCGCATCGTTGCTCACAACACCGTCTATGCTGACACGGGTGATGGGACTCAAGGTAATTGGGTGGTCTTGCGCTTAGATTTGGATCATGTGGGGATCATTCATCAAGATTATTAGCTAGGAGGCGTTCGCATCTATCTCAACATTGCCCTCGAACGACTTCAATACATGTTCGAAAAAAAAACCGTCTTTGACATGGGTACCTGGATTCAAGACCCCAGCCCCTTTACTCCTCACATGCGAGGGGTATCACCCCTAGCTTTGGTGAGCCTCGAACCAGGACGGTGGGGATTACAAGTGGCACCTCTCAAGAGCGTGCACTTTGCACACGGTTTTGACAAAGTGGTGGGGGCCTCGTCGGTGACGGGGCGTATGCAACTCTTACCCAACTTGCAGACCCCCTTGGGAGAAGATGTCGTCTTGTCTAACGTGGATTTCAGTAAATGTTATGTGGAACTTGATATTGTGGAATTGAGCGTAACAGGAGGTCGACAACGTCACGTCTTGGGTACCGTGCCCTTACCCAGTCAGATCTATGGCCAAACGTGTGAGTACCATCCCCAACATCTGGATTTTTGCGCCTTGGCAACCCCCACCCGCCATTTGAATCAACTGCGAGTGCATTTAAGAAACGAAGACAATCGAGGCATTCCATTCTACACCGGTCTGGTCGGCTTATCGCTGTACTTTCATCGCGGCCCTACTACCTCGTCCTTAACCTCCCTCGGCATGAGTTTTCAAGGAGGACGTCGTGTGACATTAGAGAGCAATGCTCAAAAGGATGTGTTCCCTAACAACCACCTCGCAGAGTTTCGTCTACGTCTCCCCGAGATGTGGAAGTTGGATTCTCCCTGGGAAGTGGGTTTAATGCAATTGTTGTTACCCCACACGTGGCACAACATTCTAGATCAGCAAGTACAGGTTCGGGTGCATTACAATCGCACGTTTCCCTACACCACCATGTTTCTTCCAGCGGGTGCTTATGTGACCATCCAAGACGTGGTGGAAGGTTGGATGGGAGTTCTGGAAGCCAACATCCCTCACAACGACAGAGCGTCCTTCACTTCTCTCGAAGTGGAATTGGATGGTAAAGGATTTTACACTTGGACGTTTCCCAATGCGGAATTCTCCGTCTACATCCCGGCCTGGTTGGCACGCGTCTTGGGTTACTCGGAGTGGGAGACGTGGAACGTTCCCTTTTACTACCGCTCCGATCAACAGCATCCTACGGTAGAAATCACTCAACGTGATGCTGAAGGTCGACCCACTGAAGTGGAATTGACCCGCAGTCATACCATGGCAAAACACAGTCAGACCAGTGTCTGGGCCACCATCTCGAAAAACTCGTTTCAAAACATCTACGTTCACTGTGACATCATCGAACCGGTGTACATAGGATTACAGATGGCCAAAGTCATCTTAACCCATGGGGTCAACACCAAGAAACAACTCCTGGAAGATGTGTACATCCCCCACTTGATTTTTTACCCCCTGAGTCAGTTGCAGTTTCGCGACATCAAAATCGACATAAGGGACAACTTAGGACGTCCCATTCCATTCCAAGGCGGTGAAGTGACGGCCACGCTGTATTTTCGCCGACGTTCGCTCCCGTGATTAGACCATGGTGATGAAAAAACGATTTACCATCCACGACTGGGTGGACGTGAGTCCCACCACCCGTGCCTTTCAAGCAGGGGGTCAGACTTACAAGGAAGGCACCCCTCCTTACCAAGAAGGAGGTTGGTCCCCCCTCTGGGCTCTAGCCGGCCAAGGCGCTACCTCGGTGGGCAAAGACGTGATGTGTCAAGCTGCTAAACGATTTCGTCAATCCTTTTGTCAAAAGGATGAAGAAGAAGCACCCCCAGAAAAAAAAAGAAGAAAACTCAGAAAGGTGGCGTGCAACCTTTTTTATCCTGGCTTGAGCAACTAGGAGCTGGAGGGAACACTTATCGAGCAGGCACCGATCCGTATCAAGAAGGGGGTATCCTCCCTGCGTTAATTCTTCTCCTCGCCCAACAGATGGGAATGGGTCAACAGAAAGGAGGATTTTTAGGACCCATCATTGAACCTATTGGGAAAATGATCAAGATGGGGTTTCAAAAGAACGTGGCCCAACGTGGACGTGGAGCGGGTCAACAGAAAGGGGGATTTTTGGGTATTACCGATCTCATCAAGATGGGGATTCAAAAAGAACGCGACCCAACGCGGCCGTGGGGCAAGTCGCTCCAAGAAGAAGAAACGATCCAAGTAAATCACAGGCTCGTCGGTATTGGATCCTCAGACCACCTTGAATCGATTGTTTCGCCGAGCTGGTCAACGTCCCATTGGGGTGTTACCTGACGTGGTCTCGGGACCCCAAGTAGGCATGGGACCACGACGCCGCCGCCCTCGTCGAAGTCACTGTTTTCAGGGGTTACCCTAAGAAAAAGCATATAAAGGAGTGACACGTTCTTTTTTTCACAGGCGACGACGACACACGTCAATCACCATGGACATCAAGACCTTGAGTTTAAATGAGGACCAAGGACCTAACAACTATCGTCCTCAACGACCTATCGATGCCACCGAATACAAATGGCAGTTTGAGGACATCAAACCTTTGACGATTTCGTCCACCCCCTTGCAATTTCGGATCGATGATCGGCCTTACCCCTTCTGCCCGCGGGAAATGGAACTGCATTTGAAAGTGAAGTTTAAACTGGCTGATGCCAAAGCTCCAGTCCATCACAACACCACCACCAAATTCATCATTGGACCCGTCAATAACTTTGGGTACAGTTGCATCCGTCAAGTGCGTTGCAAAGTCAACAATGCCGAGACTGGATCAGCTTCTGGGGTTAATTTGGCCTACCGACAATATTTTGAAACCCTGTTGGAATCTGATCCGTGGGACAAAATGGCCAAACTAAAACGTCAAGGATGGTACCGAGATGTAGCAGGAAAAATCTAGAAATGGGGTGGCAAGGTGGAAAATGCCCCAACCCAAAATGCCTCGGGCATCGCTCGCCAAGAGAACTTGGTGAATACCATACGAATTCAACGTCACTCCCACTCCCAGTAATTTCACTCAGATTGAACAGAATGTCCCACCCAACACCAAAGTGGAATTTGATATTGAATTCAATACCCCTGAATTTGCTTTGATGGCACGTAAATATAAAGAGGATGGAACTGGACAAGTCGCCACATCTAGTAACAAAGTGTCCTTTGAAGTGTTGGTCTCCCAATGTTTCATCCGTGTATTTTACCGAGTTCCTAGAGAAAGCATTGAGAAGTATATGGAAGAACAAGTGGAAGCCACCAGTGTGGTCAACCCCCTGACCTTTCCTTTTCGCCGCATGCGCTCTGACAACTATCAGTTGCCAGCTAACCAGACCCAAATAGATCTGAATGATGTGTTTCGAGGAAGAGCACCACGGTTGTTTTGGATGGTCTTGGTAGATGACGAACGTTACCAAGGACATTTTGGAAAAAATCCTTTTAATTTTAGTCAGATGAATGGTCTGTCCGTGGAATGTACCGCCAATGGGGTGCCCGTCCCTAAAGCCAGTTTGAATCTGACCAACAAGTATGAGATCTATGACCTTTTGCTGAATGTTTCAGGCAAACACAAACGAGATGCTTATCTCTTGGATCCTGATACCTTTGATGAAGGTTTCTTCATCGTACCCTTTGACCTGACCGCTGTGCAAGATGGTGAGGAATCCAGTACCCCTTTGCTACACATGCTGGTGGACATCCGCCTGCGATTTAGCAGTGGCAATCCTACCCTTCAAGCCCTGTTTGTTTATAATACAGACGAACATCTGTTGGAAGTGGACAACCGTGGCACCGTGCAAGGCCCCATTCCCTTAGGTAGTGTGTAAAAACACCATGCACGATGCCTGGACATTACGTAATATCTGTCAACAAGATGAATTTATTCGACGCTATTTCTTGGATGTGTACGGCGCCGATCAAGTATCATGCCAAGCCCCGTACCCGCGATGTGCCAATACCGATCCCATCGACCTGCCAGGACAACATTGGGTGGGCCTGTTTTGGTCGGGACCCCACCAAGACGAGTTCTTTGACAGTTATGCCATGAAACCTGACACTTACTACCCCAGCTGGAATTGCTTTGACACCTTTCA
>OZ024894.1:4991242-5155242 GCA_964017195.1 Siderastrea radians | reverse complement strand
CACAATGTCTGATGGGTCTGAGTACGACCCGCGTTTGCGGGTGCCTGGCAACATGCAAATTGTGGGACCCTCCCTAGGTGGGAAAACCACGTGGCTCTACCGTTTAGTGCGTGATGCCCCCGTGTACTTTCGACGGGCTGATGGGTCTCCTTGTTTTTTTTTTAAAAATCGTGTATTGTTACGGTTCCCATTGGCAACCCATTTTTGATGAATTCCAAGCATTGGGAGTGATCTTTCATCTGAACTTACCCGACGACTTGGAAACTTTGTGTCCACCCTCGGCATGACCGGGCATGTTGATTCTGGACGATCTGATGCAAGAAGCTGTTCAATCCCCTCAAGTCACCCAACTGTTAACTCGCGGTACTCATCACTTGGAATTGTTTGCCATCACGTTGGTGCAGAACCTGTATCCGGGAGGTCGCGAACAGGCTACCCAAAATCGCAATTACCATTACACCGTGTTGTTTCGAAATCCCGCCGACACCCGTTACGTTAAAGCGTTGGGCAATCGTTGGATGGGAGACAGTCAAGCGTTTTGGGAACTCTATAAAAATGCCACAGCTAAACCCTACGGCTACCTGTTGATTGACAATCATCCGCGAAGTGAAGAAGCCATTCGATTCCGAACGCATCTCTTGGTGGACGAATCTTCACTCATTACCGTCTTACAACCGGCGCAAAGAAGTCGACGCAAGTTAAAAAAATGGGTAGGCAACGACAACGAGGAGGCATCCGTCGCCCATCCCGTTCCAACTGGACCCAACAAAGAGCTGATTTGCAACGACGGATGGGTCATCAACAAGAACGATGGAAAGAAACGACACGTCGGATGATTCGTTGGCACTTAGGACATCCTCGACCCACCCTCAAACAATCTCTAGGGGAAAAAAAGACAAGTGAAATTTGAAGCCAGTCACCTGTTCAAAAAAGGGTTACCTGGACGACCCAACAAAATACGCCGAGGGTTGTTAGCCGGTGGAGTGGCAGCTGGGATCATGGCACCTGTGGTGAGTGGTATTTTGTCGCATGTGATAAGACAGTCCAAAAAAAAAAACATAAAAGCAAGACGTGAACAGATCATCAATTCTACAACCATGAATACGGTCGTGTTACCCACGTTTCGTCGTTCGGCCTTTCGACGCCTTCCTCGTTCGTTGCAAGCACCCTGGGGACCTGGCATGCCAGGCACCCATTTTGTATTACGAGGGGATATGTACGATGTGGACATTCAAGATGTCAGCCCCCTGACCACTGGTCGTGCCGCCCTGGTGAAACGTCGTCGGAAAAAACGACGCCAACGCGCAGATGCACCCCCGCACCGCCGTCTCGACGATGGCAGGCCGCTCAACGCACTTACGCCAACCGCTTACCGCAGCGAATGTTGCGCAGCGTGAACTGGGGCCTGTGGAAGGTACGCAACAAGCTAACCCCCACCACCTTGACAGGCAAATTGGCAGGCGCCGCAGCTTTGGGAGGGGCCTCGACGGCGGCCCCTTTGGCGTTACAGGGTACGTTGGTAGGACAACTTCTTCTCAAACAAAAGGTATAAAAGTCCACGTTTTTTTTTACATCCAACAAAAAGAAGAAAGAAATCCCTGTGTCATCCCGACGTCAGAAAGGAGGGTTGGGCCCTTTCGCTCAACAGATGGCTTTGTATTCCCTTGCACCTCTGGCCACTGAAGCCGTTGGCAACTTATTAGGAAACATCGTGCCGGGACTGGTAGGACAAGGAGGTGCCGGGGCGTTTGATTCACCAGGCAATTCACGCATGATTGGATTGCCCAATCACCTACCACCCAACACCTACTATCAGCTTCCTCGTTCATCCCAAATAGGAGGTTTGGTCTTTCCCCAGAGAAAGAAGAACAAGAAGCGTGTGGGTGAAAAGAAAAAAGGAAAAAGACGACGCTCTCAAAAAGGAGGACTCGGCCCTCTGGCTGTGATGGCTGGTTTGAGTTTGGCCCCCATGCTGTTAAATTCTTTGATGCCTCAACAACGTCGCATGCCTCCACGACGTCTATAAAAGAAGAAGAAATCTTGTTTGGAACATCTTTTTTGTTAGAAAAAAATCATGGCTCCCCCTGTAGGTGCGTGGCGTCGTTATCCACCCAATCGATATTTTAACCCTTCCTCGGCAGCCGCCAAGTGACTCAATGATGGTTTCACAGCTCGACCGACCCGACCTCGTCTCAAACCAAAGACAAAGAAGCGGGCTTCCCTAGGAAAGGTCAGAGGAAAGATGGGTAAAAAAGGATGGATGGCCGCTGGGATGATTCCTATGGTAGCAGGTCTGGGCACGTTATTAGGCAGTGTGTTAAAACCGAAAAGCAACAAAAAGCAAGAAGGTAGTGGAAACACGCCTTGGCGAGTGCTCACTCACCAACCCTTTTTACTGACCTTAACATCGATGGAGGTCCTGGATAAAGAAGAAAAATACAACAAGCCAGTACCGAGGAGTTGAGGGCTTTGACAGAATTGATACGCAACGTGTACGACGGGGTGATCCCCATCCCCACAGATATCAAGTTGCCCTTGAAAAAGCATATTAAAGAGATTTGACGAATCAGTGGCCTGAAAACCCCCTTGTACGAACGTCGTGCCCTCCTTCTCTCGTTGGGGAGATGACGTCTCCCTTTTGTGCGCCTTGGCTTGAAAGCCTTGACAAAATGAGTGAAAAATATGCCAAAGAGATGATCCTGGTACCCAAACCACCCGAAGAGATAGCCACTCAAACAGGGGGACAAGGAGCGGACGATGGTATGGCCCAATTTTGGAAACGTCGGTTGTTGGTGGATGAGCTAGATCATGCCCCTCACGTGGATGAGATGATGAAAATCATGGATGACATAAAAGAAAGTGAAGGACGCGCTCTGCCTCCCTCGGTCCCTGATTATGGGTTGGGTAGCAGTGACTACTTTCGCTCGCAACGTCAGTTACAGAACGTACAACCGCGCACCATCAAGTCGATGTTTAAGGACACCCCACGTTCGACAAAAACGTCTCGTACACCTCCACCTCAAGTTCCCTTAAGAAATGCAATACCCCACTCCTTTCAAGATGCCGTAAGACGACAGGAGACGATGGATCAGGATTTGGATACATTTCAAAAACAAGCCGAGGCCGATCTAGCGGCAGCCATGAAATCCGGCAACACCACCCGGATAGAAAAAGCTCGGCAAAGAATGGCTATCGTGGATCGCAACATTGATGAAATCACGGCGCAAGGTATTGAATTAGATGCATTGGAATGGGGTCGCCCAGACAATGAAAAACAAAACACCTATGGAGAAGACGACGAGAGCCTGTGGCAACAAGACCGACGAGCGACCTTACAACAACGTCAAATCCAACGCTATCATCAACTGGAAAGAATGTTTCCTCAGCCAGGCATGCCACCCCCACCTCCATTTTCCACACGAAGCAAAGACCGCGTGTCGACCCATCCTCCTGTGGCAGGATCGTTTCGTGAAGCCGTGGAACGTGACGAGACCATGGAACGTGAATTCGAAGGGTTTCGAGCCAGAGCTCAAGATGCCTTGACAAGAGCAAAAAATCAAGGAGACACAAAAGCCATTAAAAAAGCCCAGCAAAAACTAGCCATTGTCCATCGCAACATTGAAGCCATCAAAGATCAAGACGAAAAAATCGATCAAATGACCTATGGGGAAGAAGATACCACCCAGCGACGCCCTTATATTACTGTCAACTACTAGCTGTTACGTAGTAGTAGGTTTGCACTGTGATTAAGAATTCACTTAATTTTCTGGTGTATTTGTTTTGGTGGTGGGCTTCTAATTGCTGAAATGTTTGTAAATGAGAACAAAACTGGGCCCAAGTGGACCCTTCTTCAGACTCTGAACATGCTGGTACAGTTAGATGGCAAGGAACGCACAGCAGCGGAATACAAACAACTCCTAGAAAACCATGGGTTTATCGACATTCAGACAAAACAACTCGAGTCTTCTGCAGGCACAGATGCCATATTATGCAGCTACTAACATTGTGTGATAACACTTATTGATTGCCTGGAAGGGCCAGACATAAGTCAATAAGCATTTTATTACAATTCAAGTGTAAATTGTCTATTCTGATAACATGCAGGTTAATTATGTCACTAATTCACCATTGATTACACATACATGTATCTTATTGATATTTATATGAACATACAGGAAGAAAAAACAAAAACGTTACAGGAACTCAGGTATTAACAATTTATTACATTTACTAAGTAGTCACCCTACTGATATTGCAATACTGAAACCATATTACAGTACTGAAAAAAATAAATACAACTCTTTTAAAGCAAAAATTATCACAGATAAAGGAAGGTTGTTACAGTTGTCGGTTTAGAGATTGACTTTATAAAAACAGTTACATGTAGGCTACCACAGCAATTTTTTTATTTTTCATTTTTTTCATTTAATGTAATGGATGGATGTTCAGGTACCTTAACCAACTTATTACAAAAAGAGTTGTATTATAATACTTTAATAAACTATGAACTGTTTATACAAGTATATACTTTATTATTATTATTATTATTATTATTATTATTATTATTATTATTATTATTACAGACCTGCCAACCTCCAAAACATGCAAATCTGGAGACTTTGAAAAAGAGCCAAGAAAAACCTGGAGATTAGGACCTCAAACGTGGAGATTTCCAAAATATGTGTTAAATGAAAATAAAAATGGTAGATTTCTTGTTTCAAGGTATTCTTTACCTTATGCACATATCAATGTTTAGACGGATGGCGACATGTGAACACTTCTGCTGTCCCCTCTCTGGGGAATTTGACCACAAATTTTGCCCCACACTGCGGACATTTGAATTTGACGGTGCAGAGGACTGGGTCCTAAACTCGTGGTAAAAGAGAAGCCATCTTGGATAATCCAAGGTCAAAGATCGGAAAGTGGGTAACGATGGCATTTAATTATTATATTTTTATAACGCAATACACTACAGTGTGCCATCTCGTATTCAGTATAATGTAAAGGTTGTTTGGTGAATATTGTAATTCAATTTTGATGAAACCAAAGCTGGATTTTAAGCCTTTTTTAATCGTTAAAGTGACTGGTTATAACTTCTTAAGGAGCGGTTTCACGATAATTTAGCTTACGTTAGTGACCTTAAAACCAGTTTTATTCACAAGGAGTAACCAAAATAATCGTCTAGGTTTGTTAAATGACCCTTCAACTGGGGCGGATGGAATTGGATTGCGTTTGACCTTTTTGAAATGTTGATGTTTGGCCCTTGAAACTTTACAGAGAAAGCTAAGAGATCTCGCGTAAAAATATTTTATATCATGGAACTACACATTGTGTTTGTTATTGTCCTGTAAAGTACGCATTGAGGAGGACTGTTTTTCGAGTTTCAGTTATGGTATGAGATGATGTTTGTCAGAGTACACAGAGGTCCGTGTAACCTTTGCTCATTCAACTACACATGACAATTTCGTAGTATTTCACTATGTAGTCTTTCTGGAAAGGTACATTAAAAATGTTCCTGTATAATTAATTCGGTGTGGTTCCAATATTTAATACAGCTCAGATCACTTAGTACCAGCACAGATAAATGAAGCTCAATTAATAATGAATGCAATATCCTCTCAACACCTTTTCCACTACTGCAGGGAAACAATCTGCAACTCTCGGAGATTGTTTTTCTTTCTTGACTTTATTCAACGTTTATTTCAAATTACTTCATTACTTTTTATACATGTCATCGGCACGGTTTTGTTATCCCCAGGTGTGGATATTTTATCAAATTTGGACTATTTTCCAGTCCCAAAGGTCGGCAATTTGACCAAAAAATTGCAAAATTTCAAATGCCGCACCCTTGCCCATACCCCCCCTCTCCGTCTAAACATTGATACGTGCATTATTTGCGCTACCTATTGTATTCTTTTGCCAGCTTTCCCAGAGACCTAAGCACACCTATGTTTCACAGGAATGAAGTTGGAATTGTACCCAGATTTCCCTCAAACATTAGATCAGGGTTGTCCACAACTATTCAAGTAGTTGGAAAAAATTTCTAAGTAGCCAAATAGTGCTTATCAAGCACCGAAGGCGATCCCTTCTAGGGGGGTCTGCGGGCATGCCCCCCCCAGGAAATTTTTACATTTTAAGTCCCCAGAACGGAGTTTCCTTGATTCTGAGTACAAATTTCCAATAATGTCAGTTCCAAAAGTTATCGCAACTTTTCAATTTTATTTGTATAAGCTCATGCCTTCAGTGGTTTTCTACATGTAATTCCCAGAACTCAACGTAGTGAACTAATAATCTTGTATCTCTGTGTCAACCAGATTATATTTACGTTAATAAACTGCAATGGGAAATAAGTTTCATTTCCATATATCTGCACCAGTAAAGGAACAAATAATTTGTCTTTTGAAAAAATATATATATCACAAAAGTAGCCGGCACAAACAACCCAAGTAGCCGGTTAATTCTGCCAGCTGCCGGCTGCCGGGTGTTAGGGACAACCCTGATTAAATGTGACAAATTTGGCCATTTTCAACACGGATTTTGCAATGTTGCTTCATACTACCTGAATTGTTTGGCAATTTCAAGATTTTCTGATTCACAGTGAGATTTGGAGGCCAAATCATGACACCGTGAGTTAATACCCCAAACCGTGAGTCTCACAGTGAATCACGGTGAAACCGTGAGAGTTGGTAGGTTTATTATTACTATTATTATTATTATTATTGGTTGAAAAAATTTTCAACTCTGTTTGAAAGAGGAAAAAATTAAGCATCCCAATTCTCTTTTAATCACCACCCCCCTGTCAGTGTTGAAATGGTTTATGATCCCCCCCGTCAAAATCTATGCACTACCCCCTCCCCCACTCCCCCCTCCGTGGTGTTTTACATAAAGCAGTATCAATGCCTCTCTTCTCAATCGCCCTTGTAAGGAACTTAAAATGTCGTACATGTAAACCAGGACTGAGGTGCTTTTATATACCGCAGCTGATCCGCACATTTTCTTACACCCCAGCTATGGATCAGAGCAGAAAAGAGATCGTTGTTCCTCCACCGATTCCAGATAAAATACAAGATCTAATTTTTGCTTTCCGAGAGTCAAAGGCGCTATTTGCATCATGTGAGCTGGGCATTTTTGATCTTTTACACGACTCCAAGACTCCACAGTCGGCTGAAGAAATTGCAGCAAAGATGAAGGCCGAACCTGGCGCTACAACACGCCTCATGGATACTCTTGTTGCACTGGAATTGCTTCAAAAGACCAAGCAAGGCGAATCGTGGTTGTATACGAACACCAAAATGGCGAGCCAGTTTCTAACCCAGTCGAGCCCCGATTCTGTGGATGGTTACATCAAGCACTCAAACAAAGTCTTGTATTCTCTCTTTGGTAATTTAGAGAATGCAGTTCGGGAAGGATCAAACCAGTGGATAAACACTTTTGGACTATCCTCCGAGGAAGCGTGGAAATCTGCGTACAACACTGATGAAGCGAGGTTGCGATTTCTGAGAGCCATGCATAGCACGTCACGCCATTCCTGTCACGCTGTAGTTAAGGCATTTGACTTGAGCCAGTTCCATAGCTGCTGTGATTTAGGGGGTAGGTACAATAAGAATTATCGTTACCTACAGTATACAGTTAACTCTGAAAATTACCACCATTATATGATTTCCCATCTAAATCGCGTTTAAACATTGTTCTTATTCAGTTTTGAGTTATGCCAAGAAAATGTTTGTCTTATTGTCTAGAATCTCAATTATCTGGACTATTTTTGATGGTCCTATTGTGTCTGGATAATTGGAATTCAATCATACCAAATCTATACAGGATCCTATGGGGTGTTCTTGGATCCTGCAGGGGTCCTGTAAGATCCTTTAACAGGATCCTGTAAAACCATAAAGGATGCCACAGGATACTAAAGGAGATCCTGAAGGATCCTACAGCACTCTAAACAAGATCTTAATCAGGATCTTAATGTGTTCCAGAAAATATCCACACTCCCCCCCTCAAAGGATTTTTTTTCATTTGAACCTCCCACTCCTCTGGAAATTTTTGTTTTTGCCTTTAATACCCCCCTCCCTCTTGGAATTTCTAATGAACCTCTGTGGTATAGCCTGTGTAGAAGGCGGTAATGGAGAAGGAGGGCGAGAAAGCAGGAGAAAAAAAAGAGGTTTGGGAGCTAGAGATGAGTCCCTAACTCCCAGATCCCCATTTTTCTCCTCATTCTCGCTCCTTTTCCCCTTCTCCACTTACAACTGCTAGGCAGCAGGCTAACTGTGGTAGGGCTATGGATATTTTCTGGAACCACACAGTAGGATCCTATAGGGTCTTAGTCAGATCTCATCAGATTCCTGGTTTAGGAAGTTTTACTAGGGGTGGTTCCTACTTTCTTGCATATTTGTTTTATACTCAGGTGGAACAGGAGCTATGACATACACTTTGTGTCAGTACTACCCAAACATGAAGATCACAGTGTGCGAATTGCAATCAGCTGTGGACTCTGCGCATCATTTCCAACCTTCGCTGGAAGATTGCCCCAATCAAGCAAACGTTTCTTTTGTGGTGGGTGATATTTTCCAACCTGATCTCCCAAAGGCAGAGTTGTACGTGTTGTCACGCATACTTCATGACTGGCCTGAAGAAAAAGTGAACTTGATACTTTCAAATGTCTTTGAGTGTTTGCCTTCAGGTGAGGGATAGGATTAAACGTGGTTTTCCTTTGCTACTGACCAGCAATGTTGTTTAATGCATGTTGCATTTTTCTCATATTATAGCCATATTATTCTTTCTCTGGGAGTGCTCAGTTATTCAAGGGAAGAAAGTAACTGCTAAATCCTGGTTAAAAGCCCCCTTCCCCCCCAGAACTGTAAGCCCAGCCAGGGAAGAGGATGAACTTGAAAAAGAGGGGGAAGGGTGTAATAAATTTTGTGCTCCAAAAAGGAGGGGTTATTATAGGAGGGAGCAGGCTTACTAGAGAGGGGGAGCTTACAGTGTGACTAAGAAAACCATTACACTGAGATATATTTATTGTGCCATGACCAATCAGACGCAAGATCAAACCACAGGGGAAAAAACACATTTACCACAAAAATAATTACTGAGTACCATTGTGGCTTCATCTTATGAATTATGTGATTGGTTTTCTTTCCCAACACAATAAACACTCCAGAAAAAAATTTTAGTGTTCTTGGTTTTCTTAGTTTCACTGTATTAGAGGATTTACAGTATGTGGCAAAATTTCATGTAAGCATTGCAGAGGAAGAATCCAACGTTTCATTGTACTGGAGTAAAATGATTTCACTTCAAGTTTTCACACAGATTCCCAGGCAGGTGAGTGGGCAAGATCAGAAGTTTCCTTCTGCTACCGGAACCAATCAGATTGCAGGATTTGAAGAATTCTGCCTGTTCACACACTGAGAAAAAAATATATTTCTCTAACCTGTGTACAGGGCTCATTTCAAGCGTTGTTGTTTTTGTTATGGTTTTTGTTCAGGTGGTTGTCTTCTCATTGCTGAAAGGATCTTGAGTGAAGACAAAACTGGACCCAAAAAAGCTCTCCTCCAGTCCCTCAATATGCTGGTACAGACACATGGCAAAGAACGCTCAGCAGCGGAGTACAAACAACTCTTACAGAAACAAGGGTTTATTGATATTCAGACAAAACAACTTGAGTCTTCTGCAGGCACAGATACCATTTTATGCAGAAAGGCTTAAAGATGGTCTCAAATAATATCACCTACATTACATTCTATAATGTGCACTTATTGATTGAGTCAGAGGACTGTACCTATAAGTCAACAAGGATTTTGTCACATGACCAATTTAAAACTGCTCATTGTTTACTCAGACAAAAAAGTTATGACCATTTCTAAAATAAATTAGCTTTCATTTGTTCACTATCATTGTTGAGCTTGAAGTCAAAACTGAGATGTTATTTTCAGTCAAAATTGTTCATTGTTTTTTTTTTGTAAAATTGGAGGTATCACACATAGATCTCACAACAGTCAGACCTTATTCTACTTATGGATGCTAGCTGTGTAGCAAACCACCTGAATTTAAATACTCATTTTCTGAGGATATCTTTAGTCACTGAGATCCAAAACAAACATTAATTAGATTTCTAAGCACCAAACTGGTGTATTGTTTGTTTGTTTGTTTGTTTGTTTTTTTGTTTATGATGTTACTAATTTAATCCAATCTCATTCAAGTTTTGCCCTCATGGAATTCTTGCATTTATCTTGTTTGCTTGTTTATTTTTTATGCTCTCAAACCATCCAGACCAGTATGTTTCAACTATGTAACACAACTGCGTATAAAAACACACCATAGTCATTAAGTATGTACATTGCATTTCTGAGAAAACACTAACTAAAATGAACTAAAAAAGTAACTTAACTTTATTGTCTCATTCTTATTAATAATAAACAGCTACTCCTACTATACCTTAATACAGTTACGCTGAAAGATTTATAGTTATTGTTAAGTAATAAATGTCCTGACATATGAGATGTAATAGGAAGTACTATATTGTACACATAAAAATGACTATTTTGCAGTTTGTTTAATTTTACAAGAGTGCTCCTTGTCATATTGACCTGAAACACAAAGGATAAATAATACATAATTACTTGAAAAAATAATAACTAACAATATCTTTTTATTAGACCATGCTAATTTGTCAGGCTATCAGGTAGAAAAAATAGACTGACAGGGAGGTGCAAATCCCTTTTTTGGGGGTAGTCAGGTATGCTACTGAAAGCAAGGTGCAAAGCCCTTTTTTAGGGGGGGTGAGGTATGTTACTGACAGGGAGATGCTAAGCCCTTTTTTGGGGGGTAGTCAGGTATGCTACTGACAGGGAGGTGGTAAGCCCTTTTGTGGGGGGATAGTCAGGTATGCTACTGACAGGGAGGTGCTAAGCCTTTTTGGGGGGTAGTCAGGTATGCTACTGACAGGGAGGTCCTAAGCCCTTTTTGGGGCGGGGATAGTCAGGTATGCTACTGACAGGGAGGTGCTAAGCCCTTTTTTGGGGGGATAGTCAGGTATGCTACTGACAGGAGGTGCTAAGCCCTTTTTTGGGGGGGGGATAGTCAGGTATGCTACTGACAGGGAGGTACTAAGCCCTTTTTTGGGGGGGATAGGCAGGTATGCTACTGACAGGTTAATACTAAGCCCTTTTTTGGGGGGGAGGTAGTCAGGTATGTTACTGACAGGGAGATGCTGAGCCCTTTTTTGGGGGATAGTCAGGTATGCTACTGACAGGGAGGTGATAAGCCCTTTTTTGGGGGGTAGTCAGGTATGCTACGGACAGGAAGGGGCAAAGCCCTTTTTTTGGGAGGGTGGTCAGGTATGCTACTGACAGGGAGGTGCAAAGCCCTTTTTTGGGGGGGTAGTCAGGTATGCTACTGACAGGAAGGTGCAAAGCCCTTTTTTGGGGGGGTAGTCAGGTATGCTACTGACAGGAAGGTGCAAAGCTCTTTTTTGGGGGGTCAGGTATGTTACTGACAGGGAGGTGCTAAGCCCTTTTTGGGGGGTAGTCAGATATATTAGATATATTAGTGACAGGAGGGTGCAGAGACCTTTTCAGGTTTGAAATTCGCGTTTTGGGCCTTTTGGAGGTTAAAAATTTCCTGATGGACTTATCTTGAGCAGAAAGATTTTGGCAGGACTTTTTTTAGGGTAGATAAAAAGCACACCTACCTCAGGGTTCTCAATTTTGTATCAAACAATTGTGTCAGTTTCAATTAGGAATTTGATTCAACTAACACCCTTGCCCATTGGATATTTTTGGGTACAGTACCTGATGGGCCTTTTTTGGGGGTATAAAAATTTGGCCTCAGTGGCGTCTCCCTATCACTAGAATATCTGAGACCCCTCCCCCTGCAACGTCTTTCCCTCCCTCCTAAGACCAATCAAGCTACATTCCAACAGGTGGTCACTTACGAATATAGTTGGTTTGGGTTGATGAGTGGCCTGCGTAGTTGCATCCTGCAATGCAGAGGTTTTTTGTGATTCTGGGTCACAGAAGCTTGTAGAGGTCCTTGTAACTTGTGACGTTAAACCTTAACAACATTAATATCTTGCAGCCCAGTTTCGTAGTGAACGTTCCTTTGTCTCCCCAGTATTTCATAATTTGTCCATTAAAACACACTACAAGCCATTCCTTAAGCCTTGTTGTCACTGAATTCTTAAACAGTTGAGTAAATGCAAGTGAGGAAATGCGAGAGAAATAATATAAATACTTTAAAATATTCTTTGTTTGTTTGCTGCCTGCATTAATGATAATCCACCAAAGTTAGAGTGTAGCTCTGGCAGTGCAATCACGAGTGGTTCACTGCAGCTCAGAATTTTTTAAAATTTTATAAAAACAATTAACATGAAATAAAATATAAGTTCTCAATAGATGCTTACACAGTACTCAAGCTTGAAGGCCTGAATCTTATATGATAATCCCTCAAAGTCCCACTCATATTGGCCCATACTGGCCCAAGTTAGCCAATACTAACAAATTTTCTCCCCCATTGAACCATAAATAGAAGCCCCTCACCAAGGAGGGTAAGACACTAACAATTCTAGACCCATTCCAGCTCACACCTACAACAGGGGGTGGTCGCATTTCTATTGAGAACATCCCAGTTGAAGAAGCGGTGAGGATTGAGAAAAGGAAGTATTCGAGAGGAACTTAGCCTGTGAACAGACTACATGGTGGGGAATAAGGCACAAGAAAATTTGACAAGGGCATAGTGGTACAAGACTCATTATGGAGCCAGCAGGCTGGTGCATATCATGACATCTCTCTTGTAGTCATCCTACCCTGGGTGCAGGAGGCATTTATTTTACCAATACGCAGTTGATGAAGTTCATTTTCTTCTGTTTAGATTTGCAAAACAATTAGTAGGGAGCTGATCTAGTTTGTTATTATATCAAGATTTACTCTTTTTTCCCCTTTTTTATGTAATTGTACTTTTTCAATTACCTATACATGTTAACTTTCTTTATAAACTATGCTTTTGCATTACTGTAATGATTTATAGTCATGCAAATTAAGCTCGTTGTTGATGTTGTTGTTGTTGTTCTCCAGACCTTGACCTGAGTGTTGAGACCCAGTAGTGGAGATTTACAGGGCCACGGTCATGCAATTAAAAACATCACATTTGCTGATCGTTTTTTTATGGCAAGCGGCATACATACCTGGCCCATGGAAATAATATTTTATGGCTGCTTTGTGAAAATCGCGCCCCTTTTGTTAATTTTCCCGATGCGTCAACAGCTCCTTGATCCTCCCCAGGAAGTGTGTGTTAGAACTAGTGTCACTTCCGTCACGTAATCTAGGAATGCCGTTCTCGACCTTCGCAGTGGGCACAAGCACAGTGAAAACCTGTACAGCTTTTGAAGCAATGCATCTTTTCTCAATCGCCCTTGTACGTTGTTTTTATCCTAAAACTGGCCTGAGGAGCTTTCATGTACCTTGGCTCATCCGCACATTGTCTTATACTTATACACGGGCTATGAATCAGACAGACAGAATAGTAACCTTGGCAGAAATAGTGTAAGGTACAGAGGACCCATAGTTTGGAATTTAATACCTAAAGCCATCAAGGATGCTTCCTCCCTACAGCTTTTTAAACAAAAACTTAGACGGGCCTCAAGGATACTGGAACAAATTCAATTTGAAAAAGAAGCCTGTCAGATAACATCAAAACAAACGGACTTTCTGTATTTTTAAATTTTTGTTAATTTTTGTAAATTAAGTACTAAGTTTTTGTTATAAATAGTTTTTAATTAAGTTTCTGGCAGGTCCCCACCAGCCTTTGGGTTGCCTCAAACCGACCTGCCTCAACAAAAAGTATATGTATGTATGTATGTATGTAGATCACAGCAGAAAGGAGATCACAGTTCCTCCGCCGATCCCTGATAAGCTACAAGACCTGCTTTTTGCTTTCCGAGAATCAAAGGCTCTATTTGCTGCATGCGAGCTGGGCATTTTTGATCTTTTCCACGACTCCAAGTCTCCACAATCGGCTGAGGACATTGCAGCAAAGATGAAGGCCGACGCAGACGCTGCAACGCGTCTTATGGATACTCTTGTTACACTGGAATTGCTACAAAAGACCAAGAAAGGCGAATCATGGTTGTATGCGAACACCCAAATGGCGAGCCAGTTTCTAACCCAGTCGAGCCCTGATTCTGTCTATGGTTACATCAAGCACTCAAACAAACTACTGTACCCTCTCTTTGGAAACTTAGAAAGTGCAGTTCGGGAAGGATCGAATCAGTGGATGAAGACTTTTGGACTGTCCTCAGAGGAAGTGTGGAAAGCCGTGTATGGCACTGAAGAGGCTCGACTACGATTTCTGATTGCCATGCACAGCACGTCACGCCATTCCTGTCATGCTGTGGTAAAGGCATTCGACTTGAGCCAGTTCCATAGCTGCTGTGACGTAGGGGGTGAGTAAGACTTGAATTTGTGCGACTTTGAAACTAATTGTTTTAAATGTATCAGATATGTGGATTAACAAAGTGTGACCATTCAAATGAAGCTATAATTGTATTTTATGCCATTTGCATATTATACCATCCTACACAAGATGGCTGTAAACATTTGAGTCTGTGGATGAAATCATAGAATGTGACCATTCAAACAAAAGTTACTGAACCTGGGGGTGGGGGGGAGGTGCTCCATAAATTTTTAGGTGGGGGTGTGCCACTGGGACTCTAAAATCGTTACCCCATGCCAGCAGGCCATGTTCAGCTACTTTGTGCAATCCTGTTCTAGACTAGACACCAAAATTTCTACCATATCCCAGACTGTAGTTTCCAGATAAACAATACCCTATTCAAGAATAGGGTATCCAAACATAAAACATACCCTACACAGTGGCACATACTGCATACCCATATAGCTTATATCTGGGAGTATCCCCCCCTCCCACTGCCTAGGCTACTGAGTAGTACTTCCCTGTGCTACTCTTGTTTGTGGTGATGTTGGTGGTTCTAAATATTGAGTCTGTGGATGAAATTCTAAAGTATGACCATTCTAATGAATTATTTATACCCAGGTGGAACAGGAGCTATGGCATACACTCTGTGCCAATACCACCCAAACATGAAGATCACAGTTTGTGAAATGCAATCAGTTGTTGATTCTGCACATCATTTCCAACCCTCATTAGAAGATTGTCCCAATCAAGCAAATGTTTCTTATGTGGTGAGGGATTTTTTCCAACCTGATCTGCCAAAGGCCGAGTTGTATGTGTTGTCACGCATACTTCCTGACTGGCCTGAAGAAAAAGTGAACTTGATACTTTCAAATGTCTTCAAGTGTTTGCCTTCAGGTGAGGGGTTAAACATAATTCTCCCATGCTACTGACCAGCACTGTCAATTAATGCATACTGTATTTTTCTCATTGTAGCTGGCAGTGATTCATTCTTTTACTGGGAGTGATCAATTTTTCAAGGGAAGAAATTAATTGCTTAATCCTGGTTAAAAGTCCACTCAGAACTATAAGCCCAGCCAGGGGAGGGGATGGACTTTAAAAAGAGGGGGAAGGGCATAATAAATTTTGTACTCCAAAAAGGGGGTTGTTATAGGAGGGGGCTGGCTTACTAGAGAAGGGGAGCTTACAATGTGACTAAGAAAACCATTAACACAACGATATATTTGTTTATTGTGCCATGACCAATCAGACGCAAGGTCAAACCACAGGAAAAAACACATGTACCACAAATTAAAACAATTACCATTCCGGCTTCATCTCATGAATTATCATCTTATGAATTATGTGATTGGTTTTCTTTCCCAGCACAATTATCACTCCAGACAAAAATGTTGGTGTTCATTGGCAAAATTTGCATTTCAGCATTGCAGAGACACACTAATATTCAGATGGTGCAACCCAAGTCGAGACTTAACACATTGTGGATGAATGGTAAATGTTGTGTGTCATGCTTGATTGTATGACCAGCTCTTATGCAACCTACCACAGGACTCAACAACTTGACCTCCAGACCAGATGTGTAATTTACTCATATAACCCCTTGACCAGTGAGCCTTCAAGTTCTCTAACCTGTGAACAGGCCTCATTTTAAGCCTTGTTGTTTTTGTTATGTTTTTGTTCAGGTGGCTGTCTTCTCATTGCTGAAAGGATCTTGAATGAGGACAAAACTGGACCCAAAAAAGCTCTCCTCCAGTCCCTCAATATGCTGGTACAGACACACGGCAAAGAACGCTCAGTAGCGGAATACAAACAACTCTTACAGAAACAAGGGTTTATTGATATTGAGACAAAACAACTTGAGTGTTCTGCAGGTATAGATGCCATTTTATGCAGAAAGGCTTAAAGATGGGTGCAAATAATATCACCTACTTTACACTCTGTAATGTGTACTTATTGACTGAGTCAGAGGACTATATGGCAAACCACCTGACTTTTCAGATGAAATCTTAAGTGAGAACCAAAACAAACCTTAATTAGATTTCTCAGCATAATAGCACCAAAGCATAATAGCACCAAGTTTTTCCCTCATGGATTTCTAGCATTTATTTTGTTTGCTTGTTTATTTGTTTTTAATATGCTGTCAACCAGCCTATTTAAATACCAGTACATATCAACTGTGTAACAGAACTGCATATAAAAACACACCATAGTCATTAAAAATATACATTGCAGTTCTGAGAAAACACTAACTAAAATGAACTAAAAGACTTTAAACTTTACTTATCAGTATCTTAATTTTATCATGTCTCGTTCTTATTAACCGGCCGTCGCTATGGCGACCGCCGGTTTATAAAATGGACACGGTTTTTGGTGAAAGCAAGTTGGCTTAACATACGAACAAAGTGCTGTAAAGCTTGTGGTACGGGTACTCAAGAGCGGTGCTGTCTTATATAAGACGCATGCGCATACAGTACAGCCCAAAAACAATGCACGCGCAAGAACTTCTTTTTGCATACGCAAGCCGGGAACTTCTTGCGGCTACTTGCGGGACGCTTGCGCTTGAATACTGCAAGCCGCAAGAACTTCTTTGCGTTTAGAAGTTAAAACCGCAAGAACTTCTTTATGGTAAAGATGTCCGCACCGCAAGTAAGCACAAGAACTTCTTTGCGCTAACATCTTAAAAACCCGGAACCCGGAGAAGGTAAAAAGGAGACCACTTTGTAGTGCAACGCACGTTCGAAATCGGCTGCCTTTGTTGCTTGCAATCAGTTGTTTATTTGGTCGCTTGTAAGTTTTTTCTTCGGTTTAGAATTTTTTATCTGATAAAGAGTTCACTAGGTTCTGAATTTGACGCTGGTCGCCTTCAATGTTATTTTTTAACGGCTAGGGAGAAACGAGACTCAAACGAAGCACGCGTATGTTATTGTTTATTATGTGTTCCGGAGTCCCAGACATGCGGTACAGTATGTTGCCCAGTTTTCGTACGGGCCCAGTTTTCGTACAAAAAGAACTTTATTTGATTATTTTCGTCGGTCATTTAAATCTTCGTCAACCGAAGAATTCCAAAAGTAAAAGGAACATTTCAGCTATAAATTGCCGGTTTTGCCGGGCTTTTTGACGAAGAAGCAGGTCAGTGCGGACAATTTCTTTCGAGGTGAGTAAAAGTTTAGCGGCTAATATTTGCACTTTTCACTGCACAGTAAAGGTATTGTAGATGAACAAATAGCCCGTTTTGTTGGTAATTTTGCAAGGAACTTCATGAGTTTTGGGCAGATGATAGATAAAAGATGAAAGTGAATGGAAAAACTTTCAACGCCAGCTTAAATTTAACTGCTCCTGAATTTTAGCGGTAAGAATCTTCGCATACATTTCGACCTACTGTGCCAGTTTTCGTACACTTAGCTGCGCCCTTCTAAAAACCTATTTTAAAATAAGTTAAAGAACTGAATTTTAAACTTTACTGTTCGAAAACTAATAAGTCGCAAGTGCAGCAAAGATTACACAACAATCCTTGCAAAGTACGATACGCTACATGTATTTGTTGTGGTATAACAGCGACGCTTTACATCCAGGTCATGCAAAGGTCACGAATATTTAATAAACTTAATCCCACGCAAACAATCTAAATCGTCAAATAATTAACTAAGGTAGATGTCTATGCATAGAATGTTGACATACACCTTGAAATATCGTTAGTTTACCGGTTTTACCGATTTTTTTCACTCCTTTGCGATTCTAATAAATGTTTACAAAAGTAGGTAAGAAAAGCAAGCGTAAGCGGAAACGGAAGTAAAGCGTTTGCTATTCTAAAGGCGTAAGCGGAAACGGAAGGAAAACGTCGAATCTTACACAGGCCTTTTCTTAACAGTTGTAATACGCAGAATAGTAACCTGTCAACTACCTTTACCAAGGCAGTAAATGACGTACGAGACAGTGGATTGAGCGTAAGAAAAGCCGCCCAAAAGTGAGGGACAAAAAAAATCAACACTGCAGGATCGATTAAACATCCACCCCCCGAATAACCATTTGCTTTGTACACCAAACATTGGTCGCTAAACCGATATTTATTCACAAATCGAAGAGAAAACACGATAAGCACTCAGCAGGGTGGCTGACACATCAGTTTTCGTCGAGCGTTTTCGTGGAGAAATGTTGTTTTGTCGATGTACGAAAACTGGGCCAGGTGTACGAAGACTGGGCAACTTAGGAGTTTTGGGAAAAATGGCATAATTTTGAGCATACGTCGATCAAGCGGTCAATCGTTTTATATATTAAAGGTAAGTAAATGGGCTATCTTTAAAAGAAATTTCAGAAATTTTCGTCTCACAGACGAAAAGATATAGCGATTACAAACTAAAGTGTACGAAAACTGGGCAACACTCTGTACGCTTAGCGGCGCGAAAGATTTCGCTCGATTTATTTCACTTAAATAAGGAACAACGGCAAAGCACAGTCCATCCGTCACATTATTAATGAACCGACATTCACCTGTTCAAAAATCTTAATTGGAAAAACACATTATGTTTGTAAAAATAGTTCCATTCACTACGCTGAAGTCGATATCACATTTTAAAACTTCGAAGTAAACCAAAGAAGTCTGAAGGAAACTAAAATTCCGCGATCTGAAAGAAATTCGACACGTCAATTCTAACCTGAGTAAACACAAATCTGCCGTATGCAAATGTCGTACGATTTGCATGAATGACATTTTGTAACGCAATGCATGAGCAGTTCTCTAAGCCGTCAAAACAGCAAGCCCCAGGCAGCAAGCTGTGTCGAAAGGCGAATGTGTAGTTGAAATCATATGTTTATGCTATTTCTTCGAGTATTCCTTTTCTGCTGGGAAATTAAAGTGGTAAAGATGCAGGGATTCTTGACGAGTTCATCCACGAGATGGCATGACTTCCTGCACGTGCAAGTCTTGTCTTGTCTTGCCTGTCAAAGAAGAGTTCGCGCAGTTTGGCACAATTATAGCTTTTGGACTTTTTTGTTTCTATTTCTTTGATGGAATAAAAAACTGAATTGAGTCAGTTCTGAGTTGAACCCGTATTACCGTATCAGACACGCTTAAAAAAAATTGTTCATGTTTTGTCATGTGCCGGAGATCATGTTTACCGGTTGTTTTATCTTGCAGTCGGAAAGCTGGCGGATATTCCATTTCGTGACGTGAATTTTCTTCGATACTTCGGTTGTTCGAACATTTGCTTCCTTGAGTTTTTGATCAGCCTTGCGAACTTTCGCTTGACTTGGCGAATTGTCGCGCCAACGCGGCGAAAAATCGCTCGAAAGCTCGGCGATATTTCAAAGAGAATAGAGTGCGACATTCTCTCTCATTACTTTTGCAAATTACCTCACACTAACACGAGCACTACAAGTTTCTTCGGCTGGACCCGCAGTACTTCTTGCGCCTTCTTGCGGCTTGCGGTAACATTAGTAACTTCTTGCGGCTTCTTGCGGAGTCTGGAAGGGGGGGTCCTGATCCCGCATTCCCACTCCTTTACCACGAGAATCCCGCATCCCGCACTTTTTTCATCGCTATCCCGAATTTCGTTTCTTCTTTCCCAAAAATACATTAAAAAAGACTAATTTCTGCAAAAGCTAATAAATTTAAGATGTAGATTAGGCCTTTCGATTGATATTTGGCGCTCGCCTGGTTGATTCGCTTTTGCCGCTGTAAGGGTTTTTTGGGTCGTGACGATTTCCCGAAATCCCGACAGACAGGCAACAAAATCCCGCCGGCATCCCGTACCCAAATTTGGTGAATCCCGCTTCCCTCGTAGCAGTCAAATCCCGAATCCCGTCAAGATGTTTTGCGTTTTCCCGAATCCCGCACCGTATTTTGGTCAAATCCCGGATCCCGAGAATACCCTTTCAGACCCTGTTTCAACTTCTTGCGCTTCGAATGTTCTTGCGGGTAAACCGCTAAAACATAGCACTTTCACTTCCGCCGGCTTGCGTGTTCTTGCGGCGCAAGAACTTCTTGCGCCACTTCTTGCGCGTGCATTATTTTTGGGTTGTACTGTATTAGTCTGCTGAATGTTACCTTCGTGTGTTCTTTTCTTTTAATTTACAGTATTTAAGGTATCAACGACGAAGGGTTGTTAAGTTTGGGGTTTTTTGTAGTTGTCTTGTAAAACGCATGCGCAATTGAGTAAAGCAGCTAATAGGATGGAATGCGGAATTGGCTGTGTTGTCTGATCTAGTTAGTGGTTATGGTGAAAATTTTTTTAGCGCAGGGTGTTTTTTTATCGGGATTGACATTTTGAGGGTGTAAAAATGTGGGAGTCAGAAGGATTTGTGAATGTCAGGAGCATATCACGCTTCTGTGAATGTGATTTGCTTTGAAAGTTGCGTTTTGTATAGGAGCGGTGTAACATTGTGCTGCGTTTTATGGGGGGGGGGGGTTGCGAAGTGAATTGTAGGGTTTCTGATTGGCTAACTTGTAATTCGCAGCGGGCAAAAAGGACAGTTGCGTTTTGCCGGCGTGGGCTAGGAAGAGAAGGAATTGGTACTAGAATGATGATGCAATATTAGTGGATTGCACCATCAGTACATGATAGTTCTGACTTGTGAACGGAGAGAGATGAGTGTTTATTTGAGGCGAGAAGTTGATACGAAAGAATCGTCATTAATAAGGAGATCAATTAATAGGGTAGGTGTTACGAGTCTTTTTGCATTGAAAGAACGAAAATATCTGAATATCATCGACGGATTTGTGTGGTTTGCGTGTGGTGTACGCTAAAGGCCACGAGCAGTCTCTCTTTCCGTTCAGAGATAGTGAAGGAAAAGAAAAACAAGCGAGTGAGCGCGAAATCGATTGCGGCTCGACAGGCGCGTTAGCTTTCAAAGACGTGGGCGACTTTCATCCCCGCCCGCTTGTTTACTTTTGCAAGGGGATTCCCGGGTTAGCAAACCGGATTTAAACATCACGTCATGAGATATGCCTTGACGTGCCCCATACTCTGACGATCTGCTTGAGCTCCTGTTTATCAAGCGTTATATTTTGATTCTACTGCTATGTTCACTGTTTGTATTTAAGGTCTAGGCACAACAGTAAATACTTCGTCGTCCCGGTGTGAGCATTCTCAGTTGTGGACGAATTTATATCGACATTCAATGTTTGAGTGAATTTGCGTTTTTCAGCACAAATAAAAGCGATAAGAAAGATAAGCTGAGTCATCAGAGTTTAAACATTACATCATCCAGTAACGTTATAGTCAAAATATTGTGTCACACAATCACACTTTTCGTCACGCCGATTCGTATAAATAGAGGATCGCGCTAACATTTGTGAAACCTAGGGGTGGGGAGGGTCAGAATGGCCGGTTAAAATGCCCAATGGGCTTTCTTGTTAATAATAAATAGCTACTCCTACCTTTCTACAGTTATACTGGAATATTAGTTATTGTTCAGTAATAAATGTGTGATCCTGATGTGTGAGATGTAATAGGAAGTACTATGTACAAGTGAAAATGACTATTTTGCAGTTTAATTAATTTTACAAGAGAGCTCCTTGTCATAATGACCTGAAACACAAAGGATAAATACATATTTTATAATTTAAAAAACAATAACTTACAATACTTTTTATTAGACCTTGCTACTTTGTCAGGTTATCAGAAAGGTCATCAGAAATTACGCTAACAGTGCTTGTATGGGAAACCAATGTTAAATATTTTTGTGATATTTGAACTTACGCATCACTCAAAATAGTAGGCATTCCCACATTGCCTCTTGTTTTATTTCAAACGTAATGGCAATCAAATTCACATCTTTACTCCTGTAAAATTAATGTGACAGTGAAAGTCCACAATAAGTCTGAACTCCCAAGTACTCACCCTTGAGTTGTATGTCCAGTTAAGTTCTGACTTTTCAACTTTCTGTACCAAGTGGGAGGATCTGACTTTGTCTAAATATAAAATATTGTTTTAATTTTTTTAATGAATGGTAAAGTGTTTTTAAATTAGATTTCTCTTGTTCACCTTATATTGTCACTAAAAAGCCCCACCAGGGGAGTGTCAATAAAGTATTGTTATTGTCATTGTTATAATCAGTGTATATGTTGTAGTTCAATTTTACCCTTGGTTCAATTTTTATTTTGTTTTGTTTCATATTCATAATAATGATGATGATGTTGATGATAATAATAGGCTTTACTTATAGAGGGTAAGCACTTGACAGTGGTAAAAAATACTGATAACTCCATGGCCCTCACTACAACACAAAATATTAGATAGCACCTAAAAAATTAAAAAACTATAACATATTCACTCACTATATACACTAAAAAATCAACTAATGAAAAATACTATGAGCTTAAGATAAAAAAAATGGTAATAGAAAAAAAAGGTAGTAATGATTACCATTAAACTCTTAGTTATCATATATTAACATAAAAAAGAACAAGGGAAAATAAAAATTTAACCAAGGATAAAATTGAACTACAACATAATAATTATGCAACAGTGAATGCATTAATGCTGTTAAAATTTCAATTTTCCCTGACCTCTCTTTGCAATATCAATTTCCCCTGACTCAGATTACAAATCTCTGACTTTTCCCTGTCCTTGAACTCTTTTGCATCTCCCAATCACTAGAATAGTGAGTTCCTCATCCCTGGCAACAGACTTTCCCTCCCCTCTCAAGACCAAACATGCTATGTCCTAACAAATGGTCACTTACAAATATGGTAGGCTTTGGTCGATGAGCAGCTTGCAGAGATGCACCCTGAACTGCAGAGGTTCTAAGACGTGATTCTGGGCCGTGGACACCTGTAGAGGTCCTGGTAATCTGTGATGTTGAACCTCGGGATGAATGTAAACCAAGAATTGCCTGTTTCATCACAGCCATCTCCTGCAAAAAAACTCTTATTATACTTGATTCTCTGAATTCCAAGACTCCTCAACACATAGTTTAACTAGATACAAGAAAGTCAATTATTTTCTAAGTGAGGATGCAAGTTGACTCCCTTCTAAGCAAATTTTCACATACACATCACATGTCCATGTGTATGAAGTACAGGTCCATCCCTTTCTCTGGAACAAATTGAATTACAACGTACCTCTCGTTGATTTAACAGTCTTTCCAAGTCTGAGGATAACTGATTCCGAGTCTTAACAAGATCTTCTTTTTCTGCTTTCAACTTGCTGTGAAAGGAACACACTCAATGAATTTTCTGTCAATGAAGTACTTCAACGAGGCAGGGGATGAAATGGCTGGCTTTCAGTCACCTTAGCAAGTGATCATATGATATAAAGGATTGCAATAGGCAAAGTTGCATTCAAGACACACGCAGCCTTAAGTGCATAGCCAAAGCTTCCACAGAATAAAGCAACCAGGCCCCAGTTGTTCAAAAGGTGGATAGTGCTATCCACCGGATAAATCTCTATCCAGTGGATAACCCAATTGGTTTCCCTAATACTTATCCACTGGATAGCTATTTATCCAGTGGATAGCGCTATCGACCTTTTGAACAACTGGGGCCAGGAGTACAAATTCTTCCCCCTGAATGAGGTGCTGCTCCATAGCAGCATTATCCCCATTATCATTGTCAGGTTTGACTTTTCTTAAAGGTTTCTCTGAATATAGAGACTGAGAGACCATGTGGAGCAAATAACATTCCTGTCTAAGAAAACAATGAGATGGCAATTCAAGATCAGCCTTCAATCACCTGAATCCTTTAGACTGAAAGTGAAATGTCCTTCAGGAGTACTTTTTAATGACCACATACAATGATACTGTGCAGGCCTTTTGATGGTGTGCGAAAGATATTAGGAAATTATGCAGAATTTCCAGGAGGTCACGTTATGCAGCAGAAAAGGTCTGTTGTGTGGCAAATTATGTGATTTCTCTGGAGAAGATTTCACATAGAACATGTACTGTCATTAGATTCACAACAACATTGAAGATTCCAGAGGCTCCAGCATGATGTTTCCAAATGCTAAATAGCCTTAGATTAGCATTTTTTGTTTGTTATTGCATTTTTTATCAATTATAAGATTTCTTACGGATTATGCGATTGAATGCAATTCAAGATCACTATCGTGCAAAATTGCATCATCACATAATATCAGAAGCCCTGTATTGTGCCTCTTCTGACAATATACTAAATGGGGTGATAAATTTTTACTGACCTCATATCTTCCTCCATTAATGCCATCTGTTCAGTGAGTGTCTGATTCTGAGCATCTCGTGCTCTTATACTTTCAATCAAGTAGTTGTACGGCTGCTGAGCTTCATTTAACAGTGATGTGGCTTTGGACAACTACAAGAAATACATTGTTACAAAGAATAAGTGATAAAAAACATTTCTTTTCATGTTTATTCATCGTTAGTAATAAATTAGTAATAAATACAACAGCTTCTCCTTTTCACTCGAGCTGGGACAAAAAGAAGCCAAAACAAGTCAAGTTTTACTATATATTGCATGTATTAATATTTAAATTACCTCTTTTCCAAGCAAGTCTTTCTTCTTCTTTTCTCTTTCCATCTCATTTCTCAGTGATGTGTTGGCTCTTTCCAACTGAAGAACTCTTCTTGCCAAATGAACACTTTGAACAATCAAACATCAGTCAGTTACAAGACATGCATAGTTAACCATGGCCACTGAATCAGTCAGTTCCCAAAAAGCAAAAGGATCAGACACAGTCAGACAATTGGACAGACAGTCAGTCAGCCAGTCAGAGAGCTAGTAGACAATCACACAGTCAATTAGTTAGAGTCAGTCACACTATTAGTCACAAAGGCAGCCCGTCAAGAGGTAGACAATCAGACAGCCATTTTATGTGTGAGACATTCAGACAAACAATTTTATTAATCAGACACAGTAAGTCTTCTAATCAGGCATGTAGACAGACAGTCAGTCAATGAAACAGAGAAACAGTCAGATAATTAGACAGACAGTTAGCCAATCAGGCAGGTGGGCAATCGGACAATCAGTCAGATAATTGGAGGTTAATCAGGTAGGTAGACAGTCAGTCTTTCAGTGAATTAGACAGTTAGTCAAAGACAGTCAGTCAGCTAATCAGGCAGGTGAACAATCACACAGTCAATGAGTGCTATTGAGGTAGCTATGATTGTTTAACCCTTTAAGCCCTAACTGTGATGAAAATGAACTTTCCCTTTACATTATCACTACTTGTTCAAACATTCAAGTGATGAGAATAAAGGAAGTGATCACCAAGGATAAGCTGATATTTAGACAAATTCTCCTTACTAGTTCCATAAGAAATGTATGGAGAACAGTAAGGAGAATATGCATTTTTATATCAGGGCTAAAAGGGTTAAGACAAAGTTTTTGAAGCTTAAGATAAACTTGTGCACATAGACCACTCTTACTACCTTTGTTGCATTCTTCTCTTAGCTGTGCTTGGCACATTAGCACCATACCCATACGAAAACAGGACTTTTTCAGCATCTGATTCATTTTCAACTAAAACACAAGGTGGAATAAACAGGATAGCAAACTTTTTTGCATTAAAATGAGGACATGCACGAAACAAATTAAACAAAGTCCACCAACAAAACATTCACCATTCAAAAATAGACATTTCACTCATTCATTCCCCATTTTAACTTACATTCCTTCAAAGTATATGGCATTTAAAATTTTAATGTTCTCCCATTCGAAAGTGGTTTATCAAATCTGACGATAATAATATTTATAATAATAATAATAATTAATAACAATAATGTTGATCAATAACAATTATGATAATAATAATAATGATAAACATAATAAGAAGAATAAATTGAGAATAACTTTGTCCTAAAATCGTTAAAGCATATAGTTGCCACAGAAATCCATTTTCAAATTCTGACTTTTCCCTGATAAAATCTGGATATCACCCGACCAAGAAATACAAGTCATAGATCGTAGCAGCTGTCTCCATCCTCTGCTTAAGGCCATCCCATCTGCCCATTTATTATTAAAAATCTTACTTAACAGCTTGTACCAATAAATCAATGCTGTTAAATTTCAATTTTCCCTGAACTCTCTTCAAAATATCAATTTTCCCTAACTCAGAATATAGTCAGAGTGCTTTTCAAATGAGTGTCAAAACACCAAAACCAAAGTAATAACCCCAGCCAATCACAACAAACACAAATTACCCAATGAACAAATCAGAACTTGAAGTAAATACAGGTAACCGGCGCCAAGCGTGGGAAAGCGCATGGAGCAAGTCACAATTGGTTTGAGTTTTACTTCTGATTGATGGAGAAAGTGGTGCGAGATTTTTTAACCAATCACAGAGCAAAGTAAAGTAAAACCAAAGCAAAACTCAAATTACTTTCAACAGTCAATTGAAAACCGCTCTTACTAATTCCCTGACTTTCCCTGACCCTGTTGTTTCCCCCGACCATTTCCTGACCAAAGGCAACCCTGCAATAGAACCTTCAATTCCTTATTGATTTTGCTGTGTCCTTACTCTCTGCAGCCTGCATAATGACGTCATCCAGCTCCTGCTCCAGTTTTTCATAGACTGCTAGCTTATCACCCTGCTCCTTACACTTTGATTCCAGCTCCACAAGCTGCTTTTCTGAAGAATTTTGCAGAGCATAATACTCCTTATTTAACACCTAAGAAAGGAAATTAATGTAAATGTATGCAATGGAATACTTTTTTAAACATTGTTTGATGAATCCTATGACTTCCTACGTCCATGGCACAAATACAGCACTTTCTTTTCAATTTAATGAACATTTTACCAAGTATCTACAGTCCTGGACAAAACTGTTGAGACACTTGGAATGAGTGAGTGAGGACCTCGACCGTAAAAATCACTTAAAACAGCAATTATTCTTTCCCCCTCCCTTGTTGTCAATGTTGCTTTGCCATCAAAAGAAGCCGATGAATCATCGGTCCTTCCAAACAACACTGAGTGAGGGGAGGAGCGAGGGAGACCACAAGGGCTATCTTGTCAGTGTTTCTGTAGAGGGAAACAACAAATCTGCACACTAATTGCATTATTTTGTCTCAACTAGTTCTTTCCATTAGACTGTAGTTACAGCAATCAAACATACTGCAAGAAGAAAGGGAAAAGGACAAAATAGGTAAAGCCTTTTACAATCTAGAGTAGATACAAGAGGACAGCAACATACTTCACTCTTGCTCTGGTATTTTTTAGCCTCTAGTTTTGCCTGGCGCAGATTGTTTGCTGTTTCATCAAGAATCATCTGCATTCTCTCCAACTCAAACTGTTTGACATTAATCTCTTTCTGCAGATCAGACTGCCTGCTATCAGCTGTCAGCTGCAACCGGCGAAACCTTAAAAACAAGAAGATATTTTTCAGTGCTAAAGCAGAGTTTTTAACTAAATTTTCAACACATTTTCCACTTTTCATTTAGTGGTCTAGCAAGGCTAAAGCAACGAAGGGAACCAAAAAACGTTTACATAAATTTACAAAAGTCTGGATAAATTTTTACAGAAATTTCCATGAAAAATTGCATGACAAATTAGAGAACTGGAAGTTCTAATTCTTACTCAGATTGCAGTAGATCATATTTTGTGGCCATTTCCTTCTCACTGCCACAAGCTCTTTCTTTTTCCTCTACAGCATTATCTCTTGCTTCTCTGAGATTCCTGCACAAAAAGTGACAAGTTTAATTCTGAAAAATGAAACATCAAGTCAACTAACCGATAAGAGCTAGTTGTGGACACTCTTCTGCTTTCGGACAATAAAATTATTCTGCTTCCGAAGGTGTCTACTTTTACGAGTTTTGGCTGTAATATTATCTCTGTTTCCCTGCCCCAGCCACTTGCACCCTCCCCTCGCCTGTTCCACTTCCACCCCTCCCTCCCTCCCTGCCCCTTTGTTCACCCTGGATTGTTTGTTTGCTAGTCCAGTTTTAGGGGAAAGAGCTAAAACTTACTCAATGACAACTTATTTTTGAAGATGTTTATTCCACACCCTGTTTACCTATTTTCTCTCTCAAACATGTCTTTAGTATCTGCCCTGATCCTGTCTAATTCAATGGATGTCTTTCCCTTGATGTCATCCAGTTCTGTCTTCAGTCTCAGCTCATACTCTGATTTGTACTGCTCTCTAACAGTGATGTACTTCTCATATAGTTCCTCTCTCGCCTGTTTTGTTTCTCCAAGCTGTTTTGATGTCTGTTCCAGTCGTTCCTCAGCTAGTGTGCAGCGGCCTCTGATTTCTTGCAGCTGTCTGTGCATGTAATCTTTGTCTTGTTTTAGCAATGCTACAGTCTGTTTACTAGCATGTAACTAAACATGACAAAAGAGAAAGAGTTGGATTTTGCAGACTGTAACTGACTTCAAACATAGTACAGTTTATTGTTTAAATAATAATAAAAATAACATTATTAATTAATACAAATCATGATAGACATAGAAGGAAATTCACATTTAATTTATGTATTTTGTTTCACACTTCACACTGCACATTGTAACTAATGGACTGTCCTCTTCAATATTTCACATTCAAGTACCCAGTGCAGATGTATTGCAGTTACATTTTTTGGAATTTTAATGCATTGACTGAATTTATTGCACAAGAGAAGAACGTGCAATTGAAAGGGTACCTCTTTCTGTAATTCAAGTAAATTGTCTGTTTTTGCTTTCAGTGCTGTATCTAACAATGCATTGCTTTTCTTCAGTTCCATGACATCTCTGTCTAAAGTGTCTCGCTCACTAGAAACAGAAAGAAAGAATTACAATCATAAGCAATCCAAAAACAATGAAGAAAGATTATTCAATTAGCCAACAAGTATTTTAGACCCATTGTCACCCCCCCCCCCTCCAAAAAACCTCCTGTCCTAGGATAAAACATGGGATTGTCTCCAATCAAATTTGCTCCTTTCCCCCTCCCTAGAGATTTTCTCTCCCCCCACCTCCAAGTGGGTTGGTTCCATCAGTAAATTCTCTGTAGCAAAACAATGTGTATGTACAACTTAGAAATCATTTCTGAGAACAAACAGCTATTCTGAGTTTCATCACCTCCTAACTTGATCAAAATTTGTGATCTTATAGTCTCCTTGATTGACCTGAGATTGTAACTTCTCCAACTGAAATGACAGCCTTTGTGCCCTCTGCTCCATCTCAGAGCGCCCCATGCGCTCATCCTCAGCTTCCTGGATTTTCAATCATAAGGACAGAAATATGTAAATGTTGCTCACTTAAAATTACAAATCTCTTGTTACATTACCATCTCAGAGCGCCCCATGCACTCATCCTCAGCTTCCTGGATTTTCAATCATAAGGACAGAAATATGTAAATGTTGCTCACTTAAAATTACAAATCTCTTGTTACATTACCATCTCAGAGCGCCCCATGCGCTCATCCTCAGCTTCCTGGATTTTCAATCATAAGGACAGAAATATGTAAATGTTGCTCACTTAAAATTACAAATCTCTTGTTACATTACCATCTCAGAGCGCCCCATGCGCTCATCCTCAGCTTCCTGGATTTTCAATCATAAGGACAGAAATATGTAAATGTTGCTCACTTAAAATTACAAATCTCTTGTTACATTACCATCTCAGAGCGCCCCATGCGCTCATCCTCAGCTTCCTGGATTTTCAATCATAAGGACAGAAATATGTAAATGTTGCTCACTTAAAATTACAAATCTCTTGTTACATTACCATCTCAGAGCGCCCCATGCGCTCATCCTCAGCTTCCTGGATTTTCAATCATAAGGACAGAAATATGTAAATGTTGCTCACTTATAATTACAAATCTCTTGTTACATTACCTGATATGGACCAAGAAGGTATGGGGCTTTCAGTAACTTTTGCAGTAGTTGTTAAAGATAACCAATGCACATGGCTCTCAAGTGCTCTTTTCCATGAGCATTTTTAACTACTAAAATCTAAAAGTAGGCAGATGCTGGAATTTGAATGGGTCACATCACAAATTCTTGGGCCAAAACAGTACTGAAATTAAAATTAAGTACCTTTTTATCAGTTTTACTTTGAAAAATTTGTTCCAAAATAACAGAGATCAATAATGTGTGGAAAATTACCTTCAATTAGAAACTTAAGAAACTAAGGTTTTTATCTCACCTTACGATGAAAGGCAACCTCCTCCTCTCTAGTGTGAAGGTCATGAGTTAAAGCTTCTATCTGTTGCCGAAGGCTTTCACATTCTAATGACAAAGGGTGGCTAGCTTCATACACTTTAATCTAAAATAAGATACGGTACCACACAGCAGTGACTTGAACAAACCTTAATATCAATCTAAGGCCTTATATTCAGGGAGGCGTTTATCATCAAATGAGAGGGAAGAGTTGTCTCTTTAATGTAGAAGGCTTCACCTTCACAAGATTAGGGCTAAAAAACTTACTACAGCAAATTGCTTAAAATATATGCCCCCTACCCCTCCTCCACAGGCACACACACCCTCGAGGGAGGGAACGATGGCACCTCAGTTAACTGGTACAGTATAGAGTTGTTGTACAACGGAAAAGGAATTAGCTCAGGTCAAAGAATTGGACAGTCTTGCACAGGGTAACCAAGGAACCTCTGCTCACAGTGTAGCAAGGAATAACAACTACTGACAGAAAAGTGCTAACCAAAAGTGCTAAGTGCTAAGTGCTAAACCATTGGGCTATTCCATTTAGTATCCGCACCCACCAGTTGAGGAGTGACCTTTCCCTCTTACCCCTAAAGAATTCCATTAAAAAGTGTTAACCCCTGAAGACTTCCTTATTAAGAAATGAGTTTACCCCTGAGGAATTTCACAAAGAAAGCATTAACCCCCGAAGAATTCCTTGAAATCTCTGTTTACTCCTGAAGAATTCCACTCCTAATATGGGTTTTACCCCTAAAGAATTCCCCAGCTTCTGGCCTTTACCCCTGAAGAATTCCACTGTTCCTCAACTGGGGGGTGGGGTAGACTTTCTCAAAAGTCCTTCATTTCTCATTTCCGGTTCCGGTGGTAGGCCCGCGTGCGAAGGACTTTTATCACTTGCAGCACGCCAAATCTACAGGAGGAATTTTCCTCCTGTGGGTCTTATCCAATCAGAAACAGTCTTACTGACGCGCCGTCAATCAAACTGGCTCACGCCATACGAAACGTGAGTACGTGACTGAGCTGTTTTGATCAAAATTTATCGAGAGACTTCTTTTGATCGCTCTGTGTTCACGGTCTATTATACACGACACGGACTGAATTCAACTGCAAAGCCGAGTATAGTGACTATTAAGGAATCAAGTCTTCATTGTTTTAGTTATGCTTAAAAGAAAATCATTTGCGACTTGTCTCAAGTCGAGTCAGATTTTTTCGCACAAATCCGTAGAAAATAATTCAACCCGCCAGTAATTTTAAATCTTAGCTTATGCTTAAGCTCATATATAAAGTTTAAGGATATTTTAGTTTTCGCAAACCCAAAACCTAAACTTTCAGGAGCGAAAAAACAAACAAACAAACAAAAAAACACTAGCGTGCCATTAGAAGCGTAGAACTCGGCTTAGCAAAAATCCGTATGATACGTAGTTTGTCGCTTGAAAAATTTGTTTGCTTCTCATTTCCGATGGCACTTCACGCTCTCGCACTTTGAAAAAAAATTCCTGAGCTCAACCTGTGGGCAAGGCTAACTTTGTCGTATTTAAAGTAAGTTTGTTCTGATCATCGTAACATTTATGCTTAATTCATTTACAATTTCGATAGATTTTGTTGGAATCGCCGTGGAGTAAAGAAAGCTCGTCTCTTCGATGTTGACACTTTTTCGGGTCGGGCCGTCGATTTGTTTTTCGTCTGACAGTTTAGTCAAACGCTTCACACACGTAGAACCAAGCTTTTCTCTTGTCTCTGACAAATTTTCCCTCACCTTAAAAACCCTCTTTGCGAGGAGTCGGTTTCGATCCGAGCAGTTTCGGCAAATATAATCTAGAAGCAATTCTCCGCTTGCGCTGCCAACACACGTCCGAGAAGAAGTTTCAAATTTAGAGAAGTCTTCATCTTCTGCGAACCTGTCAATAATCTTCTCATTAGCACAAGGTTGTCGACTAATTCACTGCATTGTTGCCAAATATTTTCGGCAACAGCAACATGAACAAATGTTTTGCTTGGAGTACCTATAATCTTTCCGTTACGCGGAAAGTGTTTGACAGATCCGCCCACAAGACACACGACTGACACGATACCCAAAACAGTTCCCGTCAAAATGACGTCACTTGATGCGATTTCCTGCAAGAGAAACAAGTCGAGCTCCCGCTCCCTTGCGCTCGGTATTTTGGGGTTTCGCGGTTCCGCAATCGCGCTTCCAAAAAAAAACACTATGAGCTCGACTTGTGGGCAAGTCTAGGGGGAAGGGGGGCAGATATTACATGGAATAGCCCGTTATAACAGTTTAACTAACCATCACAATTTCCCTTAAACCCAACTGCTCAGGGTCGTTAGATTTCAATTCCAAGTATCTTTCATCTGATAGTAATTCCAAATCATTTAATCCTATTCTGAAATCCACCGCCTTTTCCTGCAATTTCTTGTTCTCGAACTCCAGTGCTTGTTGTCGTTTGAATATTGTTGCCATTTCTTGCCTAGTTCGCTCAAGAGAGCTCTTGGCTTCTTCTCGCTGGAGTTTAAGCTGCGATTCGAGTCGCGCCTGCAGAATTTGTTTGTCATGTCTTGTATCTGCTAGCAGTTCTTCTAACTCGTCAACTTTACTAAGATAATCAACTTTTAAGTTATCTATAATCAGATTTTTCTGGCTCAGCTCAATACGTAGAAGTTCCAGATCATGCAACAGTTGTTTCTTTTCGATTTCATGTTTTGTGATCTTGTTTTCCGCTTCACTATCAACTTGAGTTGAAGAAAGTGCTGAGCTTGTCAACAAAGTGGAGGATTCGACATCGGTGGTGTTGTCCGCTGTTGTGTCATTTTCCGTCCGTAATGTGCTGTCTTGATTATTCTCACTAGCATGAGAACTTCGTGAACTACCACTTTCCCTGTGTGACATTTCTGCAGAATCAAGGAGCTTTACATTTTGAATCTACTATATCTTCAATGTTTGAGATCGCCCACCTTTGCGCGCCGCCATTTTGAACGGTGAAAACTAGTTCCAGTCTCTTTCGCTACAATTGGTCCTCGTGCGCCTCGTGCTCAGGCCTGGCCGCGCCAAGGAAATATCCCAAACTGTAAAATAATTTCCGTAAAATTTCAAATCTGTACAAATAACAAATTGGAAAGTTTAGGTCTAGAAGCACCAAGAAAAAGAGTTACGAGACAAACTCTAAGGGACATAGACGGGCTGTAAGGCATGTAACCGTTTCCTTTTAATTTTCCTTTTTTTTTTCAGACACTTCACTACGCATAATTATGAAATTCGTCAAGTCCGAGGGAAAAGATTTATGAGAGAAATTATACTGGAAAGTTGAAAAAGCGTGTCGCTTTTCTAGTCTTTCTACCTCCGGCCTCCCACAACTTCGCCAGTTATCGTAAGTTAATTTTCTCAGATAACAAATTTTATGAGTATTATTTGACACCGGATTTCAGTTTTTCCACACATTGTACACGCACGTCACATTTTCACGCGGGAGCGGACATTCGTGCGCGTTTGCATGTTCTCTTTTGACTATCCTAAAGCGAAAGGAGAGACTGCTCATAGTCTAATCGACTGCTGTTATAACGAGCACTTTTTCTAAAAGGTGAATGTAGACTACACGTAGTCCAAAGTCGTTGAGGAAGGTGTCAAGCAAGTAGACTACGAACAGTCAGTCTCTCCGCTCAGGGATAGTGGAGCGAAAAGAAAACGCGAGTATCGCCTGCCGCGTGAAAACGTGACGCGCGTGTGATATCCGCTTATGCCTGGCCGGCTCATTACACACATGCGTCACGTTTCCACGCGGCAGGCGATTTTCGCCTTGCTCCCGTGTTCTTTTTGCTCGACATTTCTCTGAGCGGAAAGAGAGACCGCTCGCAGTCTAACGAGGAAGAACACGCGCGAACGCGCACTTAAAATCGCCCATGAATCGCGACGCGCAAGTCGCGTTTCCACCCCCCAAAAATCTACTCCACTGTAGAAATTATATACAAGAATACTGATTTGAGGGAGAAAAGGCCACAGATAACTCGATGGATATACATCAAGTGGAACCCTACTTATTTTCGATCCTAGAGTGACATTCCCATGTTGTTTTACTTGTATTTCGATTCCTTTTACTTGGCCTTTACTGAAAACAAAAAATTCGCAGAAAATCGCAAAAATTAATTCCCAGCAAGAAAAACCAGTCTTTTCAAATCGCAAAAATTAGTTCCCGCAAAACACAAAAAATCGCCAATCCACAAAATTAAACTCCCGCAAAAATTTAGTGCCACACGGTTAACTGTCGAGGGCTCACTTCTTTAACACAAAAATAAAGGGCTCTTTCCACTGATGCTGATGAAAAACGCGAGCGGCACGCGGAACTCGTCTGCCGCGCGCGCTCGGGGGTTCCTACTATCACTGAGAGAAACCATCCCTGAGAGAAAGAGGGACCACGGGAGTCGATCAGGTCTTTCGCTTGACCTTCTGCTACAAAGAAAGGACTACACACGTGCGAACGCAGAGTTCGTCTACCGCGTGCGCTCACGAGTTTTCACTTCTTAATGAGAGATAGGGACTGCTAATAGTCTAAAGACAAAAGGCTTTCCAGAAGAAATAAATGCACAATTCCTCCTCAACTCAATCCATTTAATACATAAAATTTCTTTCCTTTTGTTCCGTTTTTCCGCTTCTTTTCTTTTGAGCAAGTAGCATTAGCAACTATACTTCTCATCGCAAGATTGACAGATCAAGAGATTTTCCTATTGCACTGAAAACTCCGAACCATAACAAAGTCGGATACGGCACGATCCCAGTTATTATAATATTTACAAATTTCTTTTAACGCTATTATATAACATGTCACTTCTTAACTTATCAGACATCTTGGGATTGTTTCTTTGCTGGTCAAAAAAAAAAAAAGATAAAAACCAACAATTTTAGCTGGACACACGTTTTAAAATGCAACACAATTAGACGTAAAAAGTGACTCAATTTTCTAGTAACGAGTCCACTGTTCATGTGTTAGTTTTAACATGTTCTCGTGGCAGCTTTAAAACGTTCTTCGTTGCAACGTCACTCAAAGTTCCCTCCTTTCAAGACAGGGAGCGAAGGTCGTTTGAACAATGTCTGAAAATTTTCAGCGTCTGTGGTTGCTCATCTCCAAATTATGGGCGAAGTAAAGCGTTCCCGGTATTCAGCAAGAAATATGGTCGCTCTCGAGTCCTTTTTCGTGTCTTCTCCAGATTTTGAGCAACAGACTTTCAAGGTCGTGTGCGTATTGCCTCGTGTTGAAAAGCGGGCTGATAAGGCGAGCATTCCAAACTTTATCCCTCACTCTTTTTAAGCTGGAAGAGGAAGAAAAATCACCAATTTAACTATTTAACAATCACTTATCAATAGCTACCACCAAACATTCAAGACCCAGGGCATCAAATTCCAAGGGAGGCATCTCTAACTCTTAATTACTTTTTGGCCGTTTTTCCTTCAGATAGATCACTTTCTTCACAGATTGTCTACATTTTATGAATGTTAAAAGGCCAGCAGTTGGACACACGTAAACCCAGCTGGCCACTTACATTCAATCTCAACAAGAGTGCATGGAAAAGAAAATCAACATACAGGAAAGTGTTGTTGTTGACAGATGAGCATTACTGAGAACTCATTTTTACTTCTGTGGTACTGCATATCAGACACTTACTAATTCCTATCATTTCCAAGCCTGATGGCGATATTCTCGTAATCTTCTCGATTTTTTGCCACAAGCTCAGGGCATCCTAGAGCAGTGAGCTGGGAAGAAGCAACTCGCGACGCCAAGGTCTCGAGGGGGAGCGTAACCATTGGACAACCAGCCCACAGCACATCCATTCCTGTGGTGTGACCATTGCACAGTGGTGTGTCCAGACAGACATCAGCCAGCTGGCCACGCCGAACGTGTTCTTCTTTAGGTGCAACTGAAGAGAAAACGATTCTCTCTTGGGGCATACCCATTGCCATAGCCTGTGCCTTGAGGTTTGGTTCACCTACAGCAGGGAATCTGAGGAGCCAGAGCACAGAGTTGGGCACGTGCTTGAGGATATTGACCCAACTGCGTAACGTTGGTGGGTCGATCTTGTACAATTGGTTAAAATTACAGTATACGATGACATCTTCTGGTAGGCCATAATGAGCGCGAGTGATTATAGGAACGGTCGATGGAATCCTCTCCCCACTGTCTTTACAGCCAGAGTACTCCTTCTTCTTCTCCTCGACCAGTGCACCCACTTTAGGTGCCAAAGAAGGGTCGTTTTTCTCATCATCAAGCAGGACAGCAGCAGTGTGCACTGGTACCATTCCATTTTGTGTTACTTCAGCAATGACCTGGCTGTTAGATGCTCTCAGGTATTGAATAAGGTGCGGAAACATCTGCTTGTGGTCGCCAACAAAGAACGTGTGAGGCATGTATGCAAGCTTTTCGGAGTACTGATCTGCGAGTTCAAGAGGAGAGGTGACTTTGTCTGTGATAATGTAGTCCATGTATGGAGCCCCACTTGTTCCAGGGTAACCCAGCCACATTACCTGCAGGAAAAGAACAGTAGCATTAGAGTCGCCTCATTCACTCTGTAGCATTCACGTCCTCACAGAGGAGTGCCTTTCACGACTTTGGATTAACAAAGCACTAAATTTAACATTTGTATTGCGCGGGTTCCATACGGAAATGCTCACCCGCGCAAAACAATAGTACAAATAAAAATTACAGATAAATTTACAATAATTTAAAATAATAATCTCATAAATTTACAATGACTATTACTTAATGCTAACAAATTAATTAAACTAATAAAATGCTTTTTTAAATAAAAAGGTCTTAAGGAGTTTCTTAAAGGATAAAATTGAGTTGGCATGGTGTATCTCCGTGGGAAGCTCATTCCATAACATGGGTACTGCCAGTGCGAATCAGCGGTCCCCCAATGTCGCTGAGTTCTTAATCATTGGTCGCTGGAGGAAAAGTTCGCTGTCAGATCTTAAGTTGTAGCGAGACAAAGGTTTGACAGTAATGAGTTCTGTGATGTAATTAGGTGCTAGGCCATGCAGAGCTTTATACATGATTAGCAAGACCTTGAAGTTAATCCTGTATTTAATCGGAAGCCAGTGCAACTCGAGATATTACGAGTCTGTTAGCTGCATTTTGGGACTCGTTGAAGTTTATTCAGTTGGGTGGCTGGTAGACCATATACGAGGCTGTTGCAGTAATCTAGACGGCTCGTTACGAAAGCATTAACTAATATCTGGACAGTTTCATGATTGAGAAATTTTGTAATACGCCTGATGTTGAACAAGTGAAAGAATGCGGAATGGCAGCATTTACTGACATGCGTGTTTAGGTTCATCTGTGCGTCGAACCACCTGCCCAAGTTCTTGGCTTGGCTCAATGAGGTCACTTAAGTATTACTGACATGGAGGGTATTGAAGGTGACCTTCTTAAGCTGCTGCCAAGTACCGATGATAATGAACTCCGTTTTGTCATCATCTAGCTTAAGTTTGTCAGCGAGCATCCATCACTTGGTGTCATCAATACAGTTTTCCAAGGCTGTTAATACTTTGGATTGCTAAGCGCTTGAGTCTGGTTTGAAAGAGATGTAGAGTTGAGTGTCGTCTGTGTAAGCATGTACGTCTGGCAGATGATATTCCAGTACGCTAAATAGTTTGCTTGCATAGATGACAAACAACAGAGGACCAAGGCACGACCCTTGTGGCACACCGTACTGCAAATCAAAGTGCTTGGATGTTGCGCCATTTACGGAAATAAACTGAGAACGGTTATTGAGGTAGGATGAGAACCATGACAGCACTGGTCCTGATATTCCAAAACTAGAGTGTAGTTGATCGAGCAAGATACTGTGATCTACAGTATCAAAAGCAACACTCAGATCTAGTAGCACAAGTAAGGCGAAATGCTTCTTGTTCATATATAAGAATATCATGCTTCACACATAGGAGAGCTGTCTCTGTGCTGTGGAATTCACGATAGGCAGACTGTACTTTAGGGTAAAGGTTGTAGACTGTCATGTGACTGTGCATTTGGTTGAAGACAACTCTCTAGGTGAGTTTCGAAGTGAAAGACAGGTTGCTGATAGGGCAAAGGTTTTTAAATGCTACTTCTAATCCCGACTTCTTTAACCTAGGACGAACATCTGCTTGTTTCCAATTTTCAGGAAACACACCGGATTCTAGGGATAGGTTAATCATCCTGGTCAGTACGGGGAGGAGAACATCTAAGCACCCCACTACTAGCAGAGTTGGCATAGGGTCCAGAGTGCTTGATTTCTTACTTGACTTAGTCTTACTCGACTTACTTGTTAATGTCGTAACACCAAGCTAAACCACACTCAGAAAAGTTCGCACCAAGTTGCACTGGCTTGCCAAATGGTTAATAGATATGTCAACTTGCATGCAAATTTGAGCTCAATCAAGGTGGAAACAAGTTATCCCCAGTACGTGTAATATAATACAATGCAGTAACCAATTATTCACAACTAGGTGCAGGCATTTTTTATCCCTGCCTCTACACATTGCCGAGGATAGCAATCTTCAGATTAACTTTGTATTATTTCAGCTTGAAACTAGACCAAAACATGGGTTGGAAACGTGGTCAATGATGAGGGGCCTCATATATAATTAACTGAGTGCAAAAACAAAATTTGGTATCAGGAAGAAGTGGTCAATTCTCACAAAAATTTCACTTTAGTATCATACTCACAACGCCACCAATAAAGTATTTCTCACAGAGTGCTCTCACCTGAATTGGGGCTGGGCGCAGAGCAAATATTTCATTTCTTGCTCCTTTGGTGTAGCCATTCATGTTAACAAGAATTTGGATGCCATCAGCATGGATGCGATCAGCAGCTTCCCCATGGCAAGGAATGGAAGACAGATCAACAAAGTGTTCTGCATCTCCCTCGATCTTCTTTCGAAAACTGGTGTTGTCATCAGCCGTAAGCGCATAGCAGAATATCTGGCAAAGGTAAAGACAAAATGAGAATAAAAATAACATCCCTCATCGAAAAACATGGTCTCACAAAATACTTGTTGATGATATCAATATAACAGACAAAACAGCTAAATCTGGCCAACAGTGATCCAAATGTAATTAGACAGAAGACAGATGGGTTGAAAATAACAGAACACGTTGCAGTTTGACTGACCACAAGTAACAATCAAGTTACAATACCACCACCAACAGATGGTATACAATTTCCTCAACTCTGAAGACATCTTCTGCTTGGCTTGTAAAGTTATAATCCATTAAATGAAGGGCCCGGTGGAAAAAGGACGTAAGTGACGATTTTGAGGTTAAAATCGAAATTGCTCCTATTTAGCTGAACATTGGCACACAGGCTGGTTTTCATGTGAGGAACGCCGTTGCGCACTTATTTCTTGACCTCAGATCTAAAATTTGAAGAATTAGCGTATTACTTTTGCTTAAAACTGACACAAAGAAAACAACAGGACCGCGGATTCTAGGTTGAATTCCTTTGTTTTAGTTCAGGCAGAGAACAAAAGAAATCTTTCACGCATCACTTGAGCGAGTTCAGTTCAACAACACTTTTCACGCAAAAGTAATACGCTAATTCTTCAAATTTTAGATCTCAGGTCAAGAAATAAGTGCGCAACGGCGTTCCTCACATGAAAACCAGCCTGTGTGCCAATGTTCAGCTAAATAGGAGCAATTTCGATTTTAACCTCAAATCGTCACTTGCGCCCTTTTTCCACCGGGCCCTTCAAATATTTTCACTTGTGTATGATTGGTCAAAATGTGTTCCATGTTGGAATATGATCCAGCTAAGACTGAGACAAATTTCATCAAATTCCCCAGGTGATATCCTCCAGTTTTCATATGAAAACTTCAAGATGGAGGAGCACTTTGATGTTGTAACAGACGAGGACATCAACATACCTGTCAATAAAATGATGTCACAAAAAAAGTAACGATTTTGATTTTATGGAGAGCTTTCAGTGCAAACATTTGAGGAACAATTAACACAATAACCTTCATTTGGCTTAAAAAGTATCCAGGGATATATCTCCTTGGACACCATCTGTTCTTCAAATCTCACAGTTTTCCTGAGCACTACTCTTGGAAAAGTGTTTGCTTCTTGGAACAGATTTTGTCAGGGGACAAATTTTCATGCATATTATTGTGCCAAATAAAGGTCACTGTTTACACTAACCACACAACTTCACAAGGAAAGTTTAACAGCGTGCAAGTACTTACCTCGACTCTATTAGTGTCATGAAAACCAGGAATACTCTGCATTAGATGTGAAGTGGGATGGTTACCGAAGTCGCTGGAAACATAACCTATTCTTAGCCTTCCACCACTTTCCTTCAAAGACTTTGGGTAGGAGTATGGTGGCTTGTGTAAAAGAGCAACCTAAAGGGTGAAAGAACACAATAAGCTCTGAAACTTACTGAACAAGAATCAGTACCAAACAGTCATAGCCGTGGCATCATTTTGGGTGCTTTCCTTTGAGATGATCTGGATCAGGATCAGTGATCCAAGATCACTCCGATCATGGTGCATCAAAGAAACCAATGAATCCACTCTGGACAAGGATCCTTTGGTTTCGTGATCCGAGTGATCGAGTGATCTTGGATCACTGATCCTAATCTGGATCACACAGCCTTTCTTTCTTGCTTTCTTTTTTTTGGGGGGGGGGGGGGAGGGGATGGGGGTGTAAAACAACAGACAAAAAATATCGTAGCAGGCAAGAGAAAACAAAGATATCATTACCATGCATTTTAAGGACGGTGGCCCCTATTGCTAACGCGCACATTTTCTGCGCATCACGCGTTCATCCCGCGCGATCGCGCGATTCCTATATGTGCAGTGGTGCGAAAATAAAATTTTCGGTGTATTGAGTTGTTGTTTTTGTATTTCGCTTCCGCTGTGGGAGTGTTGACCCGCAAATGGGGAACGGGAAACCATAAACGGAATGGTAGGTTAATGAAAGAATCCGGGCCGTCGAAGCGCCAGCGCTTGCACGACAAAAAACAGACATCGACACCGGCTTCCCACAACAAGTGAAACAAGGAACGTAGCGCGGAAGGGACAAAGTTGACTTGGCGAGAAGGTGGACGAACAGTGGATCTCGGCGTGTTAGCTGAACAGACTTGTTTTTCAGAGGATATCTGGAAAGCGACCTTCTGAAAAGTCCACGAGAGCGTCAACCTTTCGCGGTAAATTCTCAAATACTTCGCTTCCACTTCCACGGTAAAGAAAATTACCAATTTGATTGTGGATTTACATATTATAAGAATTGTTTAATTGAGAGACTTCCTATGTTGAAAATGATATTCTTAAGATGTTAAAGCAAATGATCGAATGGAATTGCTTCCGAGTAATTTTTTAAATCTTTGGAACAAAATAATACAGCAACTGATCGCGAGTTAAATCACTTTGCCGAATAACACTTCGCAGGCGAAAAACTTGTGCCATTTTCCTCCATAATTTACATGTGCTTGGAAGCTTTCAAAAACCTTTTTTGGGTAATTTTTGCCGGTAAACTGCCAGATACCGCCGGTAGCAATACTATTTATTTTAGCAAAGTTGTTTGATGGTTGACAGAACTTAACAGCCAGCAGGATGCATACGAATCAGTAAGAAATTCGTTTTTACATTGACAAATCTATGAAGTCGCTACCGGCAGCAAGTTAAAATGGCATTATTAGAGCAACTGTAGTTTCACGAGTACTCTCCTTGAAGTTAATTAGCTTTCCAAAGAATGCTGGAAGAAGAGCTGCCCGTGAAAGTTGTGCTGAAGTCTTGTTTTTGAAGAAAAATAGGTCAACATCACTGTTTCCTCAGCGGTCCGCATTCTGTTTTTGCCTTTATGTTTTCCCATTGTCGTTTTTCATCTTTTGGCGAATAACGACTGAAATGTACTGTATTTTAGGGGCCAATGAGTTGAGAAGAATCTTTACAAACCACAAATGCGCTCCAGTGTATGAGTGTTTAGCGTGATCAGGATAAAACGCAGAACAATTAGTAGAAAAGTACGAAGTTTTATGATGGCATGGCCTTCCTCTCTCTCTCTTAGAATGCTTTTAAAACAGTGTTTCAAAATGAAAGTCGTAAAAAGAACTGTCTAGAGGACAAATTTGAAGCAAACTACTTGTCTAGATTGAAACTGTGTCTCACCTAACGCGAAAACCGAAAGTTTCAGACACTTACGAGCAGTATTGTATTTCAGATCTTTTGCAGTGAAATAATCACTCCTATTTTTAAGGTACTAACATGTTGTCATTTCCACGTGTGGCATTTTCTTAGCAGAGGGAAAAGAAACGTATCTAAGGCTTACATCTGATGAAAAATCTTTCCATTTGTAATTTGTTCGTAAGAGATTAGAAAGAGTCAAAAGCGTAAAGAAATTGTGAAGCAACTTCTTGAAAGAAAAACAAAAGCGGCACCTAACTGACCCGCCCGATAGTCCATGAAATATTAAAAGAAAACCTACCTCCTCTCGGTCTGGAAAAATGTCGATAGCTGTTATAAACTGCAGCAACCGATGGAATGAAATCAGGTTGACCTGCTGAAGTAGACGAGTAGCCGATTTTGATAACTCCACTGAGCGATCTAGCTGAATGAGAAGGAACAAATCGAAAACTTGACGAGAAATTTCAACTTTTGATTACAGCTAGGTTAGTTCGCTTCAGAGCTACAGATTCCGATTTAGTGGCATTTCGTGTTTAATATTTGTCAAGATCCGAACACAATGAAAACCCAAAACAATAAGTTATATTTAGCTGCTGTAGATAAGCGACGTTTCCAGTTCATTCAAACAAACAGCCAAAAAGTCTGAGATGTTTTGACACGCCTTGACAGTTAAATGACAGAATATTGAAACATTGTAAAAACCAAGGAACACGGCGCAAGAAGAAGAAAATATTTGATGCAAACAGTTTGAAGCTCGAAAAAAATTTATAACAACAGTAGTGTGACTTTCGAGTTCGGATTGTTGTGAAGCAGTTCGCGGGAAAATTTTGCTAAAATTTGCGGCGTTGCGCAAACACTTTCGAAAGAACATCGCGCCCGAAACTAGCCCCGCAAAAATTTTGGGCCCGAAGAGTTTTCGGGTTTTTTGAGAAACGAACACCAGCTTATTTATGGGAGCTCCAGGGTTTGGCTAGCTAGCCTAGCTATCTATATATAACAGGCTTGGTCTGACCCCACTGACAATTTGCAGTAGCCCTCTAGAACTTCCAAGCATGTAAACAGCAATCAAGATTCTCGCTACACAACATTCACTGAACAATGAAATCGCCTAACGGCACTCCGTTATAGTATGTTCCTTGATAAGGCAATTGTAAAATCCCCATACAGTTGGCAGAGATAAAATCAATCGATGTTTTACGGGGATTTTGCTTTGCTGCATCCTTTCACCACGCGTCCGCTCCACCGTCTTCGATTCCCAGCATCCATCACTTCGACTTACATTTTATTCCCCACCGGGGAGGAGAGCGTCAAGAAAATCGTCACTGATGGAAAACATGTCGTGCGTGAGTTAGGAAAAATTGAAGTTATCTTTTTAAAATGCATGGTTACCCCTAGTTTTTATGTAATCAATCAAAAGCAGGACAACTGTTCGGTATTGTGAAATACTTTTTTTCAGAAGAAAAACCGTCTGTCAAACGTAATTTTACAAAACGTTCCAGTCTACTGGGTCAAATAATGGCCCGCCAAGAACAGGAAATTCGCATATAGAATTCGGCAGCATGTTGAGAACTGTATCTTTGTTATTCATTACAAAGCACCTATCAGTTTAGACCTCTTCATCTCCTTCTTAAGTCAAATAATGGCTATCTTTTATTTGAAAAAGTTATTTTTCCTAATTTTTTAAAAATGCTCAATCAGCACTTTTTTTACCATATTTGGGCCTAATTATCTCTGAAAAATGCACGGTAACCCCCCATTTTCTTTTTGGATTTTAACAGCCTTAGGTACGAGGAACAAGTCCCACATGGGGACAAATAAGAAAAAATACCTTCCTATTAGGGGCCACCGTCCTTAATAAGGTGCAAAAGTGAAAAACTAAATCACGCTGCATCTCACAGGGGCTACTGCATAGGGATTTTTGCATTTTTGGGTCAAAACTGTGACGACATAATATTATCATTGACAGCACTATTCAAAACACAATCAATGGTTTGGTGTTACTGAAAAGTGCAGCATAAAAAAATTATTCTGGATACCTTTTCAACACAAAGATTTCCATGTCTGTTGGCGATATCTCTTCTCATTTCAGGCGTCAGTGGGTAAAGCATGCTGTGGTGGGGGTGTACAGAAGGAAGCCTGTTGTTTTCCAACTGGTCAGCAACAATAGACACCAGTTTTTTCATTCGGGTTTCATAATCTGTCCAGTCACATATTATCTGTAAAGAAGAAAACAAGCAATGAAAATTTCACATTCAATAAATCATGGTATAACCAAAAATAATTAACAAGCTTGTTAGATTTTTTGCAATTGATAATAATCACATACTGTCAACAAAACTGGAGCACGGCCCCATTACAGGCTGGATACTGCTGCGAGTAACTTTATTTGGCAGAATAAAAGCATGCAGTGAAAGCAAATGATCTAAACTGGGACATGGAGTTACCTGCAAACAGTGTGCAAGGTTGCAGTATGCATCAGGAAAGTTTGGCTTCAGCTTAAGCGCCGTTCTGTAAGATTGGATTGCTTCAGGAATGTTTCCAGAGTCCTACAATTATGAAAACAAATGGAATTTGACATAATTACAGCACTTGAAAAAGTGAAAATTTGCAAACGTTTGTTTTACATGTATTTCCTCTGTGGGGCACTTGGGAATTCAAAATTAATGGAGGTTAACCATACCTTGTGGACTGAAGCCAGGTTACTGTGAGCATCGGCAAAAGCTGGGTTTATTTGTATAGCTCTTGTGTAGCACTGAATTGCTCCTTGAATATCTTGCATCTCTTTGAGTGTGTTTCCCATATTTGAATAGGCATCAGCGAATGTAGGATGAATTCTGTGAAATGATTTTGATAGTCAAGTTTTAATACACAAGTCTCAAACTAAGTCACCACAGAATTGCAAAAGAACATAACAACATTCAGAAGTAGAAGCATAGTTACTGTTCATGCCACCCCAAAAATGCTTCACCACCGCTCTAATGCTACCAGAAAAATAGGGTTTTATCCAATTTGAGGATGATAATGTCATAACCAATGATGTGGATTGCAACATTTTGACCACTTAATGCTGGTCTTCATCAAGCGATGGTGTTTGACTGGGCATGTGTCACTCACTATACAGTGTAGCACCATGACTGTTTGTGATTGGTACATTTCCATCCTCATTGTGGTTGTGTGCGATTGGAGGATTTAGAGGATTTTGATCCCCATTGTTCTAGTGCTACATATAGTGACACATGCCCAGTTGACACCCTAGCCTGATGATGATCAGCAACAAGCGGGTCGAAACGTCGCGATCCACATCAAAGTGACAATATTGTGAGACAAACAATAAATGAAGCGAACATCTTGAACCATGATGAAGAGTATCCCTATCTTTCATCAAAATGAATGTCACCTGATAGCTTCTTTATAATGCAAGAGGGCCTCATGTAGTTTCCCCTGTTGTTGAAGAACACTTGCGAGGTTTGAGTGTGCAGCAGCAAATTCAGGAAATATCTAAAACAGGAGGCAAAACAAAAGAGATGAGTTTCTCTCCCAAACCTGGCTCAATTATTTGACATTTCCAAAAGGCCAGTACCTCTAAAGCTTTACAGTAGAGCCTGACTGACTCCTCAATTTTGCCTTGCTCTCTTTTGATGTTGGCGAGGTTGTTAAGGGAGTCTGCATGGGTGGGGCATAATCTCAAGGCTGTGTTGTAACACTCCTCTGCTTCAGTTACCTGGAAAAGGAGTGTAAAAAAAATGACCCACTGAGAAAGGTAAAGTAAATTTACAACAACATGCACATGCAAAAAATGTCAGAAAACAAAGCCCACGTTATAGCGACATCCAGCAGATAAACAAGTTACCTTTCCTACAATGTAGGGTTTTGACAGCATTTTCTATGGCATGTGCCGGGAGGTGTCTGACAAGTACACGATGTTTTCATGTTTCCACTTGCTTTAGCACATATTCACTCTACAAAATATTGTGCCCTGCAGTAATAATACATGGTCAAACTGTGGTAATTACCTTTCCTTGTTCCTTCAATGCATTTGCCAAGTTACAGTAAGCATCAGGGAAATTTGGTTGAAGTTCAATGGCTCTTCTGTATGTGTCCACTGCCAAATCAATGAGTCTGAAAAAAAAAAATTAAAAATCAATTACTATTGTACTATGCAAACATTCCATTCTTGAATTCGCAAATGTATGCACTGTCCCGGTAAATAGAAGAACAACTCAACACATGTCAAACAAAACTCACCCTTGTTCATAGTAGACACAAGCTAAGTTGCCATGGACAACTGCGTGGTTGGGACTTAAATTTAAGGCTCGCAGGTATGCAGCAACAGCTCTGAAAAAGAGAGTGAGTGATAAGTCAAGTGATAACTTACATGTAAGATTAATAGACTGCTAACAGCATTAGACACAAATGAGATACTAACCTGTCAAAGATCCTAGCCTCTTTCAATACATTTCCAAGGTTGATATAAGCATCAAGAAAGTTCTGATCTAACTGGACAGCCTGTGATAAGAGAAACCATTTCATACATTTAAACAAATTTCCATACAAGAGAATCCTGCAATCTTGACTATAGAGCAAATAAGAAAACAAGCATACATGAAACCCCAATTGATCCCTGTAAATAAACAAATGTAACTCAAGAAAAAGGGATATCGTTCAAGACAATAAGATTTTTAAAAAATAATAAAACTATACTGCAAAGAAGATCTACATCATTTCTTGATTGAACTGAGAATTACGGGATTAGTTTTAACCACTTTCCACAGTTAAATTCTGGTGAGAACAACCCTGTTGTTTAAATGCAAACCAAAGAAAAGTGGATGTCAAAATGTGCATTAAACTTTCAGTGCTTTATTTCCATGGAATGACGCACTTGTTTCCGCCATTTATCGATAAGAGTGCTTCACTGGTTATCTCCACGGGCTGTCTCTATAACCATTATTATATTGATGTGTTACATGTATGATTATGAACGTGTGGATAGCTTACCTTCTCAAAGTGATGAATGGCCAACCAGATTTCTCCTTGAGCATTGAAGACACAGCCGAGGTTACTCCATGCCACAGCAAAGCTGGGCTGTGTTTCTATTGCTTTCAAGTAGCACGCCTTTCAATTTAAAAATGAGCAGCAAATGGGGACGGCAAATATGCCGGGACAAGCACAGCAAGCAATACAAGAGCAGAGGGCAGCAAGAGTATAAACAGCAAAGAGCAAGAGAAATCAAAGCAAAAACACGAAAAATACACAAACACAGGCAAAAACAGATGGCAATAGCAGAGAGCAAAAAGAAACGATCATGGTTTTGTTCTCATCCTTTGTAACAACGCAATATTATTCCGACATTTTCCTGCACTAGTTCAATCTTTTGACCTGTCTTGGCTGAAATGCAATATCCATTAGTTCAATAAACACCTTGCCCCTTTGTAGAAAGAAGACAGTTGCTTTTAGGGACCACATGTGAGAGAATTGGTAGCTTACCTTGCCTCAACATATATCAGCGGAAGAGAACAAAGAAGAGGCATTGTAGCATAGGTGTTTTAAAGATCAAAACACAACAAAAACCATTAAAACAAAAACTGCTCAACTGCAGCAACAGGCCAATTATTTTCAACATTGTAAGAGAAGAAATAAGAATTTCACACAAGCCCATGCCAACATTTGTTTGCAACTTCTTTATCTCTGTACCAAAACAGACTCCAACATACCAGCCACTGAAGCAGCACTGCTTATCACTCAATACAAACCAAAAATTTGTCTCGAACAAAAGCAGCAAGATTGTTCTTTCAATTAACTGGTACTGGAATCTATTTTAGCAAAGCTTGAAGCTTTAATGTGAGGAGACAAGATAAGATTTCAATCCTCTACACAGATCAACTCTACAGTAACAGAAAACAGCATCAAATTTCTACCCTCTGCTTTATCTCTCCCGACTATGCTTTAGGGGGAACGCAAAACAGGCAATACTGCTTTCTTACTAACTGGGGCAAGGTGTTGAATGGATAAGACTGTCATTTCTTTTCAAGGTATGAGATCAACCACGACTTGGAGAACAGGAGGCAAGCAGTTATCTCAAGCTGGAAGCAGGAGTTTTCAGTTTTACCCTTCAAAAACTGACAAAAATCTGCCTAAAATCTGAGAGCAATCTAGACCTGACAGTTTACTTCAAACTTTCCAAGAGGTGGCCAGGCCAAACTGAGTTAAAATCTTATCACTCCTGTTTCCATTTGAGAAGCCTGTAACAGCAAACTAGGGCAAGCATGGTAGACGGGGAAAGCAAGTTTGGGAAAGGGCAAAAAGACGTGCTTTCAGAAGTTGATCTTGGTTCCCCTTCAGCCGGTGTACTCCATCATGACCGTACGTACCCTGTATAAGTTTACTGGGAAAGATAACAAAAGGGGAAAAACAAGGGAAGATTTAATATTAGGGATCCAAGCAACAACCTCACGAGGTCGAAATGCTGATCACCGGTACTCTGAAAAACAAACCAATACAACTGTGCTTCTGTCTGTGAAAGTTCTGTCTAAGTCCCAGTATTTGTATATCCAGAAGGCTTTAACTGCAACCTAAATTTTGCACTATATTGTATTTCACACCAGACAAGTCAACAAATTTTAGTTTGCAAAACAATCCTGGTTTTAAAAAAATCACATACAATTCAATCAGATTCACAGATGTACTGGTCATGAATACCTCACAAACAACTGAGTAAATTCAACATCAACACATAATATTCTAAATACTACAATAAAACACACAGAGAGCACTTCAAACAACCCTGCGTAAGGCACTAGCGCATTTCAAGACAAGCACGATGCATCAATTCTGCTTGGAAATTTTAAATTTAATGGTTCCAAACTTTCAAAATGTACATCAATCAACACAAAACACAGAAACATGGAATGATCCAACACATCAAAATTTTGTAAAAAGGTCTTTTAAACAACTAGCATGCGCCTTTGCAGTGCAGGGTAATTTGAAATGCCCTTGCAAACCATTTAGAACCTACTACAGTTATGTAAACATGGAGCACACACAGCTGAAGACTGTACCCTAGCTCTTTTAATCCCAAGCTCAAAGAAGGAATTCTCCTTACTAATTACCACTCTATTGTTGTCAACTTAGGACAAAGAATTTGGTGTCACGTCAATGACAATTTTCTTTACTCTCGTTGCCTATCTGCTTGAGAATTTAGTGTAAAATCGATGCATTTTTTCTCTACTCTTTCTGCCAATTTTCTTGACAATGAACTGGCATTGTAAGGAGAAATTAAATGTTGGGAACTACAAGGGTCACTGGTATAAGGATGACAAAAAAACTTGAGAATAAAAATCAGAGGTGACTGACAGAATCTCACAAAAGTCTGCATCTTATTGCACAAATGATTTGTAGTCAACCAGTTGAGGCCTAGGTGACAAAAACACGCACAAAATGCAGGAACCGGCGTCAACCACAACTGATATTTATTACAACTGGGAAACTATATCTCCTTGATAACCAAAAACCACCCAACAATGAAGTTCACATCTGTCTTGAAAATAATATCAACCCCTTTTCATTTTTCATAAAACAACTACTATACCTTGGCCTCTTCTAGTCTTCCCAGAGCTTTCAACAAGTTACCAAGATCACTTCTTACACAGTAGAGATCCTAGATGCACAAAATACAAAATGGTCATCAGCATGTCTGAAAAGTCAGGTGGTGATTACATGAGACTCAGAACAACTCAGACTGGTACAAATTCGGTTCTTTATTATTAATATTGGTTCCCGTGCAAATCTCTGCTTCTTGAGGAGAGTTTGACTCACTCTGAAAGCTAAACTGACCAGAATTAGACTGATCTGACTCAGTCCAGTACAAGTACTTTTCCTACTGTAGAGAGGGTCCAAATCATACTGCTCTGCAAATTAAACTTCAGCGGTGACTTTTGACTTGTATAATACTGGACACCTTTCATATCAGTCCCATGTTAACACTCTGTACTGACTAGCACTTGAGTTCCAACAAACGTGAGTTGCACCAGTCTCATGTAATCGCCACTTAAGTAAAGCTGCAGTTACAGCAGCGATTTTTTGCTTGCGATGGTGATGCAATTACTTTGAAAATTGTCGCACTGCCAGCGTGCGGAGAAAATCGCATGTGTAGCCACCCTCGCACAGGTGATGCGACAGCTGGAAAAATCACAGGAAAAGTTGCGAGAAATTCAGTGAGTTGAATTTTTTGTGACAAAATCACAGGCTTACCATCCTCTGTTTGTGGGGTGGGCTGTGCGTTTGTAATGGCTGTGTTGGTTTATCAAATTAGCAAAACTGAAACCGAAATTTAGGAGTTTTAAACTGAGGAAAATGAAATAAAAACTCATAAAATTGCTGTCATGGTGTTTTGATTTGTGTTTCTGTGTTTATTTTGGTGATTTAAGGCTCGTGAAAGCAATGTTTTCAAAATAACGGTTGGACTCGCTCAAAAGTAGAGAGAGAGAACAAGGCATGCAACTAGGCGACCTGCAAACCTCCAAACACTACCCAGTCGAACATTTAGCCAAAAAAATCATATTTGCCTTATTCACTCACACAAAAAATCTTGGCCCTCAAAAGAATAGTCAAATTTGACTATAGGCCAAATTTGAGTTGGATTCGATCGCAGATAGACCTTTAAATTCGAGCCCAAACTTTTGAATACGACCGTCAATTTGCTTTCACCCTATGATCGGCAAGAAATCCGAACTCAAAGGAATTCGAAGAATGCATTTTCCCAGTTAAAATTTGAATTCGTGTGCGACAAACTGCCGCGCCTGGCCTCCCTACGCGAAACTTTTGGTCCGTGACAAAATCTTCTCTGTTGTCACCCTAGTGGCGAGTTTACAGACAAAGCGGGAACCCAGTTGAAAGACGTGATTTTTTAAATTTCCCCTGCGCGTAGACTGAGGGTCGCTGGGCGCAAAAATTCAAAACAAAACAAAATGGAAGACGCGGACTCAGGCCAGCCTAAGGCCAAGAGGGAAAAGATCGAAAAGGGAAATGAAAAACTGTGGTGGTACCAGAAATATTCAAGTACTTAAAATTATTACATTTCTGGGGGAAGAAGACTGATTTTTCAGGGTAAAGAATTCAGTGAGATGAAAATACATTTTCAAGCTTCTACTATATTGAACGGAATAAACTAATCAACAGTTCATTACCATGCCATCGATTACTTTCAGTATTATTTCCTAAACCTAGTCAGAGACAAAAGCCAAAAAGTTGAGTTATGGATCCCCTACTTTTTCAGCAGTTAACCAAACACTTCTCTTACTATGGTGCAAACTTCTTTTCCTTTCAAAGTGAAACAAAAATCCTTCGCTTTCATCCAAGGAAATTTTTTATCCAGATTTTAACTCATAATTCTGTGTTAACCTGTCATGAAAACGGAAAAATGCAAGCCAGTTAAACGTAACGAAACGGTTCGCATGATCTTAATAGCTGCTGTTGTTTGGCAATGGTAAATGGCACACACACACAAGATAAAAAAGAAAAAAAACAATTCAACGTACTACAACCGCTTTTCATTTCCCGTTTTGGTCTTTTTCTTCTTGGCCTTAGGCTGGCCTGAGTCCATGTCTTCCATTTTGTTTTGTTCTGAATTTTTGCGCCCAGTGACCCTCAGTCTACACGCAGGGGAAATTTAAAGAAATTGCGTCTTTCAACTGGGTTCCCACTTTGTCGGTAAACTCGTCACTAGGGTGACCACAGAGAAGATTTTGTCACGGACCAAAAGTTTCGCGTAGGGAGGCCAGGCGTGGCAGTTTGTCGCACGCGAATTCAAATTTTAACGGAAAAATGCATTCTTCGAATTCCTTTGACTTCGGATTTCTCACAGATCATAGGGAGAAAGCAAATTGACGGTCGTATTCAAAAGTTTGGGCTCGAATTTAAAGGTCTATCCACGATGGAATCCAACTCAAATTTGGCCCAATTTTTCTTCGAAGACTATTCTTTTGAGGGCCATGATTTTTTTGTGTGAGTGAATACGGCAAATATGATTTTTTTGGCTAAATGTTCGACTGGGTAGTGTAATTTGTGGGTCGCCTAGTTGCATGCCTAGTTCTCTTTCTCTACTTTTGAGCGAGTCCGACCGTTATTTTGAAAACATCGCTTTCACAAGCCTTAAATCACCAAAATAAACACAGAAACACAAATCAAAACACCATGGCAGCAATTTTATGAGTTTCTATTTCATTTTCCTCAGTTTAAAACTCCTAAATTTCGGTTTTAGTTTTGCTAATTTGATAAACCAACACAGCCATTACAAACGCACAGCCCACCACACAAACAGAGGATGGTAAGCCTGTGACAAAATCACTGGCTTTGTCAAAATTTGCCGCCAACTGTAGCCGCCACCGCGTGCTGGCGACGTGACCTTTTTAAAAAAAAATTGCATCACCATCGCAAGCAAAAAATCGCTCGTGTAGCGGTGGCTTAAGTACAACTTTAACCTTTCAAAAACAGAAAACCATGTGCTTGGAACTGATGACTTTGGAGTTTTGTGACCAATTACTTCACAGCCTAAGAACAACAACTATCTAGAGACCCAAATGTTGTTTACAGTTTTGTGGGGAAAGAGGCAAAGGAGGATCCTACAAAACAGATGAGCAATTTGGATAGCACAAAAAGGATATCCTACTAGACCTATAAGCCATTTGGGAACGTACTTTGACATTACTAAATTGAGACCAATTGTGTAGTGTTTCTTTTATTTCCTGTGACATGTGTTTCTGCAAGCTTATTAGAATTTGACCCAACCTAATGACTTGCCCAATCAAACAGGAAACCTCTAGAAGGTCTTTGCATGAGGTTTTGTGCTTGACATTTGAGAAATTTTTTTTTTTTTTTTGTCTAGCAAAAGAAATTCTTCATTCTCTGAATTTGAATCAAAAACGCTGGTTGCTTCTGCAACCGAAAAAGAAATGATAAAACAAAACACAAAAGAATTCATCCCATTCGTTGTGTCAACCAGAAGGCGATACACATTTATTGATGTTTTCTTATAGACACATGCCAATATGCCAATATGCCAACATGCGTGGAATTTCAAAATACTGGCACTACTTTAGAAATACTGATCGCAAACAGAAACACCAAGTACACAACTCTTACTAAGCTATCAAGGGCGAAAATCATGTTTTTTCGCGTCGCAAGTGACATGGGAACAAATTTGTTTGCACAAAACAAAGACAAGACGGGCATGAAGGCTACTAATGATCGGAATTGAATTAAACCAAATGTCGACTCGTATTGATTTACGACACAAATACGGGGAAATTTAGGGAAATTCTGGTGTTATTTCTCACGGAAACTGATATGGTACACGAAAAATACCAACCCAACGTAAAATTCGAGTAATCTCACAATTCAACACACGTTCAAAGTTCAGATTATCGTACTCACCGGGTTATATTGCAATGCCGTGGCATAAGCATTTACTGCTCCTTCTAAATCGCCAGCAGCCACCAAAGCGGCAGCTAAATTAATGTAGCCATCTATGAAATCCGGTTTTAACTTCACGGCGTGGCGATAGTTATCCAAAGCTTCTTTCAGCTGACCTCTCTCTTTGAAGACGTTACCTAAGTTCGAGTATGCCTCGGCAAGAACGGGGTTTTGTTTTATGGCGAGGGTGCTGAAATGCGCCGATCTAAACAAAGGAAAACAAGAAAAACCCATATGATCAAATAAGGTACTCATTTCGCAAGCGTCTTCTTAAAAATACGCCATGATGACAAAACGGCAGTGATGACAACAAAAACGGGTTACAAACAAATTCTAGTTTACCTGTCTAGCCGACGACATTGAAAGTGTATCGATGATAAAAGGAGCAAGACTCCAGTGTTTTCAGGCTGCTGCCTCCACAATTGCATACATATTTGTTCGGCGCGATCGTAACTCCCTGCCTGATATTCCCGATGAGCTAACTCGGCGAGAGTAGCTGCTGAAAGAGAGAGAATGGGTTGAGGTAAACACGATGAACACAGTTCAACCAAGAACAAGAAGTTTGTGGGGCGACATTCACTAACCAGCATCGTCTAGAATGGTCGTTCCCATGACCATGGCTACAAAACGAGAGGCAGAGAAACTCAAAAGTTTCCCCTTCAAGATTAAAATAAGAAAACGAGAACATGGAGAAAGATGGCGTGTATTAAGCGCTTATTGTATGCACAAACGCGACGTCATGTGCGCACACGCAAAGGAAAGACTCACCGCCATAATGAAGCATCTCTGGCTGAAATTTCATGATTTCCCACCGAAGAATACCTAGAAGCACATGATTTTCACCCTTCTCAGAAAGAAAATCATCAACAGAACGGCTGGACTGAGGAATTCTACAAATGACGAATCCTTGACGGGAACAAACTCGAGAAGTGCTTGGATCAATATCAAAATTCCTATTACCTCAATACCTCGTTGCCACAGATGACGTAATCTTAGGTCTTACTTGACAACCCACGTGGTTGACAGTTGCTCAAGAGAAAAGAAAATAGATTTTCATCAAAAATTTCGTGGGGGCTTTATTGCAAGAATTTAGTCATTTGGACAACTTGGAGAAAAACTTAAACACGTACCTATTCAGCAATTTTATAAAAGTTTTAGAGTTAAATTATTAGCAATTTTTACTGTTTGGTGTGAAAAATATTGCCAACTACTCTGTGCAACAAATGATGCAACTTCTCTCAACCCATACACATGCCAAGCGAGCCGTCACTTGTTGTCCCGCCTACGTCTAGGGCTTTTTACAAGAAATTTGACCAAATTTTGCTCAATATTCTACCTTGTTCGACTGATAAATATTCCTAGCTTTTCTAAGTAGCGAGAAAAAGGTCTGGCACGACGCAAAAGAAAAGAAATAGAGGGATTTAGCGGCCGCGCTCACATGTCGTGATTGAATTGAAAGAATTTCCATCTTGTCTCAGCTGACATCTGGCCTTTTGACACCGTGATATCACGTGGCTAATAATGATTGGCAGGTCCACGGAATAAAGAGGCAAGCAGTAGGATTCCCACCGGTAGCTTGCAGAGCGAGGGCAAAGCTAGAAGGGAACAGACTGTGTTGAGCGGAGAATTGCTTTCAAGGTAACCACGTTATTATCCGATATTTTGCGCTATCAGAGTGTCACTTTATGACTTTTAAGAGGCGTTTTTCTCGAACCCTTTTTCTCTTGTTCCTCAGCGCAATTTAAAATGTCGGATAAACCAGATGTATCGGAGGTCACCAAATTCGACAAATCGAAGTTGAAGCATGCGGAAACTCAGGAGAAAAATACGCTTCCAACGAAAGAGGGTGAGTTGTTTTCTGCAAATTTGTGGCTACATTTTGTCGTTTTTTTGCCGGTCGACACTAGAAGTTTAAAGCCCACTTATTATTTGGGTTTGAAGGGGTGTGTCGTTCAGTCAAGCATACTATACTTGAAACCTATACGTAATTCGAATTCCTTGGAAAAATATTAAGCCTCGCTTCGCTCGTCTCTCAGCGCGACTCATGCAAAATCTTTACTGTATACACACGATATTTTTAAACTAAGGCTCAAAAAGTGTCCTTGTGTTTTGCTGACACACCCTGTGTTCTGTTCCTTATAGTGATCGACCAGGAGAAGCAAGGATGATCAATTGAATTGAAATTAACAGCAAAGCGTTTGCAGTTCCTAATGTTCTTCAACAAATTTGTGTCTTCTTCATTTTGTGTTTGCCTCTACCTGAATTGAGCTTTGTGTCAGACAGATGAATAGTTAGCAGTTATAAAACGCAATGTTATTGTATAAAGTCTGTATTCTGTTTGTTACTGGAGCGAAGAACTTTCAATTCGCCTTCGGCGAGACCGTATGCTAATGTAAAGTCTTATATCGCTGTAAACACTTCCATTTAGGTGAAGACAAACATGCAATGTTGTAGTGAAATATTTTTGCACAATTTAAAAATAAACAGTTGAATATTGAATCTTTGGAACTTGTGGTTATCGTGTGTTTTAGTTTGTCAGCTTCGTATGTCATCTGTCTGGTAATTACAAGCATTAGCCAGGGCTTGCCGCAACAAGTCGCTGTATAAATTGTACATGCACTAAAGTACAAACTTAAAAGTTGAGTTCATTCATGCCTACATTGTTTCCTGCAGCCAAATTTACATATATTTTCGCCATTGATGCAGAAATTGGCGTTGAGAACCGAGTCTCTTGAGATTTCAATTTGTCTGAAGAATGAGTCGGGTTTTTCATTTGTCACTGAGGTATATGAGGTTACTGGAAGTGAAAGAATCTTTGCAAGTCGTACAATATTCGTACATCTTATTCAGGCCTAGCCTTGTTTGGGAAATATTTGCCCTGTTTCGTGTTGCGAGCGTATGAATATTCCTTGCGTACATAACCGTATCGATTACACAACTGACTAGACACGGACACTGGGCAGATTCATGAGGGCTTCAAATAGTTAGTGAGGAAATAAAATCTTTTAAACAATTAATTGGTTTATAACACGTTTCTGCATTGTGTTAGAAACAATTCAAGTGTCACTGTGATAAAACAGTTGATGCCAAAAATCCAGTTATTGTTTCAGGCCAGGAAGGCTTATTCAAAGAGCCTTCTCTGAGCCAACTTTTATTACATGTTGGTTTTTGAATTGTTACTGAGGGTCTATAGTAACATTTAAAAGGCAATGGGCAAATCCTGTCAAATTTGTCATACTTTCTCTTGTACATTTCTATTTTGTTCAGTCCACTTCCTTGTACATGAAAATATTTAAGATTTAAAAATACCTTTACAAAACAATTTTGGTTTGGCTCTGGACTTATAGGGACAGAATGTTCCCGCAAAGACAGGTTCATTTCCTCTCATCTTTCCACTATACAGTTGACTCTCGTTATAACGGACACCATCAGGACCAAGATTTGGTGTCTATGATTGAGTCCGTAACGCCAGGAGTTATTTTCAGTAATTTTTATTCTCCGGGACTCACTCCTGTCCGTAATAACAGGGTGTCTGTAATAGTGGAATGTTCGCAAGGCGAGAGTTGATTGTATACCCCCTTTGGCTAGGCTCAATTTCCAGCCATACTGAAGGAAATGAGTTGGTGCTCAGTCCTTTAATAGTTTTTTTGGAAATCGACCCTATTCTTCAACAGGAGATGATAAGACTGTGAGCAGTCATAATTTTTCTTCAAGAATAGAAGGAATCCGTACAAGAATCAATTTTAACACAACCCAAGCCCACAGCCCCAAGCAAAAACCTTGGACTCCACTATCCTTGAAGAAGAATAACCACTGGTCACAGTCTAGGAAATGACAAAGAAATACAAGGTTTTCTGTTCTAGAAACAAGTCCCTATCACCTATAAATATGACGAAATTTGTTATCCTAACTATGGCCATTTAATAAAACCTTTTAAGCAGATACATCCTGTGGTGTTGCTTGTTATTCATTCATATGCAAAACTTAACTATGGATATATTTTAAGGTGTGAATATAGTCCTTAGATATTATTTTAGAAGATATGTATGTTTTCAATGTAACTCATCTGTTCCTTGAGGATATCCTCTGTTTATTTCCTGGTGGAGGAAATATGAAAGTGAAATGTATGAAACACTGCCCTTTATATGTGGGCAGCTACACACTGTACAGAAAATTTCAAGGTCAGTCAATAGCCACATTAGAAATATTAAAATTTTTATATTCCTTTGATGTTTTCGACACAAAATTCTGTATCCTTCTACTCAAGACTTTGGGAATTTATTGCAAAGGTAGTATGAAAAATTAGCATTGTTGCACAGAAAGCCGTGGAGCTTGTGGGGTGGGCTATTGCAAGTGGTTGTGTTGTATAGACAAATATCACTCGGGATTGTCTATAGGCTCTCTAATTGAAATCCTCAAGTGCAACCCGTTTTAAAAGCTACTGAGCAGAACTTTCTCGTGGTGCAGTTTGTTACGCTGTTATAAGGTGGTGCTCACTTTTGAGTCTGTTGGTGATCGTGCCATGTTTTCTTTTCTTTGGTGCACCCTTGCATGCATACTGTGCGTGGGGGTGCAAATGTTTGGACCCCTGCTAATACTTCATAATGGGGCTAAGAGAGATCCATTTACAAAAAAGCCTTTTTGATAGCAAAATGTTCCTTTTTTGATGGTTGTCTTTGTACAAAAACAAATTTAAATGATGGCTGAAGTGAAATGTACCCCAAGAGTGAAGGTTGCATTTCTTGTTTTCGGTGAAGTCTTGTCACCTTGGCCCTGTTTCGTTTGTCATTCTCGAGTTTCTTTCCGAGAGAGAAAAGACAAATCTGGCACCTTGACTCTATTTCCACCACAGAAAGCAAAATCAGTATTGTTTACAGTAAAACCCAAAGTGTTACATAAATACCAATAAAATTAGTATAAACACTAGCTTCCAACACTTGGGATTAAATTGGCTTACCCTGAAGTCTGAAGAAAGCCATAAAACAAGAGGGGTTCATAAATTTGGAACTAACTGGTGGTATATTTATATTTGCTCCAAATTCAAATCACTTCAAATATGGAGAAGACAAACAAAAAGGTTTCCCAGGCGTGAAGGAATTTTTTCGGGTTTTCCGCTGATTACAGATGTGAAACGTCAGTCGGGAAGTGAGGTAATCGAAAACCAACGAAATCCGATATTTTTAAAACCCAATAAATTTTCGTTTTTCTATTTTTAATCTGGGGTTGCCACGCCCAAGTTAATGGCACTCGCGGATAATCACAATGACAACTGAATATTTGACAGAAATCCAAATACGGGAGTTTTTAACCGAACAATCGAGGATTTGTCGCGCCTAAAAGGAAACCTTTATCAATTATTGATCCGTGCAATTTGCGCTTGAGTCATTCATGCAAGGCACGCGGCAATCGCAGGCCATTTCCGCAGGATTGCTGAAAGCCCCTTTAATCCCATAACAAACGCGACCTAATTTGGCTTCTTTTACCGTCTAAGGAAGTTACTTCAGAGAATACCAGTTGGTCCTCTTAGAAAGAAGGACTTCTTTGTTTAGTCGAGTGGTCTTTTCTGTCGAAATTCCCAATAACAATCGAATTTTATCCGTTTCACATGTGGTTTATTGAAAACGAAAATAACACCGGTTGGGATTTCCTCTCAAGCAGTTCTTTGTCTTCACTGACTAGATTATTTTGTTGTTTTGGCGTTGGGTTTCATTAATTAATTGCCTCCACGCACAATAAAGAATCGATCTCTTGCAATCTAAGACTAATGCAAAATTCCATTTGACATTTCTGAAATGTCAACTTGTAAACATGAGCTCGACCAGACAAGTGCTTACGTCGCTGAAGGTGCAAGGGTTGTCGTGTTTCATACCAACTTAAGCTAAACTTGTCAATCTGCCTCCGTCATCTCAGAAGTTTTTGTTTCGAAGTTTGCTGTCATAATATTTATTTTTGAATATATATTTGTTACTGTTGGCACTGTTGACCAAGATATGGGGTAACCTTATACCGTTGAACATTGGCTTGTGAAAGCAAAAACATGAAGTGAAATACTGGCTCATTTCCTTTATCCATCTGAAAACGAAGTGCGTTTTCTAGTCTCAGCTGTAGTTGTGCCAAAAAATCTTATTGCCGGAACGAAACAGAGTATACTACGCTTTCAGGATGACTTCTGTCAGTAGAGCGTTTTCAGTCAAATGTCAGCTTTATTTCCGAAAAAATTTCCAAACTTTATGGCATTCAGATTAATTCAATTTTCCCTAAAACAATCACAAAACTGCAACTTTTTAGCGATGTTTAAGTTTATTTAATGATTTTTATATGACATTTCGTTTGTTGGGATTTTCACGATAGTTTAGGCTTTCTGAAAAGTCCTTTCCAATATTATTTTCCCCATATGTCACTTTTCGTACTACCATACGTTGTTTACAGTTCGAGGACCATGCCGGAATAAGCGAACGTCGACTTGCGGCAAGTTTAACAATAGTTTTGAAACTATCAAAAAAGGTTGAAAATATATGGAAACAGCGCTAAAAAGGTGCCGTTTCGTGATTGTTTTAGAGAAAATGCGCTGATATGAACGTTCGTCGGAATGCCAAAAAGTTTGGAAGCTTCTAATAAGAAATAAAGCTATAAAATTTGACTGAAAACACTTAACTTCCAGAAACCTTCCAAAAAAAAGACAAATACACAGTTCTGTTCGGCGCCGACCACGAAGCCGGGATACTCAGGAGAAAGCGGCGGAAATCCAGCCGGTAGATGGCCGTTAAGCCGCTATACTTACCGCGGCAACAATAGTGCAATAATAACTGGCTTGGAATTACCTGAAGGCCATCTTACAAAACAACAGAAGTGCTTTTACGTCATTTTTTTTTACGCTGAATTGAATCGTCCGTTCTTTATTGGTTGTTGGAACTCCCTGGTACGTTAGGTTAGCCAGTTTCAAATGAGTAGACGTTATAAATGGAACTTTCTTTATATTGACTAAGCTAGAGCTAGTTCGGTCAGCCATGTAGACTGTTTCCCTCGTTCTTTTGTTTGTTCAGAAACAAGAACTTAGCCAATATTTGTACATCTATCATCATCATCATCATCATCTCTCAGGAGCACTCAACGAAAAACTTTATGCAAAATACTCAATGCCGTTTTCGGCATGTTTTCCCAAACTATAAAGCTGTAACACAGGTTACACAGGTTGGTCTGTCCGGATTCTTAAGGTGAAAATATAAGTCGCGGGACTTTTTAGGGAAAGGAATTTTTCTCCCCGAATTTCCGAGCTGCTGTTGGCTTCCCGAAAGTGTTGGTTCACCTTATTCCGCGCTCGAAACGACGTATTTGTCCCTCCGAAAACAAAAGGAATTTCTTTTCGACCCATGGTACGAAAGTTTGAGGTGCCAAAGCTAGTTTTTTGGCACGGACTTCAGTACAGCACGTTTGGTCAGTAACCGTAACACTACGGAGACGATGTCTCTCGACGATTTCTTGCCGTGAGTTTGCTTGCTTTTAATAAGAAAATGCGGGGTACGTTGAGCAAGAAGAAATTTAATGAAGTCAACAAGCTTTGGATCTCTCAGTGAAGAGGTTACGTGTTACAGAATTAACAGGATCGAGAGCGTTTGCCAATTTTTACAAAGCGTCAGTGTTAGAAATGTTGTTGGTTGTTTCGGCCTCCTTCTCTGACTCAAGTTTTTCGACTTTTGGAATCAGGTCGTTCCAAAAAGCCACTCTATCTGCCAAAAGACTAGTCTTGACTTTTGGCTCCAAATCAATGACCAAATATTCCTGTTTTTCAAGTGTATAAGCCGGCCACGTAACCCCTGTGGGTAGGCCTGAGGGTGCAGCTCCGTTTGGAGTTCTAAAAAAAACACAAAAGAGAAAGAGACAGGCAACCAAGTCAGTAAATTAACAAATCTTTATAGCGGAGCCAGCGCGATAGCGCGTCAGCGGAGCTCCATTGCTAAGGAAAGTTGGTAACCTATCAAGCCAAGAAATTTTGGTAGTGACGTAATAGACACGTGACCGTCCGTCCGTTACGTCTGTCCGTCCGCACCACAGCTATACCAATACACTTCATACACTGGATATAACCCTGTGCTGAATCCCGTGTGGTTTTGGCGCGAAATCGCATGTTGACCCGCATTGTAGCAAAACAAGCAAAGACAACAAAATTCAAAAACAAATTTGTTAATGAAAAAAAAAGTTCAAAAGAATACTCAGTTGTCTTTTTGGTGAAAGGGGAAAAGAAAAGTTCAATTTAGGCGACAAAAATTAGGCGATAAAGTTCAGGCGAAAAGTTCAAATTTGCCCCATCGGTTCTGTTCGAACTCGGTCGGCACACCGCTTGAGTTCGCAGCTTTTCGCAGCGGTTTCGACGCCAAATATAGCAGAGCTAGTGCTTTTTGGTTTTTTCTGTCCACAATCATGGTTTTTACGGCGTTCCGAACACATTCTGACAGGAAAAACACCAGCATTTTCATGCTGATAGGCAGCTTGTCACGAAGAAAGAAATTAGTGTTAAAATTAACTTGAAAAATGACAATGAACGCTCATGGCCTACTGGACTAATATCCGGCTACATACGCCGACAACCCGGCTTCGGCACTCAGCGAGGATAACAATTTTTTTCTTTCTTTCTTTTTGAATGAGAACTGGAACTCAGAATCTGGAATCAGGATTTTTTTCTGAGTTTCCTCTCTCCACACATCATTACATTTTCATGAATGAGAGTGTTTTCACAAATTAATAACTGCCAGCAAAAAAACAAAAACAAACAAACAAAACAAAAAGGGGGGCTCCGCTTTTAGGCTTGGCTAAATCTATATATTAATTAACATATCAACCGACTTAATAGTGGGGGCGGGGGTGGGGGTGGAAAGGGGGTTTGAACTCCCGGCTTCCTATACCTTTTTATCCCAGTTCCCGCTCCACAGTCCTGTTGGCTTCCGCCTCTTTGCACTTTTTTTCGATTGCGAAATGTTTTGTAATGCTGCGTATTTTCTCCCGCCTCCTGTACAGCTCCCGCCCCATTATCTCCCGGGCTCCCGTCCCCCCCTCCCCCTTCCCCCTCCACCGCCAACAGATAACTACATCGATGCATATATAACCTTTGGATGCAGATGGGATTGTCCACATTATGCCGGCATAATTTTGAGCATAACAGTGAGGAAAAAGAATCGAGCATTATGCTGGAATAATAGTGCAAAGTTTCTTCTACTTTTTGTGCTTTATAAAAACTTTGCCAAAACCATGGGATTCCCACAAAAGACACCAGCCCAGGTACCACATTTTTTGACCAGGTCTGGTTACAAAAACATGGCTTTCAGCAGTTCCAGTTCTACAACATTGTCAGCTGCCTCCTCAGACTGTTTCCATTTACACTTGTAATCAACACAAACCTGTCTTCTGTGGTCTTTTATTTATTTTTATGTTAATTATAATGGAGCATAATAGTGATGCTATTTGAGCATAGTAGTGACATTTGTTGAGCATAAAGAATAAGCATAACAGTGTGAAACACTGAGCATAATGTGGACAACCCTAGATGCAGAGGTCCACATAACACGTAAATAAATCGAACTGGTTCGGTATTGCCGGATCTCTGGTGTAGAGATGCTGGAGCCAGACGTCACTCGAAGTGTAATAGAACAAAACTGAATGCAAGGCTGGCACTACGACAAAGGGCTGATTTATTTAATGGGCAACATTTCGCCTAACAAAATTAGCCTTCTCAGGGCCAGGGCTTTTTCCTTCAGTATAGCTCTGGCCCTGAGGAAGGCTAATTTTGTTAGCCGAAATATTGGCCATTAAATAAATCAGCCCTTTGCCGTAGTGCCAGCGTTGCATTCAGTTTTGTTCTATATCGATGAGTTTTAGCCGCAGGCGAGGACATTCAGTTCCCATTGTTTTTCACACGTGTGAATGCCTAGATCATTGCATTTTTCTTCTCCTGTTTATGATAGCTGAATGCGTCAAAAATGGCTCCGTTCCTCTTGGTTCTCTGCCTTAGTTCCTTTTTCCCAGGTCAATCCACGTATCCGAGACGAACGACCGGGGAATCGAAAGCCCTACTTTTTCGCTTGGACCTCGTCACCCGAAGCGGATTTACTGCGGCAAAATAAGGAGGCCTAGAAACTAGTCAACCTTTGAGCGACATGTGAGTTGGTACAGTACAGTATTAGAGGAGTTTTTTAATTGAGAGTAGAAAACCGAAAACCAAATTAAAGAAATCATCCTGGCCAATACTGTAACACAAACGCAAAAGCAACACAATGAGCCATTAAGAACTTGTCGTGAAATTCTACCGACGGGAAGAGCGCGGGAAAACGCGTTAAACTAAACAAAATTGGTTTTGTTGAAAGAAAAAAGCGCGAGTTTTAAGCCAATCACAGGGTGCATTAACCAAAACAAACGCAAATGACTTTGTACTTTCGACACTAATATTAAGGATCCGCAAAATTTTTTAACCCATACCTTGAACAGCGTAAGCCATAAGGTGTCTTTTAAATAAATTCAAATATACTACTATCACCTCATCATTTACGTGTGCAAGAAAGCCACTTACCCATACTTCACAAAATTTGTCGAAAACGTCATCAAAAGTAAGCTGAGCCCGCGCTCAATTTCGGTGAAACCAGTGGTGAAATTCAAGCCTCTCAGTTCACGCCATGGTCCACCAAATATATAAGGAAGCTCGTCCCCATGACCGACACCGTGGAACTCTGGGTTAACAGAGTAAGCTGAGCGGTGTGAGAACACGTAGAAATAGCACGGCACGTCACTCAAGGCGAAGCCGCTGGCCATTTCTATTCCTGGAGCAACTGACCAAGAATCAGTAACCAATTCCTTGGAGGTTTTTATCACGTTGTAAGATGACTCATTATGAAGGTGTCTCGTGTACTTGTACAGAACGATTTCTTTGATGATGTTCGACGGCGTCTTTGTCGTGAATTTCAGTCGGTTGATTAAGTCTTTCACGAAAGAAAAATCAAGATTGTTAGTAAGTGGTTCTGGTAACCCGTGCGTTACAATGCCGATACCATCGTCCAAATTATAGCCGAGTATGGACGGTACTTTATGGATCTTCCCCTGATGAAGAAGCGTCCTTGGATCTGCGGTAAGGAAGTCGCCATCTACTGTAACAACCGGCCGTAACATTGACCCAGCCACCTCAGTTGAAATCCGCTCTGAAACGCTGAGGAATTTTGTGACGTTTTGACTTCTTAAGCAGGCAATCAACTTTAAATCCGCGCAATCAAGCTCTTGTACGACTGCCTTTCCTGCTTCTTTGTTAACAGAGAACGCGTAAGGTTGTGTTGCAAATCCACTGAGACATATCGCGCGCTGAAATAACCCCTTTGATAACGGTGACAGGAGATGCATTGCAACACTAGCACCTCCCGCACTATGGCCAGCTAAGGTCACTTGATCCGGTTTCCCGCCAAAACCTGCGATGTTTTCCTGAACCCATTTCAAGGCTGCCACCTGGTCTAGCAACCCATAATTCCCTTTGATTTCTGATCCGGGAATGTTAAGGAATCCCAAGAGATCAAGGCGGTAGTTGATGGTTACTATGACAACGTTGTAAAAGGACGCTAGAACAGAGCCATCGAAAATGTTTCCAGTCCCTGTGTAGAATCCTCCGCCATGAATCCAAACCATCGTAGGGAGGCCAGAATAGTGTGTGGCTTTTGAGGGTTAGCCTGCGTGCAGACGTCCCTTTTCCGCGGGTGGAAGGAAATAGGAGACGTCTGCACGCAGGCTATTGAGGGTTTGAAGATGTTCAGGAATAAGCAATCTTCGCTTTGGGGATCTGTATAAAGAAAGATATTTGTGAATTTTCTTAGACTACGTAGACGCTCTCATTGTATCCAAAATCTGACGCTTGATATGCCGGACTCTCTATTCTCAATATCCCTCTCCCTGTAGTAGTTCCCTTAAGCCTTTAATATTTTGCCCAGGTATCCCGTATCCCGCTAATCCCTAATCGGGACTAATAAAGGACAAAACACTAATTTTTTTTCAATAGATCATACCTCGCGTCACTTAGCAAACAAAACCTCGCCGTTCTGAGCTTAAGTGTAAGAATTAAAAGTTTATAGTCTGCATGTTGCCAGTTTGCGTTTATTAGCCAGTCAGCATTTCCTAGTCCTTTTTTCCGTAGTCCTGTACATTGAATTTTTCCTTATCATGGTTTCTGGTGACTGTTGCATGAATAAATTGCGTGACTTTGACCCGCAGTGGGAAACCTTGGCCACTATGTTTATCTTGCGGGCGCTTTTTTCTTTTCTTTCGTTAAACAAATATCCTTTTCTTCTTTATCATATGTTTGAAATCTGCATCTGAAGACAGTTCATCTGTTGATTGTTCTAAGTTCTTCCACAACGTCTCTATGATGTTAATAGGGGTAGAAAATATGACATATACTGTTTGGCCCCTTGCTCGATATTTTTTTGAATGAAGATCTATAGCCGATCGCGGCTATAGATCGTTACAAGATTGAAGGATACCACTAGGATGAAATTTTTCCCTGGTTAATATGAAGAAAATTCTACACCGTGACCATTCAAATGAAAGCTACTGAGCAGTACTTTCCTGTGGTGCTGTATGTTATGCTCTACGAGGTGGTTCTGACTTTTGAGTCTATCAATAACACATTACAGTGTGACTATAAAGTTTCCAAGCAGTTCTTTTCTCCGAATCTGTTTATTATGCTGTACAAGATGGTTTTAATTTTTACGCCTGTCGATAAACTGTGTTGTGTTAACTTAATGAAATCTGTTCAGGTTTACTTTCCTATGATAGCATTTGTTCTCGAACCTACCGCCAGCAAGAGACCATGGTGATTCATTCTGCGGACAGCTCGCCCCATATTTTGTAGCATCTCTCACTCCATGCCAAGGTTTCGCTTCTTCGGGAGGCGCAAAGCGAAGGTCGCCTACTGGGGCCGCTGCGTACGGCACGCCAAGAAAATGCTCCACTGCTTGTCCGAAAGAAAGCTCAACGTGTTTACCGCGAATTTGTCCCGCTTTTGTCGTAACTAGAGGAGAAGATGATTGTTCTGGTTTACTACCGAGAACGAAAGTATCGAGAAGGGAAATAAAAATCAAAAGGGAAGAAAGTAGACTTTTTGTGTCCATGGTGTTTGCGTGTCGCTGTAACAAGTCGCTGTCACGCGATATTAGACAAACGAAGTTGAATTTAGCAGGGGTGGGGTAGGTATGCTTAGTTCGCGAGGGCGGGAGGAAAACAAACGTGGTGACGATACAACGAGCATTTCATTTCCTTCCTGATATGTTATGTTTGATCAGGAAGGAAAACGGTGTTTACATGATACAGGTACGATTTTCATCATGTCAAAGACCATGTTTGACTCATATTTATTATATGCCAGTATAGTACAAAATCGGCGATCAAAGCCAGCGGTGCCTCTCTCCTCCGCAGAGGTTCAGTGGGCCGCCAGGGGAGGGGGGGGGGAAATTGACCCATGTTTGGGTATAGGTGAGCCGCCGAGGGTTTGAAACCCTGACCCTGTTTAGGACAAAAAAGGCCTAAAATATCAACCCTGTTTAGAACAACATCCTCCATTTAAGGGCCCTATTAAAGACAAATAAATACTCACTCTATTGTTTTACACAATTTAAAAGTGTTTTGAATACGGGCAAACGTCTCCGATCTACGTCTGCTGAATACTGTAAGCTACTGTATAGGCCATATATATTTAACGACGACAATCTTACAACCATACGCTGTTTAGGACAAGTGGTTTAAGGTACTCGTATAAAAATTATATAACCTGTTCAAGGTACACCGTATTCGCGTATAGGCCATATAAAGGAGTACCCCCCGGAGGGTGAGGGCGTTAGGTTGGATTCGCATGCCCAGGGTGAGTGAGTGTTTTCACGCCTGCACCTTCTGTGCTCAGCGGGTTACCCTTCTCAAAGTATAAAATTCCCTTTGCACCTCTGCGGCGGAGAGAGGAATGGTGCGAAACTTAGGCCACATTCGGCTCGGTCCTCTGGTCAATTTTCCTTGCGTCCTATTGGCTAGTGCCTTACATATTAACATATACCGGTCCAAAATCTCATATGTCATATGTCGGTGCGGGGCCGGATTGCCCAGAGCGGTCAAGAATTTCATTCTGGTAAGAAAAGTCATATCCATTCGGCATAATGTAAACGCGATATGACATGTCTCGGTTCGTTTTACATTCTTTTTAGGGCCGATGTGTTCATTATATGGGGCTGCGGTGGTGTAGTGGTTAGGGGGTGGGAAGTAATTATGAAAGCAATGATTCAAGTAAGAAAAAAAAGTTCTTAGATCGCTGTGTACCGTAACGCTGACACATTCTTCGCTCAACAGCATCAATCTGACCGAAGATGAAATAACAAAGCCTTTAAAGGGGCAGTATCACGAGGATTTTGCTCGCGTTTGACCCCACTGAAAAGCCAATAGTCACATTAACATATATGAAAGCCTAAAAATATTGGTCATTTTCTTGTTCAAACACCATACTAATTCAGTGAAGCTATTACTAAGTGTCTTTGGCCACGGATGGCCAAGATGGAAGTGGATTACAAGTTGAAAACGTCTGGCGAACGTTTTCAAATTCTGTGCTTGTATCTTGCAAAAATTATTGAAAACTTATTATGGTTTGCTCTCCTTGCAAAAATTCACTTGATATCTCCCTGTTGATGTTCCGGGAGCATTTTGTGTGTGAGTGAAGGCATTTAATCTCAATTTCAGCGAAGTTTTGACGAACTCGAGGAAAATCCCCGTGACACTGCCCCTTTGAAATCGACTGAATTTGCCATAGAAACTGGGCAGAAGCAGAACGAGCTAATGATTTGCGAGGTCCTAAGCAAGGACAGCACTCTGAAGGTGAGTACGTAAGGTGACAAATGTGCAGAGGTGAATCAACCGAGAACAAAGAAAAGTTGCGTCACTCAAAATCGCCTCCTTATCATTGCAGGATGCCATAGAAATTAATACAAGTGGTGGCCCAACCTCGTCCCCAGGGACTCTCCTCGTTCAAAATGGCGGGTCGGAGAAACCCCAACCTCGTTCCCAGTGTCTCTCTTCTCTGCCTCCCTTGTCGAGAAACCCCTGGCCAAGGCTGGTGAAATACTCCAAGAAACGTGGAGTATTTTGTCACGTGACACATAACGAAATGGCTTCTTAGGAGGTTGTTTCCAGTATCTGGCAGCCCTGTTTGTTTTCTTGCAATCTGAAACCGTTGTTCAAACAAAACGAAGACATTTCATCGTGTTTTACGTGACGAAATCCTCACGAATTTTTGGAGCCATTTAGCAGCCTTGACCAGGGGTTTCTCCGACCCGCCATTTTGAATGAGGAGAAGGCCCCTCTTCAAGGTCACAGCAACATCTATGGTCAGATGAGACACCGAAATCATCAGAAAAAATTTGCATTCCTCTACCCACTGCATGAATCAGACACTCAAGAGCACTGGAAATCAGATGGTGTCGTTAAGGCAGTATTCGAACGGGGAGAAACCTATCCAGGACGTTGCTACAAAAAAGTCAAGGCAATGATTCGTAAAGTTCTACTAGTGACAAACGAACAGTGACCTGTGATGAGATCATATTTTCACACTCAACCTTGAGTTTTACTCCTTTATCTAACACATTTCCTTCGGATTGCAACTTGACATAATTGGTTTGTCCATAAAAAAAAGGACAACTTGAAATTTTCGATCACAAAATCCGGATTTGTAGTGGTTAAAATGAACATTAACTTAGTCACCTATATTGTCAACTAAAGGATACCAGAAAAAAGCTATGTACAAAATTTTAAGGCATTTGGGTAAATTCAGTTATTTGTTCAGGCGTAAGGCGATAAACTAGGTACAGCAGTTTTGTGCGAGGTTAATTGCCCTCTTGGAAGAAAACAATCCGTTCGGCTTAGTTGAATATCAATGCAAATGGCTGCGAAGATGGCTAATAGCCCCTCTAGGCTGGGAAGGTGTAAGTGGGTCTCTGATGAATGTTAAACAATGAAAATAAGGAATTTTTCAGAGTAAACTTTCCGTAGTAAATTCTGAATCCTCATATTTTATTCATCAGTCTTGACAATCCAAAGGTGTTACAACAATTGCAGTTATCGTATCTATTGTAGTTTTTATCAATACTTGTATTGTGTGATGCTTGTTTCTTCAGAATAATGATTGTGTAAGTTTTAAGTAAAATATTGTAGATTTTTAGTGCCGATCGCGACGTTTTCAATAGTTCGTTTTTGATTGCGCTTTGACTGAGTTTTTGATATCTATTCCTTCTACAATTTTGGCGCGAAACGGATGTTTTGCGATGTTTGTTTACAACAACAACAACAACAACAACAACCATTTTATTTTGCCAAAATAAATAGAAATAATTACAGCATAAAATAAATTAACTAAAATAGGCAAAAAAACTACCCAGAATAGAAATAAACTAAACGAGCTGAGTAGTTACAAAAAAAAAATTAAATTGCTTTGACTAGGTTGTACACATGTTTGTACATGACTAAAAAAGAAGACGAAGTAAAATAAGACAAGTAATAAGTAATTAAGTACAATGTAACTAAGTATGTATAAATAGTAATTGATAAATAGTAGAAATGGTAGAAATAGTAGGTTGCTAGGAATTTAATCCGAATTTGATGAAATGTTCAATTGTTTTTGTACAGTACATCAATTTGCTTGCTTTGGTTTTGACCTTAAGGTTTAACATTCGTGATTTTTTTCCTGGAAATAACTTTTCTATCTTACTTTTTAGGATTTTAAGCGCAATCTCTTCGTGTTTCCTGCTGAATTCGTACCATTTAATATTCCTTGTAGTAATGCGCCGATCAATTCGAAAGTTCAACATCCCCCCCCCGGGCAACCCCCCGGGCATTTGAACTTTTGAAGATTGGCTTGTTCAAATTCCCTCCCCTCTGGGCAAAAAGGCCGTTCAAATGCCCTACCAATTAGTACTGAAATACCTCTCCACCAAGCCAATTACGTCTTCAATCAAACACTTTACACGTTTTTCAGAGAGAGATATGCCGTAATGATACCTTCAAACTTCTTTTAAAGACGCATTTGAAAGAGTTATTCACTAACCAAAGCGAAATTCTATCTTGCAAATCCGTCAAACCGTGTAAAAACCGAAAAAACTCACGGGCGTATTACGTCAGAACAACAGATAAATCTGGTTCAAATTCCCCACCCTTTCAACGCAACGTTCAAATTCCCCCCTCCCCGGGCACGATGCACAGTCAAATGCCCGGGGTATGCCCGGGGGGGATGTTGAAGTTTCGAATTGATCGGTGCATAATTGCTTTTTAGTCGGTTTGTTTTTAAAGTTAAACTTTAATTCACAAGTGTTCTACAAAACAAATCGTCTATTGTTACTAGTGCTATGTTAAGTTCCGTTTTGAATGTTAATTTTTGCTCTCCAAGATTGCCGATCACGTCCAATTTTAATTTACTGAAAAAGGCGGCCCTTAAATTTGGAGAAGAAGCTTTTGTTCTATATTCAACTTACTGATTTTACTGTTGTGATGTAATAATATTCAACTTGCGATTTCACTTGTATTTAAGGAGAGTGTGTTAAATCTAAATCGATAGAATTGTTCTTTGTAATTTTTATATTGCTCTTGTTACTTTATTTTGACCAGATACCTCAAGAACGATGATAAAAATTTAGCGAGAACTAGATTTTGTTACTGCGTAATTCGGCGAAGCCGCTTTTTCATGCTAATCATCTTCGTGTGCGTGCGTATTTTCGCAATAGATTTACTGCGCAAAGCATTACGTTAGCTTAAATTTGAGTTTGACAGGTAACTGACATGCGATTAACAGTTCTCGCCTGGTCAAGTTAAAAGATTGAGAGCGATAGTTCTTGTGTGATTCAAAGCTAGTCCTTGTACTATAAAGTTCAACACTTTGCAGTAAACGGACAAATCTTGGAAAAAGAAAACTAGTCTTTCAGTTTGTTATTGGTCTGCAAGCTAATCCCCCTTAACAGACCATTTCAACATGAAGCACAGATGAAAGCTTTATTGCCCACTTGTATTTTCGTTTTATACTACGTTTTATAATACAGACTCAATACTCTGATACAGACTGGAAGCTGGGCGAACTCTGATCGGCTAAAAAGACATGCTTTATCAGACTCTAAAGCAAAAAAAGGCATGTTTTCGAGGAAACAAAAAATAATACTGAAAATAGTTTTAATGTTTTTGAATGTTCTGGTCTAATGTGAAGCTGTATTATTGCACACCCTTAACCTAAATCCGAGTCAGTCGTCCAGACACATTCACCCGTGCGTATTTCCTCTCTCCATAACCTACAGCTCATCCTTCCCGACTCCCTTTGCCAGACTAGGAAGAAAATCTTCCCAGAAGGTGACGCGGTCAACCTCAAGCTTGCTCTCCACTCTGGGATCCAGCTTCAAGGCGATGTATTTTTCAGCCTCGGTCGTGAATAGAGGCCAGGTGATGTTGCTTTCACTAAGCGGTGGAAGTTGAGGATTATATTTGTTGGGGTCTCTGTCATAAGAAAAAAATTAAAATCAGGATATTATGAGATACAATTTGATACATATAAGAGACTAAACGAGAGACTAAACGTACGCTTCTTGGAAGTTTTAAATTAAACAGAAAGGCTACTTTTCACGTACTCACCCGAACGTTGCAAATCCGAGCCATGATTTTAGCATGACAGCAGAAACGCTTCTCTCCACACCGGTGTACGTGGACGCCACTTTGTGGATGTCTTGATCACTGGTCCACGCCCAACCAAACACATACAGGACCTCGTCTCCATGATTAACACCAAGGATTTCTGGGTAAGCTGAGAACGCCACTAGTATCCTGAACTGATAAACATAAACCGGCATGCCCGATTTCGCGAGGGCTCTGGCCATTTGCACTGCGGGCGCATTGAACCAGGAATCGATCAGAAGGTCGATCCATTGTTTCTTGATGTTTGGTGGTAAATCTGGAGCGGAATGGTTTGTGTACTGTTTCAAAATGGCCTGTTTCATCAGCTTGGTTTCTCCTTTGGTTCTCCTTTGGTTTCGCATCATTACCAAACTGGTAAAAAGCTTTGGAGAGATTTCCTGGCCAAGGTTTTCGGCTATTTCGGATAGAGGAACAATCCCACCATCATTTTTGTTCACCCCAAGCAAGACCGGCACCTTATTGATAAATCCCTGCTCAAGCAAATTAACGGTTCATCAGAGAGCAATTCCCCATCGACATTCACCACAGGATACTTGTGACCGAGGTCCAAAAACCGGCGAGTCATCTGGGAAGCTTGCAGGTAATCTTCAACGCCTTTCGTTCTTAAGCAGGCAAGCAGCTTTTCTCCATTGCATCCCAGACGTCTGACGATATCATGTCCATAACCCGGGTCTTTCGAATCAAAGAATGTGTAGGGCGTTGTGGCAGCACCGCTCTACACAATGGCTTTCTGAAACAGACCAGTAGAAAGTGGAGAAAGCATGCGATAGGCTACACTCGAAGCCCCAGCCCCTTGCCCAAATGTGGTCACCATGCTAGGAATCCCACCAAAACTCGAGATGTTTTCTTGAACCCATTTCAATGCAGCCACCTGGTTAAGCATCCCATAATTCCCCTTGATTTCTGATCCGGGAATGTTAAGGAATCCGAGAAGTCCAAGGCGGTAGTTCACAGTGACAACAATGCCGCTGTAAGCAGAGTTAACCCCGAGGTACCCATTGCCAGAACCGTAATACAATCCACCCCCGTGGAGCCACACCATAACGGGTAATCGCAAATGCTTCAATTGTCTTGACCTGTACACATTTACGAACAGACAATCCTCGTCAACTGGACCTTAAAAAAGTTACAGAAAATAAAAGAAGATAGTCTATTTTTACTGTTCAACCTTAATGACACTGTACAACTAAACTGCTATAAAGCTTACTTTACTACATTCCACAGCAATAATAGTCATGATATAATAAACGTATTGCTAACAATTACCAATATTTACCATTTTAGTGTGTCCCCAATTAGCACCCTGAATAATAAAGAAAGTTATTATTATTATTATTATTTAATAGAGCAGTTTTCAATTGAGTGTCGCAAGTAATGTTGTATTTGCTTTAGTTCTGCTATACTACGCTCCCTCTCCCTGATTGGTTCAAAAAAGCTCGCACCACTTTCTAAACCAGTCAGAATCAATCGTGACTTGCCCTCAAGGGTTCCCCCACATTTTACGAGAATTATTTGAAGCCGCTGTAATAAATGATATTAAATACAATAAAATAATTACTTCAAGTCTCCTGCATTGCTGCTGGAGGTACCTGTTTTGTCGTACAATAGGCTTAGAGAAAATCTTTCTGTTGAAAGTCTAGAATAAATTTGTTCTTCTTTCAACGGCTTGGCTTAATGAAACACAAATTAAAATTTCTACAAAAAGAACAAAGGCGGGTGATGTGTTTCGGGTTGGTATAATCGCCATCACGCGACCCACATATATCCCTGGATATCAGGAGGTTTCTCTTTCGTGGATTAGAGCAGTAGTTGCCAAGTACCTAGGCATCACTGTATTTTGCCGCGGTCGATCCAACACGGGTCACGAGGCTGACTCGTCCCCAATCGTCTTCATGTTGCGCGACGCGCGCGACACGGGAGCGCGAGAACACACCTTGCGCTCCCATGCCGCGCGCGTCGCGCAAAATGAAGACGACTGGGGACGAGTCAGGGTTACGAGGTCCAAGCGAGTTCATCTCGGATATGTCAAGAACACGAAACGGATTGGCCGTGTAGGCCTGGGAAAAAGCCGACAGCCGGAGTCTAGCTGAGTTCACACGTTGCCGCCCGCGAGAAACGCCTTTAGCAAACAGGGCCGGTAATCACATACGTAAACTCATTTGCAATTGTTTCAATTAATTAATCCATAAGATTTTAAAAGTTCACCTTTGCCCCTCACCATAAGAGTGCCAAAGTCCATACCACGAATATTTCTAACTTTCTCTCTTTGATGAAAATTAAAAACAAACAAACCTGGCTTAACGGAGTGTCATCGGTGGGAGGTGTTAAAGCTGGCATTGTTCAGTGACTGTTGAATTGGTCACCGCTGATTTTCTCCTGAAGACTCAAAAACTATAACCACCTTGCATTTATTATATATACAGGCCAATAAACAACATTACAGGAAAGTACTGCACGTGTGGTGAACTGCTCTTGTCGGGCCCAATGCGCGTCACGTTTTCGCGCTGCAGGCGATTTTCACGGACGCTGGCGTGTTCTTTTCGCTCGACTGTCCCTAAGTGGAAAGAGATACTCCTTGTAGTCTACAACGTACGATTACAAATGCCAAAATGTTATCGGTAGTATTGTCTATTAAAGTTTTCTATCGATTTTTTTGTCTTCATCATATTTTAATACTAAGGAGATCCGAAAAAGTACTACTATGTACCGCCCGAAGGGTGCGGTTTTTGAGCTGTTTTGATCTGAATTAATTTTTACCAGTTTTGTCTGAAATTGGGAATGTTTTGCCTGCTACCCGAAGATAGGGTATAGATTTGATCATTTTGGCTTGAAAGGAGAGGAGAGGGAATTTGAAGTTCATAAGTCCATGCTACTCTGAAATAGGGTATACGTACAGGTTTAGATTTTTGCCATTTTGGCTTTAACGGGGAGGAGAATTTAAAGGTCAGGTCTGAAATTTACTGGGATAAATTACATTTTTGGCCGTCTGAAAACAGGTATAAGGGTTTAACGCCCCCCCCCCCCCCCCACCATAGACAAACCAAACCAAAAGGACACTGCAAAGGCATTCTTGCCTCTCCCCTCCCCAGCTGAGTATATTTTATCTACAGGAGTCGGCCACTAACTTTAAGTGTGACCCGAAGAAAAACGAGAATCGAGAAAATTGCTTTTAGCAGCATTTTTTCAGCAGTTAAACTGGATTGGGAAATAAACTCAACGATTAACTGATGAACTCTTTTGGCGATTTGACCACCTTAACACTTGTCCTCACTCGAAGGTCAATAAATTCCATTTACATGTAATACTTCTTACATTGTCTTAGCCTTAAGTTAAATATAAATGGAGAGTACGAAACTCAGAAAAAAACAATTCGCCAGATTAATGGTTTCAAAGCGCTGCAGCTCAGCCCAAGAACGCCAGCAATAAAACGACGCAGAAACAAGGTTAATCATTTTATAATTGGAATTCTTTCTTAGCTTGAACATTTAAAGTGTATTCGTTACATTTCCATACAAACTGGAGATTATCAGGAATGGGCTCCTGAGATTATATTTGACGAAGTGCGATAATTGATGCGACAACGTGGAAAAGACTAATGTATGCACAAACTCATTGTGCACTTGGGCTTCCTGTGATGTCTCGAACACCGAGAACTTTCAAATTCTAGAGTTCGTCCTTTCGCGTGGTGCTCGCGTACCTCGTGACTGGCTCTTCTGCATTGCACAGAATCGGTATGAGGTCGTTCCAGAATGCCACGCGGTCTGCAAGAAGACGCTTTCCGATCTTCATATCGGCCCCCACCACCAGGAATTTCTCTTGCTTTGTTGTGAATTGTGGCCAGGGAATGAAGGCAGCGGCGGCATCCAGTCGTCTCTCGTCGTATTTATTAAAATTAAAATAAACATTCAGTTTTTGCAATCTTTGAGGTCAGTCACACGTAACCCCACGAAAATTAGTCAACTACAACGAACCCTCAGTACATGGGTTATATGCCCAATGTATCCATGGTATTCTCCCATGGAGTATATACCACTATCGTAACCAGTTATGGTACTTCAGCCAACCTCGTTCCCAGGACTTTTGAAAAAGTCCTGGGAACAAGGTTGCACTCCAGCAAAACAGCCAAAGTGAAGTTTTGCCGATAATCGGTCACTGGGTTCATACCTTACTATTTTATCATTAAATTTTCAATCTCGGTTATTGAATTTTGTAGCTTTCTCATTGGTTCACTTCACACAGGTTATCAACGAAGAATGTGCTTTTTGCCTTATAAGGAAAATGGAAGTCATGTCAAGTACTACACAGGGCGTTCAAAAGTTTTCGCCACGAAGCAATAGTTTTTTCGAAAATTTGGCTAAAACAAAATCAGCAAAAATTACCGTAGTTGAAGCAACTATTCCACTAGACTTGCTCTAAGTCGCTCGTATTTTCTTATATTGGACGAAAACAGTTATTACCGTGCGGCCGGTAAGGGGTGATACGTACGTTCGTGTATAGCGCGTGATAATTTTCTCCAAGCGCGTGGAATATTGCGTGTGTCGCGCGCGATGCAAATCAGTGAAGTATAGGATACGAGCAGAAACAGGGGCTGGATTCACGAAGAAGATAAGATGTGTCTCATGTTTTGTTGGAAAACAAAAGCCTGTTGTTAAGAAACAACACATAGGAATCATCTTGACTTAAGACAGCTCTGTGAATCCTGGCCAAGGAGAACCAGCTGCCATTTAGATTCTGGTGCGTGTAGCAGCCGCCATTTTGGTTCACGCTCGTGGAACACGCGCGCCCCTTTCAAAATTGGAGGAAGTCTTCTATTCCACTGGAGCATGTTGGATATGAGATGATTATAACCAACATGGCGCATACTTTGGTTACTTGTCGTCTCCGCATACTCAATTTACGCTCGAGACGTGTGATAAATGTTAACTATTGAGCGATAAAGTTTATTACAAGGGAATCGGTTTCTAATATGAAGAGGTTGTCTTCACAGCAGAAGTATATTCACAGCAGTCAAACGCAAAAAGCAACATCACTTCCTCACTGGTACACACGTAGGGTCAAAGAGGCTATCCATATAAGACTTCATCCTAATAACATCAATAGTGGAATCGAAATTCCTGAAGCTTGGGTACCTACGATCAGAAAGCACAACAGCCGACCAACCACAAGGCGGACCTGTGAGGGAACAACATCTAATAGTCGGAATAATAATGAGGATTGAAATGCACCAATAGCAGCGAACCATCATGCTACAAAGAGCGACACGTAAACAATCGACCTCATCGCCTGATGAAGACTAGCAGTATTGCAGTCGAAACTTCGCGACCAACAACTCTAAGCGATTCCATCGTGAGACAAACGAATAAACGTTCATCTTACCTATCTTACACCACGATGAACAATAAACACATCTTTAATCACTTCCATTTTTCAGAGCATTCTAAGTTTGACTCAGCTCAGGCTTTTACGAGTGTGAAGTTCGTATGAAAACTATATGCCGAGACAAGCCGAAAATCGCTTCAAAAACTGCGACTTGTGGCTGAGAGTTCATTCAGCAAGCCACTCGTAGTATAAAAACCTTAAGTTTTACGAAACGGCGATAAGTTTTGCAGTTAAGCTAAAAGTTTCCCCATTTGTTCGTTCGTTTGATCGCTGTCGCAGTGAGGTCTTTATAGGGCTAATTACAAGAAATTATTATGCTGGCTAATACACAATCCCAGGCAATATTTTATTATTGGGTTACACATTTATTATAACATTACTACAGCAGTTAATAATGTGCATTTAATTTTTCTTCTCACCCAAATGTTGCAAAGTTTCTCCACGCTTCAGTGAAGCCCATACTGATACCTCTCTCCTATTCAGTGTATTTGTTGGCCAGCGATAGCGCCTCTATTCTTTTCCAGGGTTCCCCAAACACATAATCTAACTCATCACCATGACAGACACCATAGGATTCTGGGTATACACAATACATCGCACGGTGCGTAAAAAAGTAGAAATAAGGCGGAACACCCGCTTGGGCAAGTGCTCTGGCCAGTTTAACCGCAGGCGCAACAAACCATGAATCACCCACCAGTCGTTGCCAGTTCTTTTGCGATGTGCTGCATGCTGCAGGGAGTTTGGGTCGGCGTGGTGTGTATACTTATAGAGAATTGCACTCCTGATCATGTCTTTCTCACCATTCTGGACCAAGAGAGATTCGATAACAGTTTTCTGGAATATTTCGTGGTTTAATTGTTGGCCTGCTGATTTTGAAGTATAACTTCCACGTAGCCATTGATCCACAGTCCTTGTTCACGCCAATAATCGCCTTAATCCTCTGAAATTTTCCTTGTTTTAGCAGCAGCGAAGGTTTGTCAAGCAGAAAGTGTCCGTCTACAGTCGGTATGGGAAGGTCCTTTCCTAAATTCGCATCCGAAAATGAGTCAGTAGCTTTAATAAACTCATCCGTCGTCTTACCTCTAAGGCAAGTCAAGAAGTCCTCTGCTACACAATTCAGTTTTTTCAAGTACTGCTTTCCCGTAATTCATGTTTTTTACGTTGCCTTTTTCCAGCTATGGCATAGCTCTACCATAGGGCCACCACTCGTGTGCGAGTTTGTCGACGCTTCGCATCTCCAATCCTTGGACCTTAACCAACCACTGCGGCGATCAGCAAAACGATTAGCTGCGATTAGCAAAACATTTCTGTACCGTGCTCTGCAAAACAGCAACGTCAAATGACCAATTTGAAATTTAGGGAGCTTAACACGACGGAGACGGCTAACAAGAAAGTCACAAAACAAAAGCTTTACTTAGCAAAACAATCACTCTGCACGTGCGTTTTTCTTTTTGGTACATTTCTTTGCCGTTTTGTACACAACTTATACGAGAAATGACCAAATTAAAAGTTTGTGTAGAACGTGAACACGCGACGGTGAATTTTCATTTTTCTCCCTGGACTGTAGTGCCGTCCTTACAAATTCAGTTCCTGGATAGTCGTAATAATCACGAAGAAGTTTAAAAGATTGTGAAGTCATTTCAAAGTGGCGTTTTCCTTTGCGTTGCCGTCGTGGCTGCTTAAGCTCCCTTTTTGTGGAGAACGGGAACGCACGATGGTGAATTTTCCTTTTGCTGTATAAACTTGAGTGCCCTCCTTACGATTTTAGCTTTCGCCCCCGGATTGTTTGGGCACATTGGACAGTTTAAACGTATTGGAATATATCTCGAAGTAGGGTAATTGGCGTGAATACACAGAGACATTTTCCTTTGCTTTGCCGTCTTCGTTGTTTCAGAAAGTCCCAGATGTCTCGACAGGAAAACAAGAGAAACATAACTGTTTTCCAGTCTACCTCGTCTACAAGATGGTAGGCGCATCTCAAGTTGTTAGTAAGGCCCGTTTTAAACGTCGTGCTACTGTCGTGCCGAACTCAATTGACTGTGGCGCGACTGTAGCACGACTGTAGCACGACTTGGTTTCGATCAGACGTCGAATTTAATTCAGTCGAATAAAACAGCTGTTGCCAAAAACAAAACATAATAGCAAAAGCCGGTTTAGCCAACTTTTAAAATGTGTTGTAATGTATTTATAATTTATGAATTGAGTTCGGCACGGTAGAAGCACGACGTCTGCTTCACTTAGGGGCTAAAAAAGCCAATCATTTTCATAATTATGTGCTTTTTAACGTCCACCACTACATGATTTTTTGCCTTTGGTGTTATGTTCAAATCACGATGTTTCGGTGTCAAAAAAGAGTTGTATCCAACGAGTCATGAAAAATTAGCTAAGAAAAAGAAACGATCGAAAGTAGGGTAGGGTAGATGGTAACATTCCCATAAATATGACAAAGCGCGAGCGAAAAATAAGCAAATTATAACCTGAGAAAACTATAAGAATTATGTTAAGGTAATTAGCAACGTCTGGCTGACAAAACACGAACATATCCGCTTCTTAGTTTTCAAGTGACCAACAACTTTATGCGGTAGATCAACTACGAATAGAGCGCGCTTATATTTCATTTTTCATCCACATGTGGCTGATTTCGCTAGAATTTTATTGGAACAAGTAATGTATAAATTACTTACTATGGGTCTAACTAAGAAATAGTATCAGTTCAAGTGAGTGAACACCTCTTTATTATTTATTCCGTTACAAAACAGAATAGCGTTCTTCTTGAGAGGATTAGGCGTACACACTTTGATTATAAGAAATAATAGTTTTTCAGTGGCCAGGCCTGCATTTTATTTCCGGTGTTTTTTTTTCAAAAGTAACTGCACATATCTGAAGAACTTCATCTTTTCAGTCATGAATTAACATAAAATTGAATTTTCGGTAGACGTCGGTATCTTAATAAATTGTATCGTTTTCACAAAAACAATTAAATGTTACAATACATCTGCTGTTTAATCTGCCATTCCGCTGATGTCATTTGCCACTTCTCCTGGAGTGGAAGTGGCGTAATGTGACGAAACTGACAAATTAGGAAGAATTACTCGGTGTTAAAACAGAAAAACAAACAAACAAGAAGAAAATGGTAGTGTGGCTGATAGTCATTTTGCTGATTAATCTGTGTACTGTTCAAATTGAATAGCTACCTTAATATATAGATAAGGCGAGGAATACATCTATGCCCATTTTCTTGGTCACTTCTGAAGTTGCTGGCAATTTACTATCATGCAGCTATAGTGCGATCCTAAAAAACTGCGCCAGAAATGACGAGATGAGTATCCTTCATCCTTCTCTGCGTTCTTTTTTTCGCCTCCCATGGCAAATAACTTTAACGTCGTTTCGTATGATGGCCGGCGTTCCTCTAACAAATCAATAAAGTCAGCTTGCCGGGGCTGTGGCAAAATCTCGTTGATCGTTTTGCCGTGAATCGGCTGCATCGTTTCCTCGAAAAGGGGACTTGAATCATCGCCAAAGCCGTGGTTTTGCAGGTAAGAACCGGAGGAGACGGCATTTTGGATGATGTTGTCCATTATATCTTCCAGCTGGCCGCGTTGGGGGACAAACTGATTTCGAGCGACTAGCGGTCTTGAGTCGATCGGTGGCAGAAATGGGATGCGTTTCATGTACCCGCTTGCCGCTGATTGGGTTGTAGGGGAAGGGAGTTTTGCTACCCAATTATCATTCTCCCACATCAGCCAGAAACAGTCGAGTTCTTCAAAGAGTTGATCGATTTGTTGCAAATTTGGGCCTCTAGTGACTGCACCCTCCATTCTCCTTAATTCACTGAAACAAACAACCACCAAATAAAACCGCGATTGAATGGAGAAAGGCGTTGGTCAAACGACGAATTTTAGTGCTTTATTTGGAGAGACATGATTATTGAAAGGAAGTATGTGATTGGATAATTATATAATTTTATGGCCGCCGTGCACAAAGGCTTTCGTTGCTCTTGTTTCGAAGGCTATCGTTGCTCAGGTACCATTGTGAGAACGAGCGCGATTTGGGTTCACAAGAGAACACTTCTCGTGGCTGAAGGTACAAGAGTACTCAGTATAATTTCTATATGCATGAAAGTATCTTCAAAAATTCTCCAGGCATGTTATTTTTCTGAGCCGAGAAGAAATGTTCCGCTTCCCCCGAATAAGTACCTTAATTTCGCGTGCCTTTCGAGATAATTAAAATTTCTGTACATCTTCATGCGCATATTAAACTCTTATCTGACATGCCTCATCGTAAGCGAAAACCATAAATTTCACGTTTTCTTCATTTTTAGTAAGCGAATGCCCTAAAATAAGAAAAGAAAGTGCACAGTATAAAACTCGAAGGATCTGGCAAACAGTTTTCGATGAGGCCTGAAAATCCAGTGAATGCTACTGATTTTAGAGATGTGTTAAATAGTGGGCTGTACTGGAAAGGAAGGGAGGGGAATATTTAAATGGGTCGCCGAAATACACTTAAATCTGAAAGGGATAGCGGCCAAGTCTAAGTTTTAAAGAGGGCTAAAAAAATTTTGACCGAAATAATAACGTAAAAATATAAGAAAAAATTTAAGAAAACTTGGGGCTTTAGTATAGAAAGGGATGTTGGTTTGAACCTCTTGGGGGAGCCTCCACGATATATAAAACTACATTGAGTACCCCCTCCACCCTCACAGTTTACACACAAAAAAGTGAATATTAAGTCAAGCAATATTCAAGATGCAAAAAAACTTTTTTCGTCAATTGTCTAGAAAGTCATAGTATAAAAACGTAGCGAGTTGTACTTGAATCTTCTTTTGACTTCTGATGGCTTGAAATTTACCGCTGGCGTGGAAAAACAAGTTTAGTTTATTCTCTGTGACAGGAATGGGATCCTGCTTTGATGATTCCGTAAGAAAAATCAACTGTAGAACTCGCTTGAACAATGACAACGATGGAAACCGGCAATAAGTAAGATGCAAAAACTTTTCCGTCCACACGTACCCGTTTTCAATCGTTTCTACTTGAAAACCGGGAGATTTTGAATCCAGGGGGGGGGGAGGGTTACTCAATAAAGTTTCATACGGGGAGGCTCCGCTTAGAGGTTCAAACCCTTACCCTTTAACTGATACTAATTTTTACCAAAATGGTACTCCTTTCATATACCTAGAGCAAAATTGCCCCCTTTTGTATACCTCAAGGATCAGCCAAAACAATAGAATTTCAGTCTTTCTGGTTCAGTTGCTCAAAGGGTGCAAGCTTTTATGTATTTAGCTTCGTCATTTGTGCCAAAATTTCGCAGCCTTTCATACACTAAGCTTTAGCCGCCATCTCTTCCACTTTGCAGCGGATTTTCTGACCCTTCCATATACCAAAATGACAATTTTCCCTAGCCTTTAGCATACTGCGAGCTTAAGAAAGGTAAAAAAGGTACCCCTTTCGTATGGCCATAATAGGGGGAACCGCCCCCCCGGTTCTGAATACACGTTTTACGCGTAACAGTTTTCCGTCCACATGCATATATGTCTTTCCTTTTCGCTATGCACACGTGTATACGATTGAAAATGAAAAAGAAAAGAAAATCAAAACGATAAAAAAACGCGGTTGTGTATGCAGTAGACTAATGATATCGTGGCCGATGTGGTGGACTAGACTGCGAGTAGTAAACTATTCCACACTGCATCCATTGTCACACCGCAATAAGATTGGGGATAAATTTGGCGATCCGACAACGGTCACAGTGTGAGACTGGAGGGTGGGAGGGTGGGGAAGACAAAAAACTAGCATTGAATCCCAGGGGCCTCCCCGCAAGCACCAATCGTCCCGTACCTGTACGATCCCCGCACCGTACGGCAGTTGAGCCAAAGTGATAATTTATTCATGTGCACTAATCTTATATGCGTTGTTTTAATGCATGCAGTGTGAATAGTAAACTATTCCACACTGCATCCATTGTCACACCGCAATAAGATTGGGGATAAATTTGGCTCCCGTTCGTTATAGTGTCACTCAGTTTGTTCTCGTTGACCAGGCTAACGATGGACTCCTCCCCAATACTAACCACTACCTATTAAAGGAGACCATCGTTAGATTCTCCAAGAAGTCAGCCCCCCCAAACCAAGTCATAATTCCCCAAAACTAAACCGAAACCCAGCTCTCCAAGTCTGGCAAAGGGATTCTTCGCCTAACCTTACAGTTGCTCTTGTTCATAAGATCTCTTCCCACGGTCGACTGCAGGGAATGCACACACAAACCGTTTCAGCTGGTTAATATCCTGCCATGAACAGGACGGTTCCGTACCGATGTCTGAGGCTAGCCGAGCAGAGGCTCCAGCCGGATTTAAGACTTTCGCTAATTGCATGTAGTATAGGGCTGTGTGACGCCTAGTCCACCCAACATGATCCATGATCTCGGCCAGGTCCGCACCTGTAAGAGCTAAAGTGATCGCACAGCCGGAGCGGAAACCATGGAGCGTCTCACCGTTATCTGCATTCATCTCCTTAAGGTAACCCTTTAAGCGTGATTCAGCTGCAGAGGAAGTAAAAGGGGCGTCTTTTATGCCCAAATCAAGTGTGATTGGACGAAATAAGTAACCGCGCGTTAAATCCACCCTTATATCACGCGTCACCTCCATATAACGCTCAATGCCTCGAACAGGACAGATTTCCGCTTGCGCATTTCTCCTCACTCCAAACACATTCTCGTCCCCATCCCTTAACGTCTTTCCCCAAATGTGATTGAAGAGCAAACCGTCGTTATTGGGGAAACGTAGGATTTCAGGGACCTTAATCTGTCCCAAGTCCCCAGGTCGATCTCCACTAAAGAAAACTAGTTTAAAATACGCCTGATCGCGGGCTATCACAAATCTATCAATCGCTCTGTCAGAGTCTCGCAATTTTTTGTCTAGGTGAGAACATAATTGTGTTAGCTTATCAACGAAGAAAGGGGTGGCCTGCCTTGGTGTTACCCGTGCCTGTAATTGTTCCGCGGTTACCAGCCTCAAGAAATCCTTCACCGACTTGTCAGAGGCTGGGTTGCCCAAGCCTAGACGCTTGTCCCACTCGCCGTCTCGTCCAATGGAATGGAGAATAGCTCGAAGCTTCCCGATATAAGAGTCTACCGTCTTATAAGATAGACGTACAGGACATCCACAAGTATATCGTCCCGCTTGGCCAATGTACTTACAGCCATTACGGTGAATCTGAGTTTTTCCATTCTTGTCTTTAAAGACAAGGAACCGGCAAATATCCCGTGGAGTCACAGTGGCTAGTGTGATATGGCCGGGAAGTGAAGCAAGAAAGGTTTCAAACTCCTTTCTTAGCGAGTCCTTCTGTTTAGCATAGCTGGTAGCACGATCAAAGTCCATTAATTGACGTAAGCGCTGGTCCAGATCCAGATCCAGATCCTGATCCAGATCGATGTCAGTCTTGTCAATATGAAACGGTGTCACGATTTGTCGGTTATAACCACAACGTTGGCAGAACCTAAAATCCTGGTCATTCGCATGTGAGCATTTTGGACATCTAACAGAAGGTGTAAACAGCTTGGCAACGATGGGGAGATCCTAAGTAGAGAAAGGACGAGAGGCTTGTAGTCTATCAAAAACACTCTTTATTCTCCTTTAATGTCAAATTTCGTATTTGCATACCCCAGGATTATACAAGGGAGGGAGAAAAATTTCTTATTCTGACTAAGGGATCCCAAATTCCAGGTTTTTTTTTTAACGTCAATTTAATATATATCTAGTGTTTCTGAAAGATTGCTACTGACACAGACAAACTCAGAACTCTAAAGGAAAATCTATCTGGAAAGCCCACAAGTCCGCTGGGATCCCGCTTTCTCCACTCCAACCTTTCTTAGAGGGTGATAACAAGGCTTGAGAATCACCTGCACCTGCCAGCTTCTGCGCTTTTCTAGAAAACCGTTGTAAAAGAGGCCACCAGTACTTTCTCGGGTATGTATCCAGGACCGCAACTGTGCATGGTTGCCTATAGGACTGAAGGAAGCGCAAGACTGGGCCGACTAAAACATTTGGCGGAAAAACATACGGACGCTGCATCACTGTCGAAAACTGAGTCAAATCTTGCGCTAACAAGTTCACACCTATCGAACCAGGCGAAGGAAATGGCGTGAAATGGGGGAGAGGACGCCCCAGCCTATCAAGCATGGCGTTGGAATCGAGGGCCATCAGATCACACGTGTGGCCCTGTCCACCACCGAACCTCAGTTGTACTGCATTCCAGATCTCCGATGTGAGTGTATAGTCTAAAGATGACAATCTGCGAGAAGGGGCGTCCGCTGGATTTTCTTGAGACGGAACGTACAACATGTGCAGTAGGATGTTCAGATCCATAGTAGTAAAGAACAAAGCCTTTATAGCATTGTTCAAGTCACGACCTTTACCTCCTTGATTATTCCATGCATACATGACCGCCAGGTTGTCAATCATTACATCGACGCGACAATCCTTGACAAGGTCCTTAAATGCATGTAAGACCTTATTCACAGCAATGGCCTCCCTAGTCGCAATGTCCAACATCATCTCATCCTTTGACCAATAATCAGATGTTTCCTGCTTCACAGGTGTGGAAATGACCCCTCCCCATCCAGTTTGGGAGGCATCCGTAGCTAACTCAATCTGAAGATGTCTCTCTTCACGCCAAGGAAGGGGGTCGTCCCACTCTTCTAGAAAAAGCCAATGGGCAATTTCATCGCGCAGAGCACCCTGGACCGCAATTGGTTTCAACGTGCGCATACCGATAGAAATTGCCGCTGACATCTCCCTGGTGAACAGACGGGCCGCCGGAACCGCAAGGGAGAAGGAGACACATTTACCCACCAATCTCTGGAGCGTCTTGACCGATACATAACGTGAGCTTAACGTTTCCCGGATGAGCCCTACAAACTTGCGCTTCTTCTCTGGGATCAGGCGGAAAACTTCGCTACCGGAGTCTATCAAGACACCGAGATAAGGGACCATCTTCTGAGGAATTAAAATTGACTTTGATAAACCAAGGAAATACCCTAAGCGTACCAAATGAAATGCTACGAGAAACACTGCTGATTTAGCAGCCGCGAGGTTGCGCTCATCAATAGAATCTAAAGTGTCATATTGTCCCTTGTCAAGCGACACCTGGAGCTGGCCATTATGTCTGTTATCGATATACAAGAGACACGGAACACCTAAGGAGCGTAGAAAATTTGACGCCCTAAGGCCCGTCGAGTGATATACGTAAGGTGAGATTTTCCAACCAAATGGTAGTGTATTATAGGTAAAAAACCAACCGCCCCACTGGATACCAAAATACGTGCGGCTTTCTTCAGAAAGCAAGAGGTGGTCATATCCTGACTTGTCGTCTAGAACTGTCTGATAGGAATCCTTGAAGACATACCGGGGTAAGTCGGTCACTTTGTCCAACGAGAAAGGCTCCTCCAGCATCCACAGGTTTAAATATCGCGCATCGTGACACAGTCTCGGCTTCGTAGGCTCAACTGTTAACGGTAAAACGATATGAGGTGGACTTACTTGACCAACCTTGCCCACCAGAGAAATCGCACCGGATTTCAGGCGACTTAGTAGCGTTGTTCTAACAAATTCTCTGAACTGTTTGCACGATACGTTATTCTTAAACAACCTGTGGGGTGGCTGATCAGAATCGTAACGCTCCCCCTTAAACGTTCCTTTAAAATGTGTGAAATATGGGAATATTGACACCTTTTTCCCAATCCACGACAACACCTCTTCCTGTTGTAAAGAAGGAGCTAATTTTGCGATTTCTGCCCAATTAGCTGCATGTTTGTGGAGCTCCCCTGCCATAAAATGATCAGGATCTCGGAACAGTAGCTCATCTACGTGCCCAACGACCTCTCCCTTTTCAACTAGACGGGCTTTCTGCCCCAACCGGTCATTTCCTGTCCACTCACTGCTGACCGATACGGGGTTTCCCCTTATGTCTACCCACTGTATCGCACCTGCGCAAACATCAGCATTACTGATAAGGTTGTCGAAGTTATCATCTTTTTCCCATGACCAGAATATCGCCTAAAGGGAAAAAAGGAAAAGGAGAAAAAAAAAAAAAAAAGGAATCTTATTTACATGTACAAAGACCCCGTACAAGTCAGCAGAGAGAGGACAGCTTTGACCCAGTATGACCGGGAGGGTGTTGAGATACCCCGTTTTCAAAACTCTCAACTCTCTGTGACCAGAGTACAGTCGAAGTAAAATACCGGAAAGTGAAAAGGAAGGGATATTCGCACCAAGGGCAAATCCCAAGAAAAAAAAAAAAGGGAGAAAAGAGGGGTATTGGGTTAAGTAGGTATAGAAGCATATATTTATTTCACTCCTCTGTGATGTTTAGTTGCTCACTTGAAAACCCTCATGTAACACTTTATTAACTTGACACAACGCCTCGCATCGGATTAAATCAAACAACAATCAACTCCAAGATCCATTTAATTGTACTTGTTACAATCAAGAAAAGAATATATACGTATTTGTGGAACAAAAGGAAAAAAACACGCCTTGCTTCTATTTAATTCCAGATTCTCTGTTGCTTATTGTCCCTAGCGCGACCACGGGTCGCCGGGGGCTTTTGCTGCATATCTCTTCTCGCGTAACACCTTGCCATAATGTGGCCGAACTTTCCACAAAAATAGCATTGGACTGGAGCACTACTTCTCATGCCACGCCCCCTGTACGGAACATCACTACTGCGCCCACGGTGAGACGAACCAGACCATGGGCCCCCTGTGCCCATCGCTTTTTCCACCTTTGCGACAGCTTCATACACTTTAGTGTGATCTTTATCCCCTAGAAGGCGTAGAATCAGAGCCCGGAAGTGCTCTTTTGGAAGGTCCACTTTTCCTCTAGCTGTCTGGTACACCAAACGGTAAAAATTCACGTTTCTCATCCTGATTATCGCGGGATGTATTCTGGAGGGTTTCTAGGATGTCTATCGCCTCAAACTTATTGAACTCAGAGAGCGGCCGTGCTGCATAGTCCAACATCTTCCTTATTACGGCAGCCACTGAGAGCCTTGTCAGTTCATCAAGAGACTTTTGGAGGACAGCAAAGTTTTTCTTTAGAGTCTAGAATAATTAAAAAAAAGGAAAAAATTGACTTAATGTACAACATCACCCTCACAGGCCCTTAACAACCCCAAAATAAAGCAAAACCGTGCCATTCTGTGGTGAACTCTCACCCCATTGCTTTTCTTGTTACCCTGGGGAACTATTACCTATTGCCTGTACATAGTGAACTCGCATCTCTTTTTTAGCCTGCGTGCAGACGTCTCCTATTTCCTTCCACCCGCGGGTGGAAGGAAATAGGAGACGTCTGCACGCAGGCTACTCTTTTTATGGTGAACTCTCACTCCATTACTGTTTTCTCATGGTGACCTCTCACCCCTTGCTCTTTATCTTTACTATGGTGAACCCTCACCCCCATTGCTCAAAATTTTTTTTTCTTTTTTTTTCCCTTTTTTTTCCCACGGTGAACTCTCACCCATTGCTCTTTATCTTTACTATGGTGAACTCTCACCCCATTGCACTTTTCCGTGGTGAACTCTCACCCATTTTAACTGTTCCTGGTGAACACTCACCCCATTGCCTTTATAATACATATACATTTTGTCACTCAAAGGTGAAGTTTGACCATCTTACAGCTATTGTTTTGCTTTGGTAAATTTTCAACATTCTATAGAAACGTCAAACAAATACCAGCGGTACGCCGCCGCTAACAGTTTTGAACAGCAATAACAACAACACAACAAAAGAATAATAACCGAGCCGATAACAAACATTCCCATATCCACGAGAAAAATATACACGCTACCGACGTTAACAACATATAGTCACCCATAAAAAACCCGCCAAGACCCGAAATACACTCGAATTACCGATAAGCTTAATAACAACAAACAAAAAATGACTAAAGCGCGAGCAATGAATAAGCGGGAAAGCCGAACACAAGCAAAGAAGAAGAAGACAAATAAAGGGTTGCCGCCTTTGTCCCTGCTCGTAATTTATAAAAAAAAAAAGACACATAAACGACAAAAGTAAACATATTCTACCTCCAACTCTCCGGGTTGAGCTTGTCCCACAGCTTGTTGAGGTACTTGAGCCGCGGCTTGTTGAATTTCCTGAGCCACGTGTTCGGCCGCCGGCAAAGCGTCCTGTCCAACAACTTGTTGAACTACTTGAGCTACTTGACCACCGGCCGCTTGAGCTGCTAGTTCGTCGGCTGGCTGAATTCCTTGGGCAACTGGTGGAGCGGCTTGAGCAGGGGCTCCCTGTCCTGCAGGATACTGTACGTCCGCCATTAAATGAGAAAAGAAGGAAACACGAGGAACGGAAAAGAACGATCCGCACCGTACGGCAGTTGAGCCAAAGTGATAATTTATTCATGTGCACTAATCTTATATGCGTTGCTTTAATGTATGCAGTGTGAATAGTCTCTAATTTTGGCGATGGCGATTGTGGGGCGGGCAAAATACACGCGCGCGCGCGAAAATTCGAGGAGATGCGACGCGAAGAGAGCGCCGAAAATTTTCGGCGCTCCCTTTGCGTCGCGTCTCCTCGAACTTTCGCACGCGCGCGCGATTTTGCCCGCCCCACAATCACAATCGCCAAAATTAGAGACTACTCGCAGTCTATGGTGGACTGAATCCCATTTTATTACGACACCGTTTTTGAAAAGTTCCGTTTTCGCACGTAAACGACAAATTTTCGTTTTCAAAAATCTCCATTTTGGACAAAGTTTTGAGAAACTCCATTTTCGAAGCGCATTCGATCGTTTATGCGTGTGGAGGAAGACGCCTAAGGCCCAGTTCAGACGCCGTACCTCTCATGTGCCGTACCAAATACATTTTCGCTCCTAGGTCGTATTAAGCGGCAAGCTTTGCCGTTCCCTGAGATTTTGGCTTGCCTAATTGAAATCTGTCGAAAAAAACTCATTTGGATACCGTACAACTGCCAAAAAACTACGTACTACTTGGTACGGCACATGAGAGGTACGGCGTCTGAACTGGGCCTAACCGGTTTAAAAAAAAACATCTGTTTTGGAGACCGTTCACTTTTTGTGGTGGGATTTGATGGGTAGTTCCTGCAATATATAATGACCTATCCCCTCTACATTAGAAATTTTTACCTGGCCCCCCTTACAGTCCTAAATGTTTGGGATGACCGGCCACCCCCAAAGAAAAAATGTCAAAGTAAATCTAAAACTTTTCAAGCTGAAATTAAAGTCAAATCAATTTCTACAAACATCGTAGCTTAGAATCAGTCCTGCAGGAGTAAATGTCTTATTGACAAACACAAAAGGTAATTTTCTGGTGGGGTTCCAGGGGTATCTTCTCGTGGAAAATTTTGAAAATCTAGAGATTATCTAATGAAGTTTGGTGCATTCTGAAGTACATAAACAGAAACACTTATTAATGCCGGTTTAAAGTTGTTGTTTTTTTGGACACTGTTAACAGTTGTTCAGTCGTTTAAGAATAGACCAGCAGAGGCCAAAAAGAGTTGACATTCCCCTGGCTGTATTTTGTAACGAAACAGTTGGTGAGGTAGAGTTGCTGTTGGGTGTATAATAAAGTAGAGGGGATCCGGAGGCCTGCTCCCCTGGGGAAAATTGAATTTTCAGAACCTTAGAAACGCCATTGTTTGGCATTCTGGCACTGAGGATCGCACTATTATAGATGCTGTCACCACCAAACTTAAAGGAATTTTTTTTGGTGAGCCCCCCCTTTACATACCATTTTCTTCCGGCTTGCCCCCTTTTGAAGCCATATTTTTTGGCAGCCCCCCCCCCCCTCTTCAAATCCCACCAGCCCCCCTACCTCATAAAAAATTAACGGTCCCTTGGAACAAAAAAACACGTGTGGGTGGGGCCTTTAAAAAGTAGCGCATATGCGTTTGTGTTGCGCAGTAGATTTGTTTTGGTTCCCCCAGTCTTGAATCCAGACTCTCCAAACTCATCGGCCAGCAAGCCGCACGGGGGAGGCGGGGGCGAAGGGCAGATGGTCCCTAGGTCATAACAGATCCATCTTGCATTCCTTTCAGTTTTAGGCACCTCAGTGTGAGGAGTAGTGAGCAACCATACTTGTGACAACAACATTGTCTCGCAAGTCTCTATTTTGGTTATTAATTAGGGTCTGCGTAAGGTTTTATAGCGGATAGAACCGCTACTAGCCAACTACTTGGTATGTGTTTGTGCGCGCTGATTTGCTCCGGACCGCCATTTAGTGCGGTTGTTTCACAATCAGGATTCATGAAAGCATCTTCAAGAATTCTCCATACGTTTTATTTCATCTAGCTGAGGAGAAATGTTCAGCTTTAAAGGCCTGGTTTTCGAAAGCGTGACCCACAATAGAAAGCATCAAGCGGTAGCACTTAGTTGGCAGCGAGTAATAGCTGCAAGCACAAAAAATTAGAAAACAAATTCCATTGAAAACTCAAGAAGCCGCAGTTCTAAAAATATCCTACCCGCGGATCTAATAGGACACGCCCCAATGCTGTATTAGATGGAAACTTCAAGCTATGAACGTTTTACTCAGTTGCCCCTCTTTTATCTTCATAGTTGCCTATTATATTATTAGCTACTTACAAACGCACCATGAGAGAAATAATAAGGAAATAATAATGAGTACAAGCATAACTTCAACGTGGGAATTCCCGTTTTAGGACGCATTTAAAGCCAAAAGGAGATTTTAGGAAATTGGATAGATTACGCAGATAAAGCGGAAGTAAAATGGTTCGGAATGTAAGATATATTTCTTAACTGGTGGTTTAAAAGGCTCCGAATGGATATTAAAAAAGAGGATTTAGCTTCTTAAGGTGAAGTCGCAAAATATCTTGAAATTGGTGAAAATATTCTAAACCACCAATAAAGAAATTGAAAATTTCAATCTTTTCCGATCATGGTCTAATCCATTTTGTTAATCAGGATTTGGTGAACGGACATCTCGTCTACAATCCAGTGACTTAAAGCTTGAAAGCCTTTCAAATACGTTTTTATCATTAGCTAAGTCAGTATAGCTTGGGTAAAGCCGCCCGTTGTTCAATTTTTCTCGAGGGAAATGGGCGCCTTAGACTGGCTGCTAAGTAACCTTCCCCGCAGTTGTTTGTAGGGGAGTCTAATTACTCTTCATGTCCAGCAAGATTCCTCTAGAAACGATTGCTTGGAAGGCTGGCTACTAAGACAGTGTGGTAATCTTTTGCACAGTGATCATTCGAAAGAGGGCCATGATAAGTAAATACAAAGATCAAGTGATTTTTCACCCCGTTGTCGTTATTTTATTTATTTTCCCTCGCAAACAGGGGTTAACTCTGGGGTAGCTTTCATGAGTGAGTCGGTTACGAGGGCTAATTAATCGGCGATTAAGCCAAACATTTTACTGTCATGAACCCTTATGTAAGTTCTACTGCTTAACAGGAAAGCTCGCTCTGAATATACATGAAAGTCATACATCTGAACTGCGGATGATGGAAGACCAGTTATGCTCGCATCTTAAGCAATTGCACTGCACCGGTATCGCATGGGTCACGAGTTAGAATCCCGTTCAAGACTGAATTTTTTCCCGGCTTCTTCGCAACTGCGTAAGTTGCGAGCACAGCCGTGATAGTGTTCTGCTTATTGCAAAGCTTCCTCTATAGTTTCATACTTTTGGGTTTGTAGAAGTACAACGTAGTAAATAGTACCGCACGGCTTTCTTTTCTGAATTTTGAGTTCACAGACGCGAAAGCTTAGCACCACCTTGTACATTTATAGCATAATAAGCAAGACAACAGGAAAGTAGTGCTGAGTAGGGGGAGTGGTAATACTCCTAGTCACTTAATGCTGGGTATCCTGTGATGGACTAGCATCTCATCCCAGGGGGAGTGATAATGTTCCTAGCTACTTTATGCTGGGTATCCTGTGATGGACTAGCATCCCATCCAGGGGGAGTAGTATTGTTCCTAGTCACCTTATGCTGGGTATCCAGTGATGGGCTAGCATCCCATCCAGTGGGATTAGTAATGTTCTTAGTCACTTTATGGTGGGTATCCTGTGATGGACTAGCATCCCATCCAGGGGGGGGGGGGTGAGGGGTGGTGATGCTTCTCGTCGTTTCATGCTACAACAGAAACCGCCCCGCAGAGGTAGACGTCGGCCCTTGATGAGCCTCATGGCTCGTTCAATCCAGTGGATTAAACACAAGACGTTGCCCTTTATCCAGAGGTTCTAGCTCAAATGTCCTTCAGGGTTTCATCTACAGATTATGCTACAGTTAGAACCACAATATAGAGCATATTGAACAGCACCAAGTAAAGTACTGCTTTAGAGGCTTCCTTTTGCAAGAACACACGTTATGATTTCATCCCCAAACGCAAAAAGACTTAACAGGTAGAGCCACTTTGTAGACCATTACAAACAACGAAAAAAAAAAAAAAGGTAAAGTCGCTCACGAGCCAAGGTGACCCACACGAGCCGAAGCTTATCCAAGTTTTTGTAGCATGAAGCAACTGCGAGTATTGCTACCCCCCTCCCCCCTCGGATGGGCTATGAGTTTATCGCAGTGTTACCCCCAGCAGTATGTCACCGGTACCCATTTATACACCTGGGAGGAGAGAGACTGTGGGGTTACGTTTCTTGTCTAAGGAAACAACACGATGGCAGGGACTGCGCGTCTCGGATCATTGACCTCCAGATCTGTAGTCCAACGCACTAACCACTACACCACCGCGCCCACACAGCATAAAATTGCTGCTCAGTTACTGCTCAATAGCTTTCATTTGAATGGTCACATTACAGGATTGCGTCAGACTCGTACCCAGTCGCCACTTATTTAATCCTTTTCGCATTGTGAATAAGGGAAGGTGATCAATGCGCGCAAAGCTTTTTGGGAAGGAGGAAGAAAAAGTGACGCAATTTTCTTCCGTCCTTCCCTTGATGCACCGCGAACTCATCAAATCCTACTCATAAACCACAGCGCAGACAGGAGAAGCGACTGGGTAGGAGTCTGGGATTGCGTCCAAAGGGTATTGAAAGGGTTGGACTGAAACTATCATCTGTAGCACAGCAGTCAGATAAACCATTGACAGGTTTCTTTCTCTGTTTATTTGTACCAATTCATTGTCGTCTTCGTCTCTCACAAATGGAGACAAATATTTGTTTCACATGTGACGTATATCAAATGTATGTAAACGTTATATATGCCAATCTTAACTTGCTCGTAGAGCGGAGCAAAATAGTGGTTGAGAAGGAACGACATTCGACACTCGTGCTGCAAGCGCCGCCCCTCAGGTGTGCTTTTAGCCCTGGTAAGTCATTTAAGTGCAACAGCTAAAAAAATATACACAGCCTCACAAACACATAAATTCGCTAAGCAACCTTTCAGAACAAAAAGAAAGGACACTAAAAATTAAGTTTTGGCCCGACTGTCTTGTTGCATGGCGTTACCACGGGCAGCCCAAACGTGCAGTGTGACGTGAGTGACGGGTGACCGATGTCAATTTGCATAACACCAGTCACGTCGCACTACACGGTTGGGGTGCCTGTGGCATCACTATTTAGCGTGTCTACAATAAGGATTGGACAATGGGCCTAGGCATGAGATTCAATATTACACGAAAAACCAAGTGAAATTTCAAAACGCATGTGTGGCCCAGAACCAAATAACAAGACTGATCTGGATTTTAAAAGTAACGCTAATTGAACATTTGCCAGGAGTTAACGGTCTCAGTGCAAGAGGGGCGGGATGGTTTTGCACCAAAACTTGAAGAAACCACTCCAAATCTTGCCCTTTTTCCATGCACTATGAATTTTGTGTATAACATTGATCCATATTTATTTCACTAGCGGCTAAATTTCGTGGGATTCCATCACAGAAACAGACAGGAAAGAAGCAATGACCAACGCTGTTACAAAAATAATATTTGGCCTTCACACACCCACACACACACAAAAGAATGGGTTCATGTTCAAGCACATACAACCTACAGTTCATGCAAAAATGGGCAAGTTTGGAGTCCCTTTCAGCACTAAGCCCTTTATTAACTAATATAACCTGAAAACCTGGTTGTTCAAAAGCACACCAATGCCAACCAAGGGACAAAAATTAAGGTTTCTGCTATGGCTAAATCTCAGTTTGAGATTCAATAATACAAAAATAAAAGGGAAAATACGATATAAAAAACTTAATTGAAAAACTGAACTCAAAATTCAACCGAGGGTTACAATTACCATGCTTTGAGCAACTAGACTCACGATTACAGCAGTACCAACATAAGCAAAACAGGCCACCCAACCATGGGGTCTTACGTCAATAATTATTACTTCTTGTTACAAGAATTTAGTACTAATGCAATTTTTGGAACTTCTGTCAAGCAAAAGTAAAAAATAAAAGTTTGTTACCTCTAGAGAAACAACTGCTGCCCACAGTGGTTCATAATTCCACACCAAAATAAGTTGGTGTGATAAGTAATTGCTCAGCAAGCTGCAGTGATTGATAAGATTTGCAAAGGGAACTTAGGAGCTACAATGAATCCAGGGACAATGAATTCTGCTGGCCACAGAAAACTTCGACAAAAACACTTAGCAAAACCGCCCCCAGGTTGACACTAATGCCTCAGACGTCACTAGCAAAATAACATCATTTAGATCAGACCACGGGTCCAAGATGGAGTATGAGTACAACTTTTGAATTTCAAACCAGTAACGTTTCCAGGGCTCTCACTCTTCGTATTGTTTACCAGTAGAAAAGAAAGCTTCAGGAATGAGACTTGTTAAGTGTTGCGATAACAGAAGCCTGCAAACTGGAACTGAAAAGTGGTACTCATACTTAATCTCGTACTCAAATCTGAAGGTCTGCAATGAAAGAATTAGCAGGCTGTGTTTATGCAGACTTCAACCTCACTTCAGGTTGTCAAAGTCCAAGTTATAATTGTACAATTATTGCGGTTCTTATTTTCCCTAAAAATGCAGACTAGAGGTCAAATTATTTGCTAACCTCCATAGCAGGCAGAGAGGTAAGACCAAGTAATAAATCGTAGGAGGTATGACGAGGGCCCCATTCTACATGCAGCCCAACAGAAATATCTGCATGCAGTTTACTTCTGTGTCTGCAAAACAAGAGAGTGCAATTGGCATAGTATTGCAAGAAAACTGACTATGATGCATTGCTTGAAAGTAGCCTTTGCACTAACCTTTCATGGGCAAAATCATCATAAGCTATTATAATGCTTCTGTTAATGTATGCGGCACTGATACTTTCAGCATTTGAGCTTTGCCAAAACCAGGGCTTCAGACATCTGCATTCTTGGGAATAATAATATAATAATAATAGAGTAATATTAGAATTTGTTGCTATACAATCTTGATATCTTGCTCAAAGAGTACTTGTCTCAATAGATGCATTGGAAGTGGAAGCTTCATTGCATTTTTCGTTTTGTCTGGTTTAAGATTGTTTCTGATTGCTGCAGAACATTGAAGTTGCAGTGAGCGTGGCCTTCTTTGAATGCTTTCCATCCACTCCCGAAGTCTTGAATCAGTAACAAATCTTTCTGCTGTTAGTCCAAGGCAATTTTTAGTCCATAAGTTTGCATTAGCCTGTATGAGTCTTTTAATACACATTGTGTGACTGTGTCTTGCTGCTAGATGTAGCGGCGTGTCATTGTACGAGGTCCCTTGCGTGACACAAACAGTTTTAGCATCCACATCGCCTCCATATCTGCGAAAAATGTAAAATAATGAAGGTGAAATGAGTTGAAGAAAGTTATTTTAAATGTTGTCCTTACTTTAACAAATAAATGCCACAGCATTTTAAAGAAACAAGACGGCAGGGTTAACAACCCTGGGCAACAGAAACAAGTCAGTAAATGAATTTCTGAAGTGTGACCATTCAAATCGAAGCTACCGAGCAGTAATTCTGTTTACTATGCAGTGTTAACCCTTAAAGCCCCAATATCAGCATGCATTTTCTCCTCACTGTTCTTCATATGTTTCTTATGGCACTAGTTGGGAGAATTTACATAAAAATCAAGTCATCTTATCTCTGGTGATCATTTTCTTTATTCTCATGACCTGTGTGTTTGATCAAGTAGTGATATTGTGAGGAGAAATTAGATGCTTGTCATTATTGGGGATTAAAGGGTCAAGTAGTTCTAACTTCTCAGTCTGCAGATGAAATCCTTAAGTGTGACCATTCAACTAAAAGTAATTGAGCAGATCTGTATTTTTTGTTCAGTTTTACTGTTACTTTCTTATTGCCTATGCCATGATTAACAAGTTCCTATTTTACCGATCTGTACAAGGTGGTTTTAAGGTTTGACTCTGTGGACAAACCCCTAAAGTTTGATTGTAGTGCTGCTCAGTTTTAGAAAATTTGTCAATATGTACACTTTGCCTGTCTTAGGTGTTGAAAAGTTAATAACTTTTTCAAACAGAATTTCTGTGCTAAATAAGGAGAACTTTAATAAAATATAACGTTTTGTCACACTAGGGGGTACTTTACAAACAAGCTTTCTCCTAACAACCACTTTCCTGGGTTTTGTTTAATTTAAAACTCTTATTTTTATTAAATTTTTTCAAGCTATTTGCTGTATCTATTAACAAATGTAAACACAAGAAAATGCGTTCCATGGAAAACACAAAGGCGTAGCCCTCCCAGTTACAGTTTTTTGTTCAGTGGTTAGTTTAGTTTCCATTGTGGCAACTTTCCTTTCAAATCGGATTGCCAGTGCTAATGTTAAGTCACCACGGCACCTAAAATGGCTGCAACTCGGAGAGTTGTACCTTGGTAACAAAATGAAGAACACAAAAAGTTTGTTGAACTTTAATTTCTTTTTTTTTTGGTCCCTTGAAAGGGCAACCTGCTTAGCCAGTGGTAACTAAAAGCCTAGTAAATAAAGATTATTGAGACAGGTTTCAAGTCACATTCCCACTGGACAGTTAAAGTTTATGGTTAAGACTGGTAGAAGGCAAAACGTTCATTTTAATGGATTTTATCCACACAATCAAAAGTCTGAACCATCTTGTACGTACAGCAAAACAAACAGCTCCAGAGGAAAACACAGCTCAATAGTCTTTATTTGAATGGACATGCTTGAAGATTTATTCACAGACTCAAAAGTTAGAACTACCTTGTACAGCAAAATAACAGTAGCACAAAAAAAGTACACTGTATTGTTCAGTAGCTTTCAGAATGATCCACAGACTCAAAAGTTGGAACCAACTGATAGTGTAACAGAGAGAATCACACCAAAGTATTGCTCAGTACTTTTCACTTGTTTGATCACTCACACTTTTAAAAGGAACTGTCTTGTACAGTGTATTTAATAAATCAGCACCACAATAAAGGCTGATCAGTGGAATTCATTTTAATGTTTACCCTTAAGGATTTCATCCACAGACTCAATAACCGGAATCACATTACACTGACTTAAGCACTGACTTGATTTTTGCTTTGAAGAACAATGGACCATTGTAGCTCAATTTAAGGAGCAGAAGTTATTTATATTGCATAGATTAAAAGAGTTCACAGGTTCACGAGCATGGATAAAAGAGTAAAAAAAGCCAAGTTTGAGTAAAATAATTTCATGGTCAAAGGATATTGAAACAATATAGATAAGTAGCTTACATGTCTTTACATGTCTGCATTCCGACATGTGCGATGTAGTCAAGCACACACACATTTACAAAATGTTAAACTTGCACTGTTTGAAAAACTTCCAGTATTTCGCATGAAGTATCTGCATGTAATACTAGTTTTAAAAAGTATGAATGTGACTACTCAAATTCATGCTCACTGGCAAGGTACTGTCAATGGGCTATGCCTGAAATTAAAGTAGCTGTTTTTGTTAGCTGCCAGTAAACACTTGTCTCATAAGTTCGAACAAAATCCTTTTTTCTGTCATCTCGGCTTTCCAACATGATTTTAACTTGGTGAATGAATTTCAAGAATGTGATTAGAACACAGTATTTAGCCATGTGATCATCTAGGTAGATGAGTCTGCCACAAATAATTTCTTAAATCTTTAAGTTTGCACCAGCTGCGGGAAAGAACTTGCGTACTCCTGGGTGCTACGTGTCTAAATAAAATTTGATTTGAAGTAAATTACACAAAATTTTCCTTGCTTTAAGTTGGGTATGACTTTGTTGAAAGGACGTTGCAGGAAACAACCTCAATAAAAGATCTTCTCTATTGGAAGAGAAGGACAGAAGAGAAGGACACTCAGGTTTCCAATAAAACTAAGTGCACATCATGTTAGTTTGCCTGAATTTGCCATCCTCTTGTTTTGAAATTCCACTGTATTGAGCACCACTTGGTAAACATAAAACCATTAGTCACCCTTTTGCTTAGTTCAGCCATCCAGAATATAAAGATAAATGAATACTGTGCTTTAATTCTTATGAATTGAAAAAAAGTTTTCAGTTATTTATTTTTATTTTTAGGAATTGCAAATAGCTTTTAGGCAGGTATTTCATTTGAATTTTTTATCTTTCACACTGCCCCACAAGCAGTACAGCGTTTACTTTTACTGTGCTTAAACAAAGGCTGACTGTCCGTCTGTCTCCATCTGAGGTACGGACAGCTCTCATGGCTGAAACTAGACCTAATGTCTGTAGCATGACCAAACGGCATCACAAGGCTTCACCTAGCACTTTGCTTCCCTAATGGTTCACCGGTATCCATTGAAGACAATGCCGAACAATTAATGTTTTCTGTCTAAGCAGACAACATGACGGCAGACACCAAGCTCAAACGCCCCCTCAAACTTCCGACCTTTAGATTGTAAGTCTGATTTACTAACCACAAGTCCCCGTGCCTCTGCTGACGAGACAAACTGTAGCACAAGAGCGACAATAGCAATACTTCACTAAGTCACCCTCTGATAGGCCAATCAATGACCTTAAACGTTTTGGTAATGTAACAAAGTCAATTTGTCGACCTGCTGACAATTTACCTAAAACAAAGTTGTGTTGGACATGTGCAGACGTCTCATATTACACAGTACATTGTATCATTCTGACACACAATTGCAGAATGCGCTAGACAGATGAATTTACGCTGAACTTTGAGACCTCTCAGTCAAAACCTTGCAACCCTTCACACTTATTCAGTCAAGATAACAAATGGAAGGTCACTTGCATTTTGTCAATGACCACATGTTGAATATTTAAATAATTGAAGATCCTAGCTTCAAAAAAAAGACCCCTAAAAGTATTTTAATATTTGCCCATACCACTTGAATCACTTGTAGACTGCTGTCCTTCTACAAAGTGGTGTCTACCAGTTCACTTAACAAAGCTTTTTGAGTATCACTAAGCTTCAATCAATTTTTGAGGACCTTTTGAAAGCTTGAAGGGAAAAATGAATGCTTGCCGTTTCACTAAGGAAGTCTAAAACCTGGCACAATTTCCTGCTAATTCTACCACAGAAAACCTTCCAACAGAACAAAGTTACCAAAAATCTCATCTAGGTTGAACAAGAACTTCATCTCAGGCCAAATTGTAACCTAACTACAGGATAACTGCAGATTTAAAACTAATCCATATTTCGAACAACTGCTTGAAATCAGAAGAGAATAAATGTTTGAAGTTTTGCTTTCACTGCTGCTTAAATGGACAAATGTTAAATACACCTTTTTCCGTGCAAAACACAATGGGTTCAAGAGGTAGGGAGGCACAGAAAATGGAAATTTGTACAATTTGTATCACAATGTATCAACATGTGCATGAACAATATATGCTTACACAAATATTGGTAAACCCTCATTCTTTCAAATACTGTTTATGAGCAAACAGTAGGTAAACTTTCAATTTCACAATAGTCTTTTTTTGTGAAATTGGAAAACATTTTGGCTTACAGTACTGGGACAAAAGTTTTTAAGTAGTGCAGAGATTTGCATTTAAGTTCAAAATTCACTTTCTGATGCACCCGCTTTATGTTGAAAACATAATATTAAGCTTTTATGTACCACTCGCCTACTCAGTGGGCTGCTCAATAAACCTCGCCGTCTATTTGGCGACAGATCCTTTAATATGGCTGTGCCCAAACTTTGGAATGTGCTCCCCTCATCTTTACGAAACATTTCTTCTATAACTAGTTTTAAATCTTGCCTTAAAATGCACATTTTACAATTAGCTTGTAATATTTAGGATTTTTAATTAAACATATTCATTTATTTAATATTCTCTTTTTAATATACATATTAGCAATAGCTAGAAATTTCAATGACTGCAATAATTTTTACTACTATTACTACACGATTATTGTTAGATATTTCATATAGCTTTAATATAGGTCTTAGTCTTGTTACATTGTATTCTACTGTGCCTTTGAACATTTTATTATTATTTATTTAGAAACCTTACAAAAACCCTTCAAATTTAACTGTGAAACATGTTGCCTCATAAATCTTTATCTTAAAAGTCAGAAAAGCCTTAATTTATTTCTAGACTGTTGTCATAAAGGAAATCAATCAGAAGTACAAAATGTAATAAGGAGTTTTCAAAGTAATAAGGATTTTTACTGAGCTTACTGTGCATGCATTGAACTAAGAACATGTATGTTACAAAGCAAAAGTTCCCAGAAATCATGCAGATTGTTTCAGAGCCAAATAAAATAATCTGGTTTGCCCAGCAGGTGCTAGGCCCACAGATACAAAAAAAAGATTGATTTTTGTTTTGCTACAATTTTAGTGAAAACCAGAAGACAGGCAAAGTGATGCGCAGATCAAGTGAATTCTGGGTCTACAAGGTGAGTTAATTACGAAAAACAAAGGATGTCGAAGAGAGGAAAGATAACGCAAGAATGGGGCTCATCTCAGGTGGTGCAAGTTAACAAACGTCAAGCAGCAACAGCCATTCTAATCCTCTGTCTCAATCTGAGCAGTGCAATTAACATGTGAGTTACCTGATTAGAGCTTCGACGCACGAGGTCCGTCCATAGAGCGCTGCTGAATGCAAAGCCGTCCATCCCTCTGCTGTCTTGGAATTGACATCAGCACCTTGTCTTAGAAGAGCCTCTAAGCAGGCTAGATGTCCATATTCTGCTGCATGGTGAAGGGGGACTTGCAGAATCTAAAACAATGTCAGAAAAAGAAAAAGATTAAGAAACAACGATAGGCTATTATTTGATAATATATGTCTTGAAGCCCAGTCACTGTAGGCCAGTAGGCACTTGTGCCTCCCACTCTTCATGGATTACGTTTTGCTGAATTCACACTGAAACTCACTTGGACCCCCACCCCCCCCCCCCCATAGGGCAAGTGGATCCTAACAATTCCCAGAATGCTGGAAATTCTGATTCTGAGGGGGTGAGGGGTATAAAAAAAATTGTTAATTAGGAAAATATGAAGCTAAACTGGAATTTCTGGAAGGAAGGGGATTCAAACCAAAAATTCTTCCACTGGGAGGGGGGGGGGGGATATGGACATTTTCTAGAACAACACATCACATTCACTTGCTGAAATTCTCTTACCAGAAATTTATGTTCTGTTTCATTTTACTTTTCAAAAATCAGAATTTTGGGTTCTTTTTTGACCATATGAAAACTGCTCATAACAACATTATTCAGAATGAATCAAAAGCATCAATCAGATTTTAGGGGTGTAGCTCTGTCATTGCAATCATTGGCAATTCAAGTGACTACTGGCAGTTTTCTCAGGCTAGGTGAAAAAAAAACTGAAAATGTTAACATTTTAACCTAAGACTACACTGCAATCACAGGCTTCTAACTACGATAGCTGAGGTTAGCAACAATTCAATTTGGGAAAGGGGCGTTCCCATCCAAAGAATATATTTCTAAGAATACATTTGTAAGACTATATCAGGGGGCAACCCTAGAGCAGAGATTTGTAATAGTATATACACATAAATACAAAAATAATTGAACATCAACAGATCACAGCTTAAGAGATTAGAATGTTGAAGCTGTTAATAACGCCTGAAACTCTAGTTATTCTTAAAAGTAAATGAATTAACTATTTTTTCAAAAGCAGGTCATGCCATTGCACGAGTGAATTTTGCACAGATCAAAACTATGACTAAACAGAAATGAAACGTGCAAGAACGTACCGTTAACTTGCTCTACGGCAGATACACTTGAGACAAGATCTGACAGTATAGTTTGAAAAGATGACAGTCTTAAAGCGAGATGAAGTAAAAAATTTAAGTGTGGCGGGTTGAAACTGTGACCCGTTTAAATGTGTTCGTCTAAGTGCGACAAAAATTAAAGGATTACAGTACTGCAGAGATCAACACGATGTGTCTGCTTGAAAAGAGGTATCTGCGAGAAGTGTTGTCATAAAAGAGGCAAATGAACAAACACTTGAATTAACTCCATAGTTGTGTGTAACCACAAAGTTTTGATAGGGATGAGAACGTTCATTCTTATGCAACAAAACACAATTTGGATACAATTTTCAAATAGCTGGTAACTAAAATGAAGACTGCAATTTCTCACTTGAAAAGCACCTAGAAATAAAAAATCTATTTCCATCAAGTAACTTTGCAAAGATAGGACATGTATGACTATGAATAACAGCCAAAACAAGACGAATTCCAGCCACAACAAGACGATGAATACTAAGCAAATCAGTACAAAAAATCCTCAGCTGACAGCTAAATAAAGAAGTGGCACTACCTCCTTTTAACATGATATCAAAGTTTATACTTTAAGGGAAAAAAGAAAGAGATTTTATCGCCGTTATGCATTTATTGGAAAACTGTTGGTTCACATTACCACCTTAAATGGTCTGAAATTGGAAAAAGTACTTCAGATTATTTTTTCCGCTCCACTTGAGAAGGCAAAGGGAAGATAACTCTTTCGTTTTTTAATCACGCATCTGAGGGAAAGCTGATTGGTTACGCGAAGACTATGTTTCAGTAACTAACATGAAACAGGCAAGTCCTTCACATTATTCAACTGGTGACCTAGATTTGAGGAACTCACAAAGGTCTTTCTTCAAGCCTTTGTACATGGTCTCTTTCAATTCACACCCCAAAACTTCCAGGCTTCCTTTGAATTTTCTTGTTTCAAGCAAGGCAAGATGTTCAATGCATTTATTGGAAACTGTTGGTTCACAATACCGTCTAAACTAGTCTAAATGTGGCAAAAGTACTTCATATTATTTTTTCCGCTCCATACATAAGAGAACAAACACAAAGATGATAACAAATCCTCTCTTGTATGCACCTAATGGAAAACTTCTGGTTCACATTACAAGCAACGTCTTAGAAACTACCATCAAACAGACAAGTACTTCACACTGTTTGTCCCCATTCACAGCTGTTCTCACAGATCAGACCAAATACACTGAGTTCATACATTTGTAGCAGTGCTGTACTTTGCATAATTTGTGCAATAAATGCAACTTATTGGATTACCGTAGTATTTTCCTATGAGGCCATGAATTTCTTGGTAAGATTAAAGAAATAATAAAGAAATAAATTTGGTTTGAGAGAATCTACAAGTGATTTTCAATGATAAAATAATTTCAAATTCTACCTCCTTTTGCAAAAAAAAAAAAAAAAAATTAAAATTCCTGGTTACTCTTTTTTCATAATGTTTTAGATGATTTCCATTCTTAAGAATAATCCAGAACCTCTATATTCAAACAACACAACCAATAAGCATATAAAGGGGCTGAAGAGGGAATCTGCATAATAACTGACTGCCGAGCCCACTTCTAAACAAAGTTAATTTCATAGCATGAGGAGGTGTTTGTGTCAATTAACTCATTGTGTTAAGGGAGTCAGAGAATTGATTTCACCCCAGGGAAGTTTAACATAGTTAGCTTTCAAGAAGAAAAGATTCTTTAAGTCTTTATAAGCCTTGCACAGTGCAGAGATACACGTTCCTTGGGGTTCTGAAGAGCGGATGTAAAGGGAAGAAACACTGCTTTGAAGTAATTACTATTTTGCGATTCACCTGCAAATCTGGCAGATGGTTCTAGAAAAAAAAATTGCCCACCCTGAACTAAATGAATTCATTACTCATTACAGCACATGGTCAGGTTTAAATACCGTGAAAAATTCTTCAGCAAGAAAGATGCATTCAAAACAAGCCAATCTCATTTGTGTTTGGTTAAATCCCAAAAGCAATATTAGGCCTTGCAAAAGATAAGACCTTAATAAAAGCTGTTAAGCACCCAAAAATATTAAAGCCCTGAAAAAGAATGGTTAGATGCAGGCAATCATTGAAACATAGGAGCCATGTCCTAAGGGCTGAAACCTGATTACTTTGAATTTTTTCGTATCTTGATTACCTTTCAATATTCCAAATAACACAACCTCTTGTTGCTAAATTTGAGCTTTCAGACATGTGTATGAGTAATATAGTAAAGGTACAAAAGGCAGGTCAAGCAGTCTGGGGGGCTACATATTTGGGATAATTTGGACGCTCTCTGCGATAAGAGACTCATATACCATGGCAGGAAAATTTATTATCTCCCACGAGATAACAATCTTGCCGTCCTTCTGTGATGGATTGGAAAAACTTGATTCCTAGCTCCTCTACAATCAATTTTTGCTCCTATATGTACACTAAAAGAAACAAAAACTACATGTCATTTTTGCCTAATGACCAAAATAGAAAAACTGTCGGAAGAAAACGGCAAATCTAAGTACTTGAACACACTTGTCATTACCATCACATACTCTACAAAACACGAATGACTGAAAGTAATATAGTCTAACCCCACCTTTGTATAACATTCTATAGCAGATGAACACTTGATTAAAAACTTCAAAACTTCTACACTTACGAACATCCGATCGAAACTTCGAATCCCGAACCAGTGTACAGAAAACAATGAATGTACATTTCAAAAGCATTTCAACGCATTAAATTCAAAACAGATGTCAAGCGACGAAAGACGCTCTAAATTCAACAGAATACGCTTGGCCTCTAGCCATTAATCAAAAAATATGACAGAAAGTGTCGAATACTGAAGTAAAAGCCATAAATTGCGAGTATAAATAACAGACAGTCGCCATCTCGGGGCTCGCGGCTATCATGAGGCTGGGCCAGACAAAATGAATTCGATCGAAAAAAATCGACTATTTTGAAAATTTTCCCACAGTATATTAAAACGTAGATTTGTAAATTCTCCGACATGAATGAGTCGAGAGAAAATAATCCAAAGCCTATTATAAGTTTTCGCGGCACGGAGATATGACGGATTATATTTAGTACAAGTTGTCACAAAATACAATGAAACCCCAATACGGACAGACTTTGTGGAGACGAGGTCGCTCTCTTCACGACTACCAGACTCGAAATACGGATAAATGAAAATCCAACAGCTCTTCAAAACAACAAAGTGTTCCCTATTTATAAAAGCATAAAAGATTTCAACACGAAGGCCAAAGGAAACGCAATACCACTCGGTCAAAAAATTAATTACCACACGACGTCAATTTTGTTATGAATAAGAGATTTGAGCCGTGGGGGGAGTGTGAGATTTTCTAAAAAAGACAAAAAAATTGCTTTTCTCGTGTTTTTTGCTCACTGAGGAGGCCAAATACCAGGAGAATTTCACGTCTCCTGTGGAGAACACGACCTTTTAAAAACATAAACAGAAGTTCTGTAACTGCAATTAAAATTATAGGGTTACCAGATTACTACGTTTTGACGTGCTCAATCACGGAACGGCGAGAGTTTGGCATATGCTTGCTTGAATGTCACTCACTACAAGAGGAAGTCAGTATTTTTCGCTTCAAGATCAGTGTGATACTTTAGAATCCCCCCTTGCTATTATGATTTAGTGATTAACTGAAGTTGGCTCAAGTCGGCAAAGAACATATTCTCGTTTTAAAATTTATAGCTTTCACGGACTCCCCCCAGCTGGGCTTCGAACACAAAAAAATATTAGCGAGCTGATAAACATGAGAGACACATGCAGACGCAGTGCTCTCCAAGAAACTAACAACTACAGAAAAATAAATCACGGTAGCGCAATTAAAGTAAAACGCACAAAACGTGTGAGTCGCAAACTGCGAGCTTTTCTTACCCTCCACGATGGAACCAGAGGAGGATCAACTTCAGCGTTGTAAAGCAGTAAAAGTTCAACACACATTGTATGTCCATGCCGAACTGCCGTATGCAATGGTCTCCAGCCACCATTCGCAGTCGCATTCACATCAGCCCCATGTTGTAAGAGGACTTCTAAACAGTCCCTGTGTCCGTTTCTTGCTGCATAGTGCAGAGCAGTCCATTGACTTCTCGTCGCAGCATTAACGTCGGCACCATGATTTATAAGCGCTATCAAACAATCAACATAGCCTTGCTCCGCCGCTTCATGTAATGGCGTTAGACCATCATAAGTCGATATGTTTACATTTGCTCGGTAGTTCAGTAAGATCTCCACGCATCTAAACTGTCCGTGCCTCACGGCTTCGTGTAGCGCAGTCTTACCGTATTTATGACAGCCATCGATTGGTGCGCCTGCTTTGAGTAATTCGCGAAGGTCTTTCTTTGAACCTTTGTATGCGGCTCTTTTCAATTTACACACCAAAACTTCGGGGCTCACTTCGAGTTGTTCTCGCTTCGAACAAGGCGCGTTGCCCATCGTTATGCTTTTGACATACGTGATGAAGAAGAAAACACTCACTTCTATGGAAGCGACATTCTGTCTGCCAAGAGCGACTTAGTACTGCGTTTGTTGGCCTTCATTTTTAAGGGAGTACCTTGAGGCGGGACATTTTGGTACCTAGTAGGGGAGGAGACGGTCAGACGCTTTCGACACCGAAAAAATGCATTTGGCCAGATCTTCAAAACGACAACCAATATCAAACAGTACATTTTCATTCTCCAGCTTTTTCTACCCCTTTTTGCATTGAAAATAAGAAACGATTCGATTTTTAGAATTTTTTAATCAAGTTTTCCTTTCGGCGGGGTTCCTTTGCCTCGGGTGGAGAGAGAGCAGACGGTAAGATTTTCTTGTGGGGAGGGAGGGTGAAAGTCCAAAATAAGAGGTGCAAACAATTGCAACTCATTATCGTCCGGAGCTGGTGTTTTTTCTAACCAAAAATATTCTTTTGAGCAATACAAGGCATTTACGTAGAAAGATGGGCTGTTTTCGTCCTAAAAGCTATCCATTATCTCAAGTTTGTACACGTAAATATTGCGTGAAAACTACCCCACCCCGATACTTCTCGCATCCCTTTGTGGTTGCGACCGCCGACTCTTGATAGGTTGTTGGCCGTGTTTTTCAAAGATGGCGCCCGAGGACATTCGATAGGAGCGCAAACAAAGAGAAACAGGATTTATCTAATTCTTGTTGACTCACAGGTCCAGCGAAACTATGGCGAAAATGAAAGATGCTTCTCGTGATAAGCTGGCTGGAAAGTATCGAAGCAGACGGGCATTAATATTTTGCTAATTGAAGGTAATAGTTTCGCGATTTGCGCCCTTTCGGATTTTGTGCCGTGCCTAATTTTTTGCGTCTCATTGCGGCGCAGCGTATATATTGTAGTTTCTAAGTTTCAAGCACTTCACTGAGGAACGCAAATGTGTCTTACGCATAAATATTAGATCAGTTGTAGACAAAGCTTTAGTATTTGTTCTTTCGGCTTCCTTTTCAAGGACGTGTTCTATGCCCTAGGGTCAATTACCCATTCTTTGAGAGGCGCCAGGCTTTCTGTGCATAAAATTTATTCGCCCCTATTTCGTCCCACTACGGCGGCACACGTGCGTAAGGAAATTACTTCATAATTGCCTGTGCAGCCAGTTCCTCTTTTCTGTCGCATACCTCGAGGGAAAGGGTGAGCTGTTGTGCTTGATTATGCGAAAACTGAGTATTTTAAACCGCGTTGTGTCGGAAAACGAGTGAAACTAACGTGCGAAATATTGATCGCGGTGAAATGAATCAACTTTGAACGGGAAAATTTGCACGACGATCGAACGCGTTTAATTGGTCCAGTGTTTTTCGGCGAATTGATGCGTAACATTTCTAACTCGTTGGTTGTTTAAAAGCAATTCAATGCTAATGAATTTAAAATTTATTTGTAGTAGAATTTATCGTCTGTGGAGGTGGCAAAATTGGGTAAAGTTGTTTAATGTAAAAGAAGGCCGCAAAACTCTCAAACTTTTTAGAAACGCGAATGACGCCGGATAATCCGAGTGAAAAGTCGACCATTAGCCAATTTGTGGGTTTAATTTATTTCTCAAGTTGAATACTTGACCTCGGAACACGACAGTAGTACCGATCTGTGGTTAGGAGTTTTTTGTTCTCGTCCATTTTCGTAAAATATAAGATCGTTAAGCCCGGTTAATCTTAAAGCGAACGTGACAATTTGCAACAGTTGAAATATTGGTAACTGGGCCAAAGAGCCCTTTGTAGGTTTAAGCTATCACCTAAGAGCCTTCCTGTCTAAGTTCTAGAGACAGAAAGTCTTGCGGGAAGTTCTGCGTGTGTGCCCTCAAGAAAAAACTTCCACATTCTATTTAAATCTGACTGCTGTCTTGTAATATATTACCAATGTTTTGAAATTTTTAACCTGAAGCGTGCTAAAAATGAGATATTAAGCCGCGAACTTGAAAGCAATATATATAATATGTATATATTCCTTATACTTGTTGCATTTTAGTACTTTATACAGACATCATTAATGAAGATTGAGAAACACACCATCACTTTGGCATCTTGAGAGGAAGTGAGAGAATGACAAGTGTCAGTAATAACTCGAAAAACTCACGATCTATTGAACTTGGCTTTTCGTGTTACATGCAGGCATCAGGCTACCGTACAGCGAATAAAACCAAAAGGAATTTGACATGCGAGTAGCCAATTTTGTAAACAGCGTCTTGGGTTCGATCTTAAACATTGCATGGTTAAAAGTTGGGATATATTTACACCACTAAGGAGAAAAGATTTATGATTAATATACATTATTCAAAAATAGACTACTGTAATTCCTTAATTTAGTGCTTTTAGAGTCATTTGCTCGAATAGGTGTCGCGTTATTTTCAGAATTTTTCATGCGATTATTTGCATTTTTTCTCATTTTGAATAAAAAATATAAACTTTTAGTTGCTTAAAATATTTCTCATGGAATGAAATAAAGAGGGGCAACAAATTATCCAAAATTACTCCCCCCCCCCCCAAAAAAAAATTCACTATTCAAATGGCTGTTTTTTCACAATGCTTAAATTTAGGGACTTAAAGAACTTTGTGTTAAGTTAGCAACTTCATTTAGTGATTTTCTAAATAGTGGAGCAACAGCCTTCTTTGTTCAGCCCCCCCCCCCCCCCCCAAAAAAAAAAAAACAGTTGGAAGAGTCCTACCAAAATAGATTGTGGAAGACAGAGGTCGATGCCTTGGAAGTTTTCTCAGTTATTTTGCAACATCATCCCTCAAAAAACAACATGTGACCTTGAACATGAACTTGACCCATGTATTAAGTGTGGTTTTGACTTTGTAAGTCAAAAGATAAAAGCCATGTGGCAATTCAGATGAAAGTTATTATATTGAGCGGTACTTATAATTCTCTATTATGCTGTACAAGACAGTTCTGAATTTTAAGTCTGGGGATGAAATCCTATAGTGTGACCATTTAAATGAAGGCTTGTCAGACTTTTCAAAAGAACTTTCCAGTGGCACTATTAGTTTTACTGTGTTTCTCAACATGAAATTTGGATTTTATAAATTGATTTTGAATGATGTAATTTCTCACCACCGAGTGGTAAAGAAACGAACTACGCAGGAATAACATTCTGGTGGCTTTCTAGAGAGCCTTAGGTATTTGTCATGACCCTTTAGTGCGAAATATTTGTCATTTGATGTCAACCATTCTACCTACAAAATGTTTTTTTCATTTTATTTATTCATCATTTGTTTCAAAGGGTTCACCGTGGTTTTTGTATTCCTCCTCGAGGTCTAGTGCCACTGCATTAGATGTGGGATATATTTTCTGGCAGCATCTAAAGAGTATTTTTTGGCGTTTTTTTTTTTGTATTTGGTATGACACACAACACTGAAGCTTTTCAAGCTTTTGTTGTAGTTGGTTCGCTTCTTGTGCGTAAAATTTTAGCCTTGTTGGGGTATCTCGCTTCAGTATAAAGTTCTATCAGGACTCAGTCTTATCAGATGACTGACTGGCTCCTCCTAAATAAACTTTTTCACAAGGAATAATTTGTGGTGTTTTAGCCAGTATTGAACCTTACTACAGTATGTAGTGAAAAGATCAGTTTAGGAGGGAGCACAGCAGTAAGAGTTTCTTCCAGAAAGAGAATTCTATTAGAATAAGATAAGGTGCTAGTTATTTTTTTAAAATCATTCATAATTTAAGGAGTTCATAGTCCACAAGAAGAAAATAAAAGTAGTAGTTTTAATTAAAATTTCTCATCCTTGTCTTTTTGGGGGGGGGGGGGTTGGGGGTGTTGAATGAAATGGGGAAATATTATTTTATAATAAACTTAATGAAGAAAATGTTCTATAAAGAAATTTACCTTCAAAGGATAGGAAAAAATTTGTAATGAGGAATAATTTGGCATAGCCTTTTGTAGTTGGTGAAAACAGGGTCTTGTGTGCAAAAATTAACACTTTTTCTCATTGGCACCTCAGTTAACAAAACGTAACAAACAATATGGCGTGAATTGTAATAAATTCTTTTTATTACACCTTGGTTAGTTTAAAAAAATACCTCACAATTTGAATCAGTGAAGCAAATTTTAGCATATTTACCAAAATAAAATTTTACACTCTCAAATTAACCAGTTAAACATTTACAATAAATTATTTTTGTTTTAAATTAGTGGACAGAGAATCTCTATTATGTTATTGATCAATAAATATTTTATTGTGGGGATGTCATGAGGTTATTGTCATTTCTTCTGTTTTAAGCATAGTGGCACCTTCTTATGAACTTCATTTCAGTGATTATCACAACAAGCACATTTTTTGAATAACAAATCAGCTTTTTCATTGTATGTGCTTATGAGGCAGATGTCACAAGGCTACATCAAGTCTAGAAAGTGGTGTCTGGGGTTTTGGTAATTAAAAAATATCTATTCTGACACCCTTATGTTCTTGGTGGCCCTCCAAACTGCCACTTTCTTAAGTTTTTTGTTTTGAGTAATACCTCCTTGTCTTCAAAACTGATAAGGATCATTAATCTTATGAATGATCATTTGAACTTAAAGGCCACCCACATTTCGATTTTATGGCATCCAGTAAAGGACTCAAAAAAACATCTTTTGAAGTACTTGCTTCTCCCACGGCCTTGGCAGACAGACTATTTTTGTCTTTATAAAAACATAATTATTGTCCTAACCTTTTGAGTCTATGGATTTTTATAGAATTAATTATAATTTATTGTGACCTTGGACTCATGTGAGATCTGTTGTGCAGTACTTTTGTTTTGTGCCATTATTTTGCTGTGTACATGTAGAGGGTGGTTCTAACTTAAAAGTCTGTGGATGAAATCCTTAAGTGTGACCATTTCAATGAATTATTTGAGCTGTTGAATAATACCTTGCTGTGGTGCTGTTTGTTAAGCAGTACAATCTGTTCTAACTGTTGTGTCTGTCATGTGTCCAAATGAAATCCTTAACTGCGATCATTCAAATGAAACCTATTCTCACGGCAGTCTTTGATCTCTGCGTTATCATAAACTATCAAAAATTTAATTAAGCTGGACAAACGAAAAAAAGGGGACTGTCAAATTTAGTGAATGTAGCAAATATAAGGAGAAAATGTTGAAAAATGGCAGAAATATGAATTCCTGTTGAAAAAAACACCACTATTACAGCCATACAAACATCTGTTAAGGCTGTAACTTTTAAATGCATCCGTTTGCTGCTGGTTTTCATCTTTTTTCTTTCAAACTTTGCATGTCAACTAAATTTTGTAGGCTCTTTCTAGTTCTTGTTTCTTTTAGTGTATCGGTTGAATTTCAACTTTCAAGATGTAATCAATGGCGCCAGGAGATATCGCCCTACTATTGAAATAATAGCACCCTCCTGTGTTGTTGTTTATAAGGCAGTACAGCTCGTGTTCTACATTGTAACTTTTTTGTTTGACTAAAATCCTAATGTGACATTGAAATTAAGGTTGCCATGGCGATTAGATTGGTGCTTGTTTCCAGTGTCTGTGTTAGTTTTTGTTAAGTTGAATCTAAAGCTTCGAAAATTTTGTCACAAATTTTTTAGCCTGTGAATACAGCCGCCTCTCTGTGCCCCGAGCAGCTGTATTCACAGGCTACATATTTTTGTACTTTGGTCATTAGCCCGAATCTCCATGGTTACCTAGAGACTTAATATTTATCATCTTCCTACATTACCTTATCTTCTATTCGCTTCATGCCAAAAGGTGCGCAAGGCTGTTATTGTCTTCCTAGAATGAAGTATCAATCTGAAAGAAAGGAGTGGCAGTACATTCAAGACAAAGAATTGTTTCATGTTTCTGGTAGTCCAATACTTTAATTTTTAAAGCAAAAATGATTGCATAGTTGATGATTCATTATGATGTAGACAGTATTATATTATGGACACAGCAGAGATGAGTAACTGTTTGAGGAACACTTGACGAAATACAAATATAGCTCACTTCTGCTCAACTCTAATTCTAAAACATTTAAGTAAAGAAATAAGGCCAGTTTCCATTTAACTGACCTCTAACTAATTCTGATTTTTAATATGTGCCCAAGATTGTTACCACAGCTCCTGGGATTGTTGTTGTATCAATATATAATTTATGATTGTCACAATTTTGATTAATTCATTGGAGACAATTATACCGCACCAAAAAGCCCCAGCTTGATATGCTGATATTGTAACCTTTCATTCACATGCTGTATTACACCCTTTTTCTAGATGATTGTCTAGGAAAACCTCGCAGACAATGTTTTGAGCCTTTTTGCACCAGAAAAATTTCCAGTTTCAATATATTTTGTCTTTCTGTCATGTTACTGACACAAAAGCTTTTTAAACTATAGGTCACAAAAATTCTATTTCCTCAGACCAATATATTTAAAAAATATATAAGCTTAAACCTACCTTTCACCTTTTACGCTTAAATTTGAAATCTGAACTTGCTCGAAGAGGAGCACTGGGCTCTAATTTAGATTTCAGGGACAGTTGGTGTTGTTTACATGACGTAGTGTGTTGAGATTTGAAGCCAGTTGGAAAAATACAGAGCCTTGACAATGTATTTTATTTCTTGTAGATGATGATAGGGATAAATTCTGACAGCCCCAAGCCTCAGGTAAGTGTTATTAGCTTTTGCTTAAACATCGTCTTTGTATGTTCTTTCTAATCTGTACTTGCATTGACCTGAAAATATACTTATAAGAAAAGGACAATGGTATGAAACATTTGGCTGATGTCAATTTTGTATTTTTGTCCTGATTTCATAGAATGATCTTTAGTTTCACATAGCTGAACACTAGATCTGATACTAATACATGTAATAAAATCTTTTCTAGCAAAAAGAATTGGAAAATTACTACTTAACAGCTTTCATTTTTAGATTTTGAATGGTCACACTTAGAATTTAATCTTAATATTTTAAACTATGAAATCTTCATGTAATAACCTTATTATGACACAACTGAGTGCTATGATTTTTAACACCGGGGAAAGTAAATTTGTTTACTCAGCATTGATGTCAGAGTCTGATTGTTCAAAATTATTTCTTAACTGGGTTTAAAAATTAACCAAGATTTGTTCTTCTCTCGTTAAAAAAACATTTCTGCTTCTCATTTTAAGTCCTTAAGCCTTCAAACTGAATGCAAAACTACTGACACTAATCAATTGAACAACCAGGTCCTGGTCACAATGAGTCATTTTATGACGATTTTAAAGCTGCATTATAATTCAATGAGTTGAATTTTTGCGGTAAAATCACCAACTTTGTCACTCGTGCCAAAATTTGTTGCCAAGTGTAGCCACCACTGCTTGCTGGCGACGCGACAGGTAATCAAATTTTTACGATTTGAAAGAATTCTCTAAATGAGCACACTTTCGATAGAAATTTAAAACATGTTATGAGTTGTATGTGTTGTTTTTGCAGGAGGTGATCAACACAGCTTGTCGAAGATTTTTGAAAAGAAAGAGGCCAAACACTGGGAAATGGTATGGTAAAGATCATTGCATTTGGCAGAATGTTTTGCCATGCTTTCCCCGGTTTTTGCCACGGCGTCTCAGTATAAAAGCTGAAAAGAAAATACGAATGTGATGATTTCAAACCACCTTGAAATAGCAGCAATGAAGTAAAAATAGGAATGAAGGAAGAACATTTGAAAATGAGAGGACTTTCACATTTTGGCATTTAAGATCTCATCAACAAATGCTTATAGCCTTGTGCAATTGCAGTGATCTGGTCTCCCCAGGGGCTGTAGGGATGGGAGTGCTGATGAAACAAACTACTCCTAACACTGACCTTTCCAAGAGGAAAGCATGTCAAGATGAATTGGGATGGAGAGTCATTTTATGTTGTTTTATTACTAGGCAGTCGTTGGAAGACCGTCTTTTGGACTGTTACATTGAATCATATGAAGGTGCTCCCAAAGATAAGGTTTGCTTGCTTGTTTTTTTGTTGTTGTTGTTGTTGTTGTTTTTTTTTTGTACTCTACTCAGCCTTTATTCAATGTATCGGACCTTATCTTGCTTAATATGTAGTGTCTAAACAAGCATCCCTCCCTCTCTCTAATAAGCCCTTCCCTTCTAACCCCCTCCCCTACAGTCAACTCTCGTTTTGCGAACATCTCGCTATTACGGACACCCCGTTATTAAGGACAGGAGCTGAAGTCCCAGGGAATAGGAATTACCGAAAAATACTCCCGCTATTACGGACTCTCTCTATTACGGACACCAAATCGTGGTCCTGATGGTGTCCACTAGAAGAAGAGTTTACTGTATTTGGAGCTCAAAATTTGTTACCCCCCTCATCCTCCCCCCTCATTCTGCACAACAAAGTCAATAAATGGCAGTTTGAATGTGTATTAGAGTCCTACAAGAAGCTGCGCACGGTAATTTAGTGGCCATTTCAGGTATTAGCATAATATTATCTAACTCTGTTTAGGGTAAGGAGATGATTGATCAAAGAACATGCATCAAACATCATGGTTGATGCCAAAGCCTGTTACTTGAGTTCTGTTGATTAAATGTTTAAGTCTCCCATCCTCCCCTAAAGATTCTTGAAGTAAAGAGCTCCCTGGGGGGCTTAATGAAAGATTTATGGTAAATACTATTGTATAAATAATAAAGCCGCTGAAAAAATTCAGTGGCTTAGATGGGAGTCGAACCCACGACCTTTGCGTTACTAGACCACTGCTCTACCGGATTTTCAGTGTAGCAATTTATTGTTTATTTTATGTTGCCTGAGGATGATTCTGATATGAAATGCTATTGTTCTTGCTGATAAGATCTCTTATTATCTTTAACAGCGTTTCTGTCATGGGGTGCGGTTGCTGGAGAAAGTTGTTCATCAAGACAATCTTTCAACACTTGTTGTAAACCTGTATCCTAGAAATGAAGGTTACTCATTGATGCTAAAAGGCAAGAATGGGGCAGGTATTACATTGAAATTTTCACTTCCTTATGAGCAAGTGACACAGTGTGGGCATTTTTATTTGCTTTTGATGGTGATGGGACTGCAATTTTCACCAGCAACATCGATCCCCACAACAAGTGATCAGAATTGCTGATGATTGTCTGGCATGTATGATATTGGGGATTAAGTTCACAATTCTTCAAAAATCATCATTCTCCAATAGCTTAATAGTGTGCCACCTGCTGTAATTGAAACTGAAAGTTGCTAACAAACACTTTCTTGCAATCAGCTTAGTTGCCACAATTGTATGAAATGGCTTAGTGTGTTTGCTGGTTTAACCCTTTCAGCCCCAATATCAGTATGCATTTTCTCCTCACTGTCCTTCAAAAACTTCTTATGGTACTAGTTGGAAGAATTTGCATAAAAATCAAGACATCTTATCTTTGATGATGTTTTCCTCGAAACTCATGACCTGTGTGTGTGATCAAGTAGTAATACTGCAAGGAGAAATTAGATGCTTGTCACTATTGGGGCTGAAAGAGTAAGAAGATATGCGGATGTTGACTATGCACTCAAACTGGGTTTGGAAGGGGTGGGGGGTGGGGCTACCTATCCAAACTGTTGGTTTGTTTGGATCTCAAAGTGTCCAAGTTTTGGCAGGGCTGCAAAGGGGCATGTTTCCATATTACATCTGAAAGACCTTTCCTCAGCATAATTTATCAAACTCTTGATTTCCTAATTTATGACTGCGCAAAATTGCTCTCGTGGTTTTTGGTTTGAAAATTTTCAAATCAGCTTGATTTTAATACTTACTTTTGTTTGAAGTTATGGTAATGAATGCAAGACAAAGTGGGTTAGGGAAGTAAAAATTGAAAAACTTTCAAACCATATTCAACTACAGTGTGTTATCATTTTCTTTTATCCATTCCACAGATGCTGAAACTGTGAAACTACCTTATGAAGTAAGTGAATGGTATGGTTTTCAAAGACAATATTAGTTTTTACTTCAGTTGTATACATGTAAAAACCCTGCAAAGAAAAAAATCTCAATGACCACATCTTTCCATGAGCAAAATGAACATAAGAATTGAAACTGGCATCTAAAAGAATTTTTTGTTTACAGGTACAGAGTGTCAAGTATTTTAAAAACACATTAAACTCTTAATGGTACTAGGCTGTCACTTAATTTTTATCATTGCAACTTACAGTCAATGTGTGCTGTATACTGTAATTATTATGTAATGAAACCTCAGAAAAGTAATGATAAAAAATGACTGTACTGTACATAATTGCTATCCTAAATAGTTTTTGCAGTTTTTTCTTAAATAATTATTTTAGGTGAGGATGTTCTGAAGGATAATCAGCGATTAAAATATGCAATGATTGATTTGATTTTCGGAATTGATTTTCTCCCAAACAGGAGTCTGAATTCCTAGACTACCTGGATGCACAACAGGTAAATAATGATCTTCTCGAATGAGTTATTTTAAAGGCCTCCATTTCTAAATGGGTTTGTGTTCTGCCAGTGACACAAAAGGCAATTTTATGCACTTAACTGGGTGTCAAGTACTTGAAATCGCTGTTATCCTGCATGTCAGTCAGCAGGAAAATTCGTCATCATTCACCTAGTCTGGCTGTCTGCACAATTTAAGTCCCAATAATTTCTAGGAGCATAATTTCCACAGTGTGGAGCGTGGAGTGTTAATTTGCAGGTGGTCGTAATTTGTATCATTTTACCTTCAAATTCTAAATCCTATTCTTATGTTTAACTCTTTAATTAGTCCCGATAGTGATCACCATCAAATTTCTCCTCATCATTGATATCAGTGCATTAAAACACAAAAAGGTTATGAAATTTTAGGAAAAAGATGATCACCAAACTAGATGAATTGTCTTGCTGTTTCAACAAGTTCTCCTAACTAGTACTCAAAAAAGTGTATTAAGACCAGTAAGGAGAATTTTAGTAATGATGCTGGGACTTAACGGGTTAACTAAATTAATAACAGCTTTCTCAGGCATATTCCAATCTTTTAACACATTGTTTATTATAAATCAAGTTTGTTGTGGCTTTCAGAATTGTCTCTCAATGCAAAATGATGGTTCAGTGTCTTAGCTTCAGGAAAATTCCGTAGGAACAATCAACAGTCTCTTCTGTGGTAGAATATGGGACCTCGATGCTTACATTAATTTCCTTCATTTGGAAATTTAACCTTCTCTTTCATGTGAATTTCCTTTATCTAAACTATTTTCTATTCAATTTGTGTTTTCTTTTATTTTAGTAACCTGACATTAATTTCAAATACCGTAATAACCACAAGCATATTTATGTAATTTCCTGTAATAATAAGCCACTAAATTTATGTTCACATGGCAGACATGCTGCCAGAGTGGAATCAGTTGTCACTTTTAATTATTAGCTAATTTTGTATTAAAATAAAAAATAATAAAATGATTAAAAAAGAATTTAAAAAAAAACATGAATACTGTTTATGCTCTTTTTCAGCTTCCTCCCATCTTGGTTGATTTGCTAGAAAAATCCCAGGTATTTAATACAGTCAGAGACACTTTTCCTCCTTAACTAGTAAATACTTCCTTTGTATGTTTTGTTTAGGTTTAATTCTGCTTTTATTAGTTGGCAATCTGATTACATTATTTTGCTCCATAAATAAAATTGTTGAAAAGTCATGTGAAATGATCAAAGGGCTTAAAATGAAATTTTCTTCACTAATTAAGGAGAAGAAAAGTCAGTTTCAAATTGCTAAAAAATGCATAAAATGCTTGAACTCTTTAAAGAATTTACTTCCTTAGTTTTTTTGGTTATTATGGGTTATTTTGGTTTGATTGGCATAGAGGGTTTTCTTGGTCTGGAATTTAAACTTTTCCACTAAAGTAATCTGTCAGATAATTTGTCTTATTCAATTAATTGTTGGGAAATGAATAAAACCTGGAACATATTCAGAAATACAATCATTTCCTTTGATTAAATTTTAGAATTTTGAATGGTGATACTTCCTAGAATGTTGATGTTTTGATTAATAGATTTTAAATCTTCAAAAGTGCCGAGACCACACAGACATGTTTATAATTGGAAAAAAAAAACTCTCGATGACCTTCAGTTTTTATAGCTCTCTCTTTTTCTTCTTTTGTTTACCTTATTGTTTAGTTTTAACTGGTGCTATGCCTCTGTGACTTATTTTCTTATACTGTTTTCTTAAATAGTTGTTAATAAAAACAATGTTTGTTTCAAGTGGCTCATTCTTGACCTATAATCACTAGCTATTTTTAAGCCAGGCCTGGGAAATGATTCTGAAAGTGCTAGGATCAAAGTTTTAGACCCTAAGGCGTGGGAGCTTGCAAATCTAGAATTATCCTAAATTTTAGTTTATGGATGTTAAAATCACTGAGGTGGATAATCCCTCTAAATTGAAATCTAAGTTAATGTTTTGTTGTTTTAGCCTAATTGTGGGGGTATAATCTGTCTGCCCTCTGTCTGTCGTGTAATTTGTCTCCAATACATGTTGTGTGGTAGAAAAATTTGTCTAAGAAGGATTAATCTCTTATATTTCACATCCATAAGGGTTAGAAGTCAACAACTTCAATTTAAAATGTTTTCAACACTCATGTCTCTTGAAAGAGGATGTTATTCACCACCCCTTAGCTTGGAGAGGGTGGTACTTTCCTATTTGAGGAATATAGGTAGACATGTACTGACCATAAAAGGATGGTTTTTGTGTTGTTTTGTTGCTTGTTAGTCTGAAATAGGGCATAATTATTTCATGGTTAAAAATTGGTTGGTTTGAAATTGTACAAACTAGTTTAAATTTTTATTTTCCTTTGTCTGAGAATCATGATCTGGAGCAAAACAAACAAACAAACAAACAAACAAAAAACGAAACAAGAACTTACCCAAGGAGGTTGAGGATAGACAAGATGATTTATTTAATATTTAACAATAATCAGTTACAGTGGACAGATAGTAGAATTAATGTAGGCTTTAAAAGACAAATGATAGTAAGAAATACTCAGATATATCAGCATCTAATATTGAGAGTGCTAGTTAGGATCACCCAAGTAGGTAAAGACTAATCTAGGGAAGACCCACTAGATTTGAGATATCCTTCTCAGACAAATACTGATTCATCTGAGGGAGTTAGAAGTGATCCAAAAATCCTTTTTCCTGTCTCCATTGTCATTCACTATATTCACTCAAGGGGCACAACTGTTTTCTGTTGTTTGTTTGTTTGTTTTGAACAGGCCAACATATTCTATAGTGGCTGTGTCATTGTTGAGGTCCGTGACTATCGACACTGCCCCCCAGGAGGCTCTTATGACAGCAACTATGTGTTGCTTCGGCCTACTTATCAGGTATTTCTCCCTGCTTGTGAATTTGATAACTAAACCTCGTTGTCCCAAGAAATAAATGAGTCACTCTTTTCTTGTTATTTATTTTTTGCCCAGACCCTTGTGTGTGACATCAATGCTATGACAAGAGAGTCCCCTCACTGGACAGAGGAGAGTAAATTAGTGTTGGAATCACAGTTGCTATTGGCAACAGAAGGTCCATTGTGTCTTGACCCTTCAATTGAGGTTGCTCAAGTGGCCAATCAGCTGCAGTTCAATAGAAATAAGTTTAACACTCGAGGCATCAGAAGGTAGGGTGAACATTGCATTGGTTTTTTTTTTTTGGTGTGTTGGTTTTCTCCAAGGCCAATCTCGTTCCCACAACTGTATCGCGTTTTTGGACACTTAAATGTGTGTAGAGATTCTTGTAGAGCACTGCGCTTCTATGCTCATTACCTTAGGTTTAATCGTTGCATGCTATGTTATCTGCACCACAAAAACGCGACAGGTAGACGTTCCGACAGTCTTCAGGCCTCTTGGTTAGCGGGTGGCTGCTGGGAGAGACTCTGGGGTAATGGAAAAAATATGATTTATTTTATTGGCTGGTCACAGTAACAAAACTCAACAAAACTAAGGATTCTTAACTGCAGGATTTCTGCAGTAAAAATTCCACTACCCCAGAGTCTCTCTTAGCAACCACCCACTGACCAAGAAGCCTGAGGACTCTTGGTATGAGATCGAGCTAAGAGTTGTCTTATGACATGCCATTTATGCATGTAATGGCATCAAAAAGGGTCAAAATGGAGACGTTTAATCTCTGGTTGCCATCCATGTTTCATGAACATAATTATGTGCCTAAATTCTCTGTATTTGCCATGGAGGTGTTATACACATACATATTTGTATGTTGGAGCTACCCACCTGCTGACGTTGATTCTTATTTATTTTATTCCTCGCCTGTTTGATATCTTGATCTCGTGATGAGAATATTAATGGTACTGAAACGCTTTTATATCAAGGCAATTGCTCTTTTTAATAGTGTTGTGGGTTCTTTGATGTCCTTAAACAGCTTGTCAACTACAAGAAAGTGTAGTTCTAAGGCAAGACTAATTGCTTAGTGTCAGTGTGCTTAACCCTGACGTCATTATACAAATTCTCCTTACTGGTCTCCATACATTTTATTGAGTGCTATTTGAAGGGCCCGGTGGAAAAAGGGCGTAAGTGACGATTTGAGGTTAAAATCGAAATTGCTCCTATTTAGCTGAACATTGGCACACAGGCTGGTTTTCATGTGAGGAACGCCGTTGCTCACTTATTTCTTGACCTGAGGTCTAAAATTTGAAGAATTAGCGTATTACTTTTGCTTAAAACTGACACAAAGAAAACAACAGGACTGCGGATTCTAGGTTGAATTCCTTTGTTTTAGTTCAGCCAGAGAACAAAAGAAATCTTTCACGCATCACTTGAGCGAGTTCAGTTCAACAACACTTTTCACGCAAAAGTAATACGCTAATTCTTCAAATTTTAGATCTCAGGTCAAGAAATAAGTGCGCAACAGCGTTCCTCACATGAAAACCAGCCTGTGTGCCAATGTTCAGCTAAATAGGAGCAATTTCGATTTTAACCACAAATCGTCACTTACGCCCTTTTTCCACCGGGCCCTTCATTTGGGAGAACTTGTTTAACAGTCAAGACAATTTATCTTTTGTGATTATTTCCTTAATTCTCATAACCTGTATGTGTGACAGTGCACTTGTATGATGAGGAGAAATTCAAAGCTGATTGCTATTGGGGCTCAAAGGTTTAAGCAACTGGGCAAACATGATGGAAGTTGATGGATACATGTCTTGTTCAACAAGTTTTACATTTCACAGGAGCATTAGACGGCACTCCCAGGCAGTCTATAACAGAACCCGACTCATGTCATTGAGCAGTGCTCCATCTCAGCTCAAAGTTCTTGACTTTCTGTCAAATTACAAGAAGCCACAGCCACCTGTCAATCTTCGTCCTGCAAAGATGCCACAGACAACTGACATGTGGAGGCAGAAATCCATACGCCTGACACCTCCATCAAGGGTTGATGTATGTGTCTTTGGTTTTTCTTTTCTTGTGATTTCCTTTTTGTTAGTTCATGAAACTATGTTGTCACTTGCTGCTGCATAACTATGAAAGACCATAAGCAGGTGTTTTGTCATGATTTTTGTGCGAGTATGGCAGCACATCCTCCTTGGACCCTTTGTGGCTGTCTTCATTTAACCAATGCATGATGGGATTCTTGCATTTTATGGCTTCTGTAATTGAAAAGAAGCACCCTAGAATGGTTTATAGCAAACAAGTACATCTTGGCAAATGTTTGAAAAATAAAATAGTCTTAAGATTCCGTGTTCCTTAGCATTCACAATAATATTGTACCTTGGGATGTTAAATTTTTAAAAAATCAAATTAATGTGGTCCTTGTAGTTTTTCATGTCAAATTGCTTATGTTAAATTGAATATCACTTTCAGGTTGACTTGTATTCTAAAATAATTGAGCGTCCAAAAATGACTTCCGATAACACTCTAGAGAAAGTGCAAGAGGTCACACTAGAAGGAGAAAAAACCAATAACAGGAACTATTTCTGCCGCGTGACAATCCGGCGACGTCCAACAGACTTACAGTACTTAGGAGAGCTCTATCTTGAAGAGGATACCAGTAATTCACAAGGGGCAGCAACAACCACTGATACCTCTGACAGATCTGGGAAGGCTTGCCAGTTTTTTCTTGGAAGTCATCTTGGAGCCCAGAAGTGAGTCTACATTATCCTTCATATTACTTCAAACCTGCACGGTGTTATTTGTGGCACTTACATTATTTTGTAGATAATACAATCAGCAATCAGTCATTACGGTATCTTTCTTCGAGGATAGTAGAGGACATGTAGAGAATCGGGAATAGTATGATACAATGCTGGGAGAGGAATGAACTCTTCATGCATGTTCTACTAATTAGGTTTTAGAGTAAGGCATTTTTAGGGGGGGGCTGAGAGTTTGCACTCCCCCTACCCCTCGAACCTGCTCTGCTCCAGGACCTTCTTTGAATGGACTGTCAAATTTCCATTCAGGTATCTACAACAGTTCCAAGACTTGTACACTGAAGAAGGACGCAAGTCTGTTAAGATATTTACCTACATCCCTGGACAACAGCAGGTACAACTGGCTGCTGCCACCAGTCAGCAACAGACACTGAGTAACGACACACAGACATCAACTGCCACTGTAGTTCCAGCTGCAGCAAATCAAGTTAAACAAGAACAAACACAGGGAAAGGTTGCAATACCCATGGCGAGCGCACCAAACACCGTCACTGTTATACAAAGTAATAACTTGGCCATGCCATCGCATACGTCGTTACCAGGAAACACCACAGTCTCACAAGTGCCTGTGTTACAGAGTAGCAACCTGTCAAATGTTCGGACGTATGGACAGAAGCTGGCCATGTTTCAGCAGCGTGGCACAGTTGTTGGCACTGTTTCCAGTGGGAATGCTGTGCCTTTAAGTGGATCCACTAAGATATCTACAGCAGGTTAATAAATCAGTTTTATTTGATAAACTTCAAGCAAGCTTTGTGGGTCACCATGCAACAAAATATCAAGATTATGTACCACATTCTTGTCATCTACCCGCCTACTCATAATGTACAAAACTTTGCATCAGCATGTAAGCATCCTTTTATATTTGTATGCATATTTTCAAATGTAAAGCCCAGGCCAAGCACAAGAATAAGATTTGATGACAGTTCAAAATCTCAAGAGTGCTTGACAGTTAAAGCCAAAAAAAATTGGGAGTTTGAATACCCAGCAGATTTATACTCGTTGAGCAGATTTATACTCGTTGAGCAGATTTATACTCGTTGAGGTTCAGGCCAAACAATAGCAAATTAAAGTTTTCTCCCCTTTCCTAAATTTGTTTTTCTAATGAGCAGGCAACCATCAGTGTCCAATACCTTCAGGTTTTGTGTCGTAGCTAACAAATGCAAGATTAGAGGGGAGTGACCTATTTCAATTTCTCTTAGAAGCTTATATCGCAGTAAAAGAAAAAACTAAGGTCCAACTACAACAAAAGAGTAGAGTTTTTGAACTCTATGAGAAATGTGCATATCCACTTTGCCATTCAAGCTAAACCATAATTGAGCTGAACATTCTAAGTAGATGAAGTGGAAAAACAAGCATCCAAAAAAAAAAAATTAAAAAAGTGACAACACACAGTGACAATGTTTGGCTTCACAGCCACACACACAAAAAAATATTTTAACTTTGAAGTCTCATGATAATAATAATAATGACTTTATTACCGTGTCAAACAAGAATCTAGCAGAGGGGATTCCCCACTGCTAATAGAGGACACCTAACTGTCTAAAATACAATCTAAAAATACAAAACGAATTTTAAACTGAATTTAGTTTTACTTAACATGCTGCTTTAACTTGTTAGGAACAGTGACCCAGTACATTTCTACAACACAACCAGGGACAACCATTCAAGTTACAAATGTCAAGCCAGTTCCTGCTTCTTCTGTTACAAAATCTATTCCTGCAACAGGACGAAGAATCTCACACCCAGAGACAACATTACAGTCGCCCACCACACCCAGTGGGGGGTACACAGGGGTTGTGGGGGCTTACATGCAGGTATTGTAAACTTTTTTGGTTGCAAGTCCTGTATTCATGGCCAGTTTGTTTAGCATGAAGACTTGAGTGATGCCTGTATCTTTAGTTATTAACTAATAAATGCCCAGGGTGGTTATTGCAAAGTCAATACATTGGAGGGTATTTCTTACCTCATTGTACCAGATTGTTACTCTTAAATAAACGCCTGCACCCCAAGTTGTACCCTCTCCCTTCTGAGAACAAAATCTGCAGAATAGCTTTGTCACTAGAACCATAAAACAACAGTACAATTTGCCGTGGAATTAAGCCACTTCTACCACTTTTGTATTTTTCAAGAGAGAAGATTAACGTACAAGAAGACTAAGTACTGATAACCACTGACCATTAGATTTTCGAGCACATAAGCCTTGCAGGGAGGGAGTGCTCATAACATGAAAGAAGGAGAAGAAGAATTATAAATGCCCCCTCTTTTTCTTTCTTTTTGTGGAAATTGAAAGTGTTTTAATTCAGGGTGGCAGGCATTTTTCTACATTTACATCTACATCTATGTTTTATTAACTTGGTCAAATCCATACCGATATCACACCAAAATACAAAATATTAAAAATATTTAAAAGTAAAGATAACATAAAATTAAAATAGCAGAAAAGACAAATACAAAAGTTTTGGAACAGGAGAGGTAAATATTTAATTTAACCCTTTAAGTCCCAATGGTGATCAGCATCAAATTTCTCCTTGTAATATCAATGCACAATTTAGTGAACAGGTGTCAAGAATTAAGGAAAATATAATGATCACCAGGGATGAACTCTTTTGATATTTGAACAACTTCTCCCAATTAGCACTACAACAAATGTATGGCAACCAGTCGTGAGAATTGATATGCTGACCCTGGGGTTTAAAGAGTTAATAACCAAGGTCATTTTTTGCTATTATATATTTATGACAACCAGTAGGAGAGCGAAAGAATAATACATTATTAAGTTTATTCTGTTTCTGTATTGTTGCAGCCAGTGGTGGGTACTGGAAGAATGAGTGTGACTGTCCCTGCTGGTACGACTGTGACAGTCGCTGGGGCCACGCCTCTTGTCCCTGTGTCCAACAGTGTGGCTATTGCGTCAGGGCCATTACCAGCCCAGTTTATTGCGACCGGTTTGAAATCAGGGAATCAAACAATACAACCTGCACCAGGAACACCTCTCACCTTATTACAGGTAAATATTATAGTTTCTCACAATGGAGTATGAGGTCCAGATAAAGAAAATATAAGCGAGGTGCTTTTTGTCTCACTCCCCCAGGGAGGATACTTAGGTATAATAAATTATAGTGAAGGACTGAGGGAGGCAGCGTGGCCAAGTGGTTAGGGTGTTGGACTTCGAGTCCATGGGTCCCAGGTTCAAATCCCACTCTGAGCACTTCATGGATTTGTTTCACGGCAGTCCTGAGTTATAAATCCTTCGGCTGCACTTGTAAATAGCCAACTGGTTTGCCTCCCGCCAGTTGGATTTCTTAAATCAATATTTGTTTCAGTTGTTACCTAGTTCTTAGAATTGTAAAGCGCTTAGAGACGTTGTAATAAGCGCTATATATTAAGCTTTGTATATTATATTATAAGGACTGGTGCAAATGAAGTCAAATTGTTATACCCCTAAATACTTTCCATAAGGCTAAAAATGGACCCTCAAAAAGTCCAGGGACCCAGAATGTTAACTACAAAAAGACCTTTTGTGCGTACGGTTGAACCTCCTGTAACTGACCAGCCAAAATGTCAAGGCTAAATGGTCACTTATGGGAGGTGGTCACCTACGAAAGGCCAGATCACAGGGAGTCAAAATTTTCATTTCTTAGTTTAGCTTGTTTCAGAGGGTTACTTTCAGTAATCCATGCACAGACTGACATATAACCTAAAATGAAGTGTAATATCCCTTTTATGGCATTCACAAATTAATATTGACAGTTCAGTGTGCTTGACATAAGCGGAGACTTTGTGGCACAAGTATGTACAGCACCAGTCTACACAATTGGCACTCAGTGAGACAGGATCCAGGGTTCATACGGGTCCTGGAGATCCTGGAAAGTACTGGAATTTTATTCTGGCTTTTTCCAGGACTGGAAAGTCCTGGAAAATTAATACAGGTCCTGGAAAGTCCTGAAAATCTATAAACTCTTGTAAAAAAGGTTTTCTTTTTTAAAAAAATTGTCCAACTATTATTTTTGGCTTTCTATTACATAAAGGTTTATTATTGTGCATTTGGGAGACCTGTAAAACTCTATCCAAGTTCAGGAGAAGTCATGGAAAAGTCCTGGAAAATTGTTTCTGAATAAGGGTACGAACCCTGGGGATCTTGTGTCAAACGGTTGCTTACTGGAGGTGATAAACAATAAAAAAATTCAAACTGTCAGCCCAAAAAGTGGCCGGGGTTGCTTACGAGAGTCAGCTGGGTTCAAGAATAATAATTTAAATGGTCACATTCAAACTGAAAATGTAGAACACATTTATTGAGGTAAGGTTTGGCTGTGGGGATGAAGTTGTTAACTCTTGCCCTTTGTTTGTTGCACTCTACAGGGAACCACTGCCATCCAAACACAACAAGCGCAGATAGTTCATCAGACCAGATCTCCATCTACCACATTCACAGTAAGCGGCTAAATATAGTTGTAAAAATGTCTCTAATTAACAATTTTCAGAAACAAGACAATCATGTTTGTGAACAAATTTGCAAGACATTTTGATGGATCTCCCATCATTATCAGTTCTAGTGAATAACTGACAGTCATTGAAGTCGTAGTTGTGGTAATGGACAAAGTGTGAAATGCAGATAAAGTACAAAAAATGAAAGGAAAAATCCAAACAAATTAGACGAGTTTCAAATGGTACTGAAGACAGACCATCATTACAGTTAAGTTAAATTGGTTTTTGCCTAGATATACATAGCTTCCTTAATAAGCTTGCCCTTAAAATTAGTGGCCAGTCTCAGAGTCTAAGAATATGAAAATGTCTGTAGATGTCTAAAAATGCGAGGAACTTTGTCTGAAGGTAGATGCGTTTACAGTGCTGGAAATAACAGTCGGTCATCGGACATTCCGACCAAATTTCGAAATTGTCCGACCAATTTTGCCATATGGTCGGACATGATGTCCGAACATGAAAAACATCTTAGCTTTTTCCACTGAAGATTGTATTCAGCGATTGCATTTGCTTTAAACCAAATTAAAATGATAACTGATAGTTCGTTTGTACAGTATAAGTCTTGTCTTTTTGCGCTTCCCGGCACATTAGTCCGTTCTTACGGTATTAGTCTTGTCTGGACGTTTCTCCATATCGAAGTACCAGGCCCGGCCTGGGGTTTTGGGTATACGGTATCTTGGGTGTTTTTAACCAAGGTATTCGGTATTTTTTTTGCCGAAATACGTGTATAAAGTATTTTGTTTTCCTGAATTTTTGGTATTCTGTATATAAGTGTAATGTTGGTTTTTTTTATCTTTTTTAAAGTGTCTTATCCTCAGTGCTTGTGTGACTTTTAAAAAAATCATGAAAGATCTGCAGTTCTTGCGTGACTTAATCCGCATGCGAGCGCATGCTGCGAGTGGTCATGAGTGGTGGTTTTGACTTTGTCAAAGCTGTTAATTAGGGACAGACCATTATTTTTTGGAGGGGGGGGTCAAAAATCCTGAAAAAAGTTGTTTGCAAGAGCAAGTTAAAAAGGCTCAAATAAATTGTTTGCAGACATGAGAAGGAGAAAATAAATAGTTTGACGACAATAGATAGTCAGCCATTTATACATCATGATACATCATCAACAGCACTCTTTTTGATGCCCAGAATGCTGGAAATCGCATTTCCGATCTTCCATAGCTAGATTTCAAAATTCTCTGGGGGAGAATGCCCCCCAGAGCCCCCTAGGAAAAGGGGCCTCACGGCCCCTTCTGTGGTCACATCCACCTATTCCCAATCGGACGCTGCTCATAAAAAATGTCATTGAAAACCTGAATTACTTGTTTGTATAACTGTAAAACTCCCTGATCAAATGAGGTGTGCGCTGGTCACACGAAACACATAGAAGAAGAAAAAAAGTTCAACTAAAGTAGTTCACGCAAGTGCTGCTCACTTCAAAAATTTAAAAAATCGTCCTCTTCAAAAATTCAATTAGCGTAATTGTATGATGGTTTATGTGAACATCGCCAAAGAGGAAAAGGAGATGTTTTGTTTTACGTTCTATACATAAATAACCAACCAAGGCCACTATCTGGACACCAAAAAAAAAATTGTCTGCAGGAAGTCAGAGCCCGAAAAAAAAATTGTTTGCACAGACAACGACACATAAAAAAATTGTTTGTCTTGAAGAAAATTGGATCCCTCCCCTCCAAACAAATAATGGTCCGTCCTAAGTTACACCAGCCTTCGTTATCGGACATGGCTTTTAAGTAATAATTTTAGGTATTTGGTATCAACCTTTTTGGCAGTTTTCAGGTATATTGGTATCCCAGGGGAAAAAAATGGGGTATATTGGTATCCCACTACCCCCCTGGCTGGGCCTGAAGTACGTTCCTGTCTCTGGTGTTACTGCTGTCATATCAATCGTTCTTGGTTGGTTATGCATGGTTCAATTTTACCTGTTACCATCCCCCCCCCGGGCACCCCCCGGGACAAGTCCAGCCCTTCGGGCCCGGGGGTGGGGAATTGTTTGAAACTGTTTTGTCCCGAGGGTGGGGGGGGGGCAAATCGAAGATAACTTCTCGTTTTTCTTGTGAAGCACATCACTAGCTTATCACTTCTCAGTTGACACAATGGCGCCGGACCACGTAGAGAAGACTGCCTATTTCCAGGGAAAATCTCTAGAATTTGTAGCAGACTGGTTGGAGAAGAATAATCTCTCGAAATTAAAATCTGTATTGAAAAGGCACGTTTATTATAAATTGTTAAACGAAGGTGCGTTTGATGCGTACTCGAATGGATGACGTTCATCACAAACATAGAAATATTTCGTCAGCGCATTTGTATGAAACAGATTCACGGCTTTGCAGAGATCTCAGTCCGGTGTTCTTGTGAAACAAGCTAAGAAAAACTCCTTTAAAATGCTGTCATCAATTTGCTCACCGGACCTCTTGTGCTATATTTAGAATAAAACACGCGGTGAAGAACATTTCTTTACTCGCCAGCCGAATGCCAGTGCGGTTAGACTTTTTTCTTCAGTTTTCTTTTTCAATGTAGTGTCCATGTTTTTTAATACTATGTAATATCCTTCGTTCAGTAAACTTTAGAAAAGCTTTTAAGTTCTTGTCAAAACGTCTGGTTGTGCTATTGTACTGAAATCAATTTTGAACACAAAACAACGTATTTGTGGTCGATGAGGAGTCCCGGGGGTGGAGAATTGTCTCTTTCTGCGTGCCCGGGGGTGGGGAATAGACCGCCAAGTAAGAAAAAAATTGCAAATCCCCGGGGGTGTGCCCGGGGGGGGATGGTAACAGGTAGAATTGAACCCTGCATTACTTGGTTTATGCAGTGTTAATCCTCTCAACGTTTTTCCGTCATTAGTTCGGTTGTTTAGTTACTGTATTAGTCTTCTCAACGTTTCTCCGTACGTTATTTCGTTTGTACAGTATTAGTCTTGTCTTCTCAACGTTTCATCGTCATTAGTTTGATTGTGCAGTGTTAGTCTTGTCTTCTCAACGTTTCTCCATCATTTAATAGTTCGTTTGTACAGTATTAGTCTCATCTTCTCAACGTTTCACCGTCGGTAGTTCGTTTATACAGTATTACTCTTATCTTCTCAACGTTTCGCCGTGCATTATTTCGTTTGTACAGTATTATGCCCCGGCTAAACGATCAAACATTTTTGTCCAACACGGTGTTTGTCACACAAAACGTTCGGTGGCCAAACATTGTTTGACCAAACTTCGGACAATGGAAAACCATTTAAGTGCAAAGTTGAGAGAGGCGGCTAAACAGTAAAACATGTTCGTCCAACACGATGTTGGACGAAAATGCTTGATAGTTTAGCCGGGGCTTTAGTCTTCTTAATGTTTCTCGGTACGTTAGTTCGTTTGTAGGTATTAGTGTTATCTTCTCAACGTTTCTTGGTACGTTAATTCGTTCGCACAGTATTAGTCTTATCTGGTACGATAGTTCGTTTGTACAGTATTAGTCTTATCTTCGCAACGTTTCTCGGTACGTTAGTTCGTTTTGTAAGCATTAGTGTTATCTTTCCCACGTTTGTTGGTACGTTAGTTCGTTTGTACAGCGTTAGTCTTATCTTTTCAACGTTTTACCGTACCGGTTAGTTCGTTCGTACCATATTATGCTTTATCTTCTCGGCAATTCTCCGTAGGTGAGTTCCAGCCTAACGTATTTTAAAAATAAATCTTGTCTTATGGCTGTTTTCCCTAACATAGAACACCCATACGGTACCAGTCTTGTCGTTCAACATGTACTCGTATGTTAATTATTCGTTTGCATTCCCTCTTTTCCGTAAGTTAGTTTGTCCACATGATATACGTCTTGTCGTCTCCACGTTTCTCAACATGTCAGTACGTTCAAACGTTTTAAGTCGTCTTCTCGGCATTTTTTCATATGTCAGTACGTTATTACCATGTTATTATATATGTAAGTACCACATTTTATATTCTATGTAATGACTTTGACTCACATTACAAATGCAAGAAGTAAAAGTTACACTGTTGCTCGAAGCATTTATGTTACGCAGAGTTCAATTCTCTGGTTTTTAATCAGTGTGTCGAAATATGACAGATGTAGTTTTTCAAAACTGTCTGGGATAAATACCTGAATCAATTTTTTATTTTATTTTAACAACCATCAAAGCTGTGCAAAAGAACTGACAATGTTTCGACGATGGCTGGATGTCATTATCAAGACAAAGTACAAGTTTTGTACAAACAAGATAATTCTACTCGCCCAGCTCGGTTTTAAATTCCCTGACTTTCAGTCAGGCTAATAGTAAAATCAATAAAGTAGTTACATTTGGAAGTAGCCCTACGCTGATTTTAAGACCCAGTAATTACTGTTCAGGACTGTATCTATCAACCACTTCAATAGCTCCAACTCCAACGCAAGAGCATTTATTAATTCGCTCTCATACTATCAGTCCATCAAGCTTTTCACAGTATTAGTAAAGTTATGTTTATGTTTTATTTACGTCAACAAGTACTAGTCTCGCATCTCCGATCTACAGTCTACGTAGCACCTATTCTGAGAGAAAATATATGCCAAATATGGCAAAAATCCATGCATTACTCACATGCTTGGTGCACGCAACAATGTCACACTATACCAAAATGTGTCACGAAATATCTCAACACAAGAAAAATGTCTCGCTTTTTGAATCTCTACAGTTACTTTGACAAGACTTTGACAAGAGGCTTCAATCAAATGCGTCAGTGATAACACTAGTGAGAAACTGAACTCAAGTACTGGTATAAAAAGAAATTTACTGCTTGTTATCAGAAGTCAATTAGTAATGATTGTAAAGTAGACATTGATATTTTGTCGCGATTAGATAAAGTATGGTGTTTTAGAGTGGTGTTCAAATGCCACCCTAAATTGCATTATAAAACAAATAATTCAGATCGACACAAGTTTCTTTTTGTTTGTATGCAAGTTACATTATGCTAATTAGTGACCGATCAAATTTGTAATATGTCCGACCAAACTGAAGATTTGAAAGGACACATGTCCTGTTAAATAAGAAAAATTATTTCCAGCACTGTAAATTTTAGATGTGTCGAAAAAAATGTTGAGTAGTCCTACTAACACAACAAGCTTTCTAGTTTAACCCTTAAGACTCAATAGTGACAAGCATCTAATTTCTCCTTACAGTATTGCTACTCAAGTGATCAAACACACAGGTCATGAGAATTAAGGAAATGGTCACCAATGTCTTGATTTTTAATCAAATTCTCCCAACTAGTAACATAAGAAATATAAGAGAATAGTGAGGAGAATATGGATGTTAATATTGGGGTTTAAAGGGTTAGACACAGAAATGTGTAAGTAACTTGACTGTGTTTGGGATTCTGTAGGGATCATCACAGATAACGAGTTTGTAAGTCTGACACATTGTATTCTCAGATTCCAGGTAATTTGGTTCCAATAACCCACATACAGTCAGCTGGTGGTGCAGCCATCAGTGCACAGATCCAGACAAAAACATCACCTCAGGGTACCCCCACTGGACAACCAACACCCATCTTGCCAAACACCCCACTCTCTCCTCCCTCAGGGATGACAACTGTGACTCTAAACACAAGGCCCATACTTCCTCAACAACAACAGCAAAGGAAAATTACTGCTGGTAAGTAATCAGATTGAAGTAATAATTGTTCCTGTGTGAATTGTGCCATTGAAGAATCTTCGCAACAAAGCAAGGAGATTTTCTGAATAGCTTCTTTCCACTTGGCTATAATTTCCACTTGGCTATCGAGTTTTATTACCCGACATAGACAACCCCCAGATATGGGTGTGCTCTGATTGTCTCCCTACAAACAGGCTGTCAGCTCTTATAAGTGGCACAATCACTTCTTTGCAATGTCTTGATGTGTAAGCAAAGAAATATATGAAGAACAGTGAGGACAATGTGCATGTTGATATCAGGGCTTAAAAGGTTAAACTTACCTACGTACCAACTTATGTCACCTAGGAACTGGGAGTTCACCAACAGCCATAGCTGCTCTGACGTCCACAGTCAACCGCACCACTACAAACTTGCAACCTTTGGTACCAATAGGAACACAGATACCGCAGCCCCAGTTCCAGGTACGGATGGTTCAGTTTCCACAGCAAGGTGGCCCCGCCCAGATCCAGCAGACCATTGTCCAGTCACCAAGAGGGGCGACACCTGTCCAGATTCACACACAGCAGGCTCAAGTTGTGCAAGGGTTACAACAGGTAAGCAATTGGTCAACACTTAGCCTGCGTAGCAGGCGTAAACGGGCAAGGGGAAGGGGAGCGAGAATGCAGGAGAAAAATGGGTTCTGGGAGCTAGGGATGAGGGAACGCCTGCTACAAAGACCCCCATTTTTCCATCTCCGCCCACCGATTTTTAGGTAATCTAATTAAGTTAACTGTCAATGCAACCACCAATCAGAAACAGGCGCGCGCTTTCCTGCATGACTGACTGCACGCAGGAATTTAATGAAGCATCTAAAAATAAAGTTAGGATGAGAATTTTTTTCCAATCAAAGAACTTATACTTGCGCTTTTTTTGATATAAGAGACACGAAGCTTTTCTAAATAAAAAGATTTATTAAGGTAAACCCCTCTTTGCTTCTGAAAATCAAACAAGTTCAATTTTCGCTTCTAGGAAAGGTAAGCTTATTTTAAAAAACGCAAGCGCAAAAGTAACGCGAAATCCATAATGTGAAGAATCGGACAATTAAAAAGATATATTTCAATACAAATTTACAATAAAAAAATGTAGTTTGCTTTACCATGGATTCCCTACAAAGTCAACAGCTTCAGTGATGTCTTATTGCAACCGCAGATTTCACTTTAAAACAACCGTCTGTTCTCAAAGAATAATTTCTTCGCTTTTAGCTCTGTGAGTTCCACTGTTTAAGGTGTCCAGCGTTTCTTTGGGCTTCTTCTTCTAATTTATAGTTCTCAAAGGGCGAGTCTTCATTCCGATATTAAACGGGATATTTACACTGCCTCGGAAGTTCACGCGTGAAACGGTGCAATGCTTTCTTGAAATCCTCTCTGACAATGACAAAATCTCTTCTTTCTAGGACCGTATCCCTTTGGCAAAACCACTAAAACATCTCTTCCCTTTGGAAAGCTGTAACTACCGTTTCTCACTCTGGTTTCGATTTCGCTACCTGGCCCGGCCTGCTGGCTGCTGCAACCAAGTTCAAATCTTCTAACTGCACGTCCTTGTCAAATTACGTCATTCCCGTGGGACTTAATGTCAAAAATTAGCCAATCAGATATGAAAAAATGGGGGTCTTTGTAGCAGGTGTTCCCTCGTCCCTAGCCCCAGTCCCCCTTCTCCCGCGTTCTTGCTCCCCTTCCCCCTCCCCGTTTACACCTGCTACGCAGGCTACCAACACTGAGAAGGGTTGAAACAGTTTTCCCTCTTGATCAGTATTAAGTTTCTGTGGTATATTAGAGATGCTTATACACGTAAATATTTATGAATTCCAGAATTCAAATTAGTGATATTTGTGATTCCTCCTGGATCCTTCAGATTGTGTGAGTATATTGGATCTAACACCCAAGGACAATGCTGTTAGTTAATTAGGCTCCCCGAGGAATGCTACGTACGCATAAGCCATTTATTTGCATGTTTATTTTGAACTTAAATTAGATTCTCAAATATTTGTGGTTGTCATTTTCCACCATTCAAAGACTGTTTGTTACTAAAGTTTGTTATGTTTATTGTTTGCTGTTCAGACTGTAATATGCAAGTCGCCTACGGCAATTACAGGGTATATTGTCCATGACTGCCAACATGGTTAATGAGACAGTGTCCCACCAAATAATGAAATTTTCCTTACTTCCATGTTATATTGCTAAATGCCGCCAAATATACAACTAAATGGGATGAAAAGATTGGTACAGAGCAAAACAGAACTGTAAGTTTGACTATGAAGTGCAGGATTAGAAGGATGGAAGTGGATTCCAGTTCATTAAATTTGATTTGGTGGCAGGCGGTCCAGAAATTAAAATTGTCATTTTGATGGAACTTTGAGGCTCGAGAAGCTACATTGTCTCTGAGGTTTACATTTCCTTGCTTTCCTCCCTTTTGGGGATTTTTTCCTTACAAATTCAATATAACAAAGCAAGTTTACAGCAACTTCCTGGCTATAATTTTATTAGCTGAGTTACTGCCTCTTTAATCCTTTTTATTACTGAGAAGCCACAGGGTTTCAAAGTAGCTTACAGTGAAAATACAAAATTCTGTTGAGGAATCTTGATCCCTGGCTATTAAGAGGCCCTGCCAGAGTAAATTCCAACAAGTAATATGGTGAAAAAGTGCAGCAGCACTTGAAATTGTGATTGAGGATATAAGGGCACTGAGAACTAACACCCATTGAGGTCTTTTGAATTAGTAACCCCACCCCTCCCTTTTGAATCAGACCCACCTTACCCTCCCCCCCCCCACCCCTCCAAAGCAGGGCTTCCATTAAGTAGTTATAGCCTATTTAACCAAGCCAAGGTAATTTGTTTTCTCTCTCTTAAAGATTCAAGGCAAACCAGTAGCCACTGTCAAAGTAACTCAGCAGACACAGGGGGCCCAAACAACTGCCAGAGCACAGGGAAGGTCTCCTGCGCAGAGACGAAGATCACAAAATAAATGAATATTTAATAATATATTTAAAAGAACTGGAGTGTGGTGCTCTATCAAAATCTTTCCCTTTGAAACAGTTCTGTGGAACTGCAAAAGAGACTTTCATTCACTGCATACAATATAATTATTGTTAGTTAGGTTTTTGTAGTTTTAACAACTGAAAGGTTAGCTTACTAGTAGGTTTCCTATTTTTATCTTGTCAACTGATAATAACATTTTATTATATTTATATATCAGTGCACAAGACGTATTAGAAATGTACATATTAAAAAAGAAGAAATAAAAACGAGAAATTAATATGAAGCCTTTTGTAGTAACTCATTCACACCCCTCTGCAATCAACTGTTTGAGACACTGGTCAAGCCAGCCTCATCCCCAGGCCTTCATGTGCTTATCGAGTGACAGCGGGAGGTTTGGGGCTGAGATCCTAGGCAAATCCTCCCGTTGAGCCTGATGGGTGACGTCACATTTGATTTCCAGCCCAGGGTTGCTGGGAACAAGGCTGCTGGTCAAGCGTGGTGACTGTAATGACCCTCCCCTCCCCCCTTTTCACTTTGGCGGTCTTCAAAGGAACATCGCAAAACCCTTACTTAGAGTCAAATCTTTTCTTATTTATACCATTTGAGTTTGTGGATGCAAATGCACAGGCTAACCAATCCGGTGAGATCTAACAAGTGGTCCTTTAATGTGTAACTATTTTTTGGTCCCCATATTTTGCTAAGTGAAATTTGGCATTTCTTCAAGTTTGGTTTTTTTGTTTATGACCACATCCGAAATTTTGGTTGGTTTTCTGGGGTAACACATAAATTATTTATTTTCCTAGATTGCTGCACTTATTTTGACAAACTGATACACGTAAAAGTCTGCATTGTTTTGAATGGTTTATTTTTCTTTAGATAAATTCCAACAAAAGGTAGCATCATCTATCAACATCAGTACAAGCTGTCTGTATGAGATCTCTGACTTCTTTTCCTCTTGTAACCGCCTTTTTGAAGCACTCGTGTAACTTGTCATCTGGTAAGGGAGACCCCCCTTTAAAGAAAAGAAGAATAATTATTTACAAAAAGGTCTCATTCTGTATTAACACTGTAAACAGGCTCTCTTGTGGGGAACACGGAGATAAGAAAGGCCAATGAGTGAAGAAAGGGAAAGGGGGCAGGATCTTTGGTGATCATTTTTTTAATTCTCATGACCTGTAGGTGTTGCAGTGCACCAATGTGATGAGGAGAAATTCCACACTGATCTTAATTAGGGCTCAAGAGGGTTATGAAATTAGGAGCACTTTTTAAAGGAAACAATCACCTGGTTTATGAACAGCAGCTATTTTGTCATCATCTGTCACAACAACTGTGACAACTCCTGTGACAAGGTTTTCTTCTTCATCCGTTGGGTCAGCAAACAGTACTGAACTAGAAACAGCAAATTGTTATTACAAACATTCAACATATATACACCTGTTTCAGTTCACAGTTCAATTCCTTTGCTTTGCCAGTGCTTCTCCTGTTTTCCAGAGCTGCCAAAATATTGATTGCGGAACTGCAACCACAGGCAGCCCAAGCTCAAGATAAGAGAATGCGTGAGAAATGTGACTGTTACCTGGCTTGAGTTACAAAGATTTGTATGGTAATGCAATGCATTTGTGTTAAATGGTAACAATTAACGTTGTTTCATCATTTAATTCAAGTTGCCTTGTTGCCGGCTTTGTTGTATTTTTTTGTTGTTTGTTGTTTAACAAGTTAGCGTTGTACAGGGCGGAAACCCCAAACAATGCTAACAACAAAAATACAACAAAGCAACAAGGTAACTTGACTTAATGATGAAACAACATTAACTGCTATCATTTAATACAACTCTGTTGCATTCCCATAGATATCTTTATAATTCAAACTGTTGTGGCACAACACCTCCAAATATGCTGTTAGGCAATAGTCAAGTTTCTTGCATGTTCTTTTATCTTGAGCTTGGGCTGCCTGTGCTGTAACCTAGGAACCAAAGCATGGTTGCCATGAGACCCAGCAGCATGCTGCAGGAGCCAGCAGTGTTAAGAAACTGAGCAGCAGTACAGACAGAGTTTCTTGGAGCAAGACTGATGTAGGACGTGATAATCTACTGCAAATGTGGTAGGTTTGAAAAGTGAGGCTTGTACTCAAATCTTGTGTTCACACTTGCTTTGAAGGTCCCTCAATAAATTACAACAACAGCAAAAGAACTGTAAGGTAATCTTTGAGACTTACTCATCAAAAATACCAAATGTGGCAGCAACTGGATGTTGTCTCAGGTTCACCGGAATCTCTCTCTCTTCTGATGGCTCTGGAGTTTGTGTTTCCTCATCTATTGTGACTGCATGAAGTCGTGCTGGAAAATAACGGGGTTGTCCACAAATTTTCAAGTAGCTGGCAAGAATTTCTAAGTAGTCAGATAGTGAATATCGAGCACCAAAGGCGATCCCTTCTAGGGGGGTCTGGGGGCATGCCCCCCCCAGGAAATTTTACATTTTTAAGTCCCCCGAAATGGAATTTCCTTGATTCTGAGCACAAATTTCCAATAATGTCATTTCCAAAAGTAATCGTAACTGTTCAATTTTATTTGTATAAACTCATGCCTTCAGTGGTTTTCTACATGTAATTCCCAGAACTCAATGTAATAAACCAATAACCGTGTATCTCTGTGCCAACCAGATTATTTTCAAGTCAATAAACTGCAATGGGAAATAATTTTATTTTCACATATCTGCGCCAGTAAAGGAATAAATGATTTGTCTTCACAAAAATAAATATCACAAAAGTAGCCGGCACAAATGACCCAAGTAGCCGCTTAATTCTGCCAGCTGCTGGCTGTTAGGGACAACCCTGAAAATAATACAATTTTATAGGCTACCTTTGTTTTTCTTACAAAATTTATGACAATTGACATGTAAATGCATTGTTTCTTACTGTTTTGAAGAGCAGCGACAGCTGCTATTAGACAGGCATCTGTGATATTTCCATCATAACTCAGGCACATGATGTCGGCATACAGGACCCAAGATAACTGAAGAAAGGAAAGCAAGGACAAATTAAACTACCAAACAATTAAAGGAAAAATCTAAATCTGAAGATTGTTTGTATGGTTTGGTGCTAAGAGTTGCCGCCCATGGATACAACTGTCTATAAACCTTGCCAGCAACTTTTAAATGCATTGTTCAAAGCCACTTTGGATCCTTTTTCTTAAAACTTTGCATGTTAACCCTTTAAGCCACAATAGTGACAAGCATCTAATTTCTCCTTACTGTATCACTAGTTGATCCGACATACAGGTCACGAGAATAAAGGAAATGATGACCAAACATGGTGATTGTATGTTTGTGCAAATTCTCTCAGCTAGTACCATAAGAAATAATTATTAATAATATTCTGGAGAACACTAAGGAGAATATGCACATTGATATTGGGGCTTTAAGGGTTAACTAAACTTCCTGTACCTTTCCAGTTGCGACGTCTTTCAGTTTATTGAGTGAATTTAGACTTTCAAGATGTAAACAAATGACATCTTCTGCAAAGTTCACCTTACAGACAACAACAACAACACATCTCACTTGACCAGAGGTAGGAAAAGCACGGGATCCTGCCCAGAACCAAGATATTTTTCAGCTCTTACCTTTCCTTCTACAATGCATAAGTCCTCAAGATTGACAGGTTGGCAGCTGAAGAAGCAAAGAATTGTGCAGGAAAATAGTTAGCATGAAAAGTCTACTTAGGCATTTATACTAACACTACACACGAAAGCCTGCATAGCAGTCAGTGCAGGCTTTCAGGGAGGTGTGTGAGAACCAAGTACGTCTCCAGTAAAAACTCACACCCTACATTTTCAACTTACACTACTACATGTACACTATTCTCAACTCTTGTGATTGCTGCTCAGACAAAAGATACAGTTGATGTTGAACACATATTGAAGGTTTCATCCCAGGGAAGGACATGAGTAAGAAGATGGGGAACTCCCTTACACATAAAAAAATGAAGGGGTGATCATTGGAAATTTTGAAAGGACTCCCTAAATGGCACCAACATCCCATTTTGTGGGTGTGGCTTGTACACATTTTCACCCCGATGGGGTACCAATGCAGAAAGCAAAATTTCATTTCCTTTCATATTTCTTGCTAGCTTCAACCAAAAAAGTACCAATTGAAAATAATTCCAGAGGTGGTTTTTTGAGAGTTAATCACCCTAAGCAGAACTTAATCACACATTTCAACCCCAGCACTTTTATATGCACATGTTGAATAAATAATTATTGTTCTATCCACCATTTTATAAACGTGAGTAGGTACCCCTTACTAAAGTCTTAAAATGATATGCTTTGATGTGGCTGGAGACAATGATTTGCTATTGCCTCGGGCTGGCCCATAATGCCCTTTTTTGCAGAATATCAAAGAGAAAAAATGTAGACAGGGAAAAAAGTGAATTTGAAAGTCCACATTTTCATTTTCTTTGTAATACCATACCGTAAAATCCCAGTTGTAAGTGCCCCCCTTGTTATAAGCCCTCCTGGTTATAGGCCCACCTACCTGTCAACAAAAATTATATTTCAATATTCTTATTATAAGCCCCCCTGCCACTTATCGTTGTTTCCTTAACATAAGTTCTTTCACAAAACAAACTACAACTTCAAATTGAAAATTAGGCAAGTATGATGCAAGTACAGTTTAATCATACTGATGTTCCAAATTGTGTTGCACTTAAGTTGTTCCAAATAAAGGTATACAACTAAATTCCTGATTTATTGTGATGCTTCAAAGCTAAAAGACGTAAGTAAATGGAAAATATTTGGATAGCCCTATATGTTAGTCTTAATTTATTTGTTATCTGCTCATTCTGATCATTCATTCTGATCCCCCCCCCCCTGGATATAAGCCCCCCATTTATAAGCACGAACTTGTATAAGGCCCATTGCTTACAACCAGGATTTTACGGTATCGCAAGAATTGCGAAAACATACAGTTACAAAAGGTACTTACTCTGAGATGATATCTGCAACAAACTGACTAAGAACCTGTGCCTGCTCACCGGGAGGTCCAGGACGAAAGCGTGACGAACAAAGAGGAGGCAGCTCTACATTGGGAACTGAAGTAAGAGGGATTTTTTAAAAGTTAAGGGAAGATGAGGCTGGTGTGGAAATGTACATGCAATGGCTCGATGAACAGTGTGTGCATCTAACTGTATGAGTTGTACAGCCTTCTTGAAAATTTGCCAACTCCCCTGCAGCCTGCAATTTTGACACCTTCAGTTGTTACAGAGCTCTCAAGTTGATTTGTTCCCAAAGAGTGAGATTTTCGCCAAAGCCAAAGGCATCACCTTTCTAGGGAGGTCCGGGGGCATGCTCCCCCAGAAAATTTAGAAAAATTGAAGTAGCTGAGACACGTTTTCCTTTATTCTGAGCAGAAATGTGACTCTTCGAAACGAGAATTTCCACTGTTGGAAAGCGTTCGAGGCTGGTACAAAGGGAACATTAGGCAGTCACTTAACTCAAGCAGTAATTTTTGGCCTCAAAATGAAATGCTTAAATCAAAAACCTTAAATGCGTGAGAAATATAAAGTTTCAGCGTGACAGCGTAAGATTGCATTCATTTGCGTGAGTCTCACGCTCAATGTGGGAGACTTAAGAGCTCTGTTGTTATTGCTAATGGACTCCTCTTAGCCGGCTTGTGGATCTCCGGCATGATGCCTTCTACTTCCATTATGCTGTCCCCTATAAGTTAAACATTCTGAGAGGGCTGGTTGTAATTAATTTTGTCAAAGCTATCTTATTAGAATTAAGTGCTTGTCACTGACCTATGTATCCCTGGTTAGGTTTCTCTTGACTTGGCACAGCATATTCCTAATGATAACATAATTAACAATTTAGTAAGGAGGGTACCCAGTGGCCCTTTTTATACCAGAAACACATTATCTATCTGGGACGAACTTGGGCAAACAGTGTTTAGTTTTTCTGGTTATGTGTCTTGTAATTAGTCTGTATAAAGATGAGAACAAGATGGATTATCTGTCAAGATGAACAATCAGCTTTAGTTTACCTGAAAAGACAGACTTAAGCTGATGGGAGGATAATCTATCTTGCCTTCTTGTGGGGATTTGGGGGGGGAGGCTGACTCGTCCCCAGTCGTCTTCATGTCGTGTGACATGTGCGGCACGGGAGCCCGAGGTGTGATGGGTAGTGAAAAAGCTATCGCACCTCGTGTTCCTGTGCCGCGTGCGTCGCGTGACATGAAGATGAATGAGGATGAGTCAGGGGGGGAGAAGGTAAAAGGTAACATTAAGTCACACATGAGTCACAGGAATCCCACATGGCTGGAGCTCATCACTACTGAGAGTATTGCTACTCCCCCCTGGATGGGATGCCAGTCCATCGCAGGGTTACCCCCAGCAGTATGTCCCTGGTGGGTGTTGAAAGATGATGTGGAGAAAAGTTTCTTGTTTAAGGAAACACAGTGACAGCAGAGACTTGCACTTGGCTTATTTTTGGATAGTGACAAGAAACACGCCTTGAATCATTGACCTTCAGATCCAGAGTCTACTGCATCCGATGGGGTGGGGGTGGGGGGGAGAGTTGGAGAGAAATTGGGGTCTAAACTGAGGGTGAAGGATACCAAAACTGAGAAGTTTATGTACCGGTCACTGACGCTTCAACATCCCCCCGGGCATACCCCGGGCATTTGACTGTGCGTCGTGCCCGGGAAGGGGGGGAATTTGAACGTTGCCTTGGAAGGGTGGGGAATTTGAACCAGATTTATCTCTTGTGCTAGTGTAATATGCCCGTGGGTGTTTTCAGTTTTTGTAGGGTTTGACGGATTTACAAGATAGAATTTCGCCTTTGTTTGCAAATAACTCTTTCAAAAGGGTCTTAAAAAGAAGTTTGAAGGTGTCATAATGGCAGATTTCTCTCTGAAAAGCGTGAACAGTGTTGGATTACAGACGAAATTTGTCTTTGAGAAGAGGTATTTCAGTACTAAGTGGTGGGGCATTTGAACGGCTTTTTAGCCCCGAGGGGAGGGAATTTGAACAAGCCAATCTTCAAAAGTTCAAATGCCCGGGGGGAGGATGTTGAAGCTTCAATTTGACTGGTACATTACACCCCTTTGTCTTTCCATACTAGCGTTTACTAACTTTGTCTTTATCACGTCGTATCTTCATGTAGTATAATAAATCAAAAATAATGTAAGCTTACGCAAAACCTCACAAAATTCCCAATTACAAAGGTGAATACTAACTGCTTTGACTCCACAAATAACTGTTGTATTCCCAAGTTTCACCAAAGCTGAGCCTTCAGCTGTCGATATCGATCCTGGGAAAGCAAAAGTTAATAATTATTTTAAGAAATCGTGAGCCGTGCAAGTGCAGAAAACTCCAATTTAAGTTAATAGTGAAAGCTTAAATTAACTTAACATTTGAACATTTATCCACGTGAACTTGAATGTTTTTGAAAAAACCTCTCCCTCACCAACATTAAGGATGGTCTTTCTGAACTCTAGGAGTGAACGGCCATCTGGTCTGACATCCTCCTTCTACAAGTAGTCGAAAGAATTTGAAAAGAACTTTTTTAGCCTGGAGGTGCACTGAAATATAAGCTAAAGCTTTACAAACCAAACTCTACACATCTCACATGCCTCCCTCCATTTAGCATTAAAACTGTTTCTCTTACCAAAAATTGCCTGTAATATTCCAAAGGCTGTGCAGTTCTGGAAAGCGAGGCAGTAAAGAGAACGGTAAATGACCAAAAATAACACAAAAATGATCAAAAAACACGTGTTTTACGAACGGAGGGCTTACTTGAAATCGGCCGCCATTTTGAATTGTTTGATGGCCGCTGACCCATTTCTGTGTTATTACAGTCTCGGATTACAAAAAGATCGCGAAGCACTGTCGAAAGGCGCTGTTACACTATGCAATTTTACTCAGTTGCAACTTGTCCCGCAATTTTGTCGCACCGTTGCGAGACAAGTTGCACGCAACGTTGCCTAGTGTAACATTTTTACGTTACGTTGGAAAAATTCGTTGCAGCGTTGCGAGGATCGCTGCGAAAAGTAGAACCGACTTCTACTTCTCGCAACGATTGCGGCAACAAGAAAGTTGCGAGACATATTCATTTCAGGGTATGTTACACTGGGCAATATTTCGTGCAATTTGTATCGCAACAAAATTGCGAGACAAGTTGCAAAAAAGATTGCCTAGTGTAACAGCGCCTTTACTAGTAAAGGAGGGGAGCAGCTTTTTCCGTCTCTCCCCACCCCTTTGAATAATTGCCCCCATTTTGAGGAAAACTTTCAGAAATTATTCCCCCAAAACTTACCATAATCGTCTTCCTTCAATAACCACTCTCTTAATTAATAGTCCTTTAGCCTTCCTCAATTATTTTTTGCTGACGGGCTGTGTGAAATTAATAACGGTATAGTGCATACAAGACAAACAAACACAATAAAGTACTGATTGGAATTGCAACATTCAGTTATTTTTTCTGTTTTTATTAACTCTTTTCCATTCAGCATTATTTCATAACCAATGAAGCAATGAAACTGCAACCTTGTCGCTACTTTCCGGCGCTCGCTACTTCCAGGTAGCAAAATGCGTACTGTTCGGGTCGTATCATCAGAAAAATAATTATTGGTCTTTCGGGGAAATCGTCCTTTCCATTCTTAACGCCAGCAACACACTAGGCGATTTTATACGCTAGTCAGGGGCACCCAACGGTTCGTTTCGGGGAGTATCTGTTCGGAAGACCTGAGATATTCGGTTGCAGTGAAAGCTAGACAGCGATAGACATTTGTTTGGCGAAACATCAAGTCGGACTTTCGTAACAAGAGGACTTATTAGGTTCTTATTGTTTTCGGAGGGACAAATGTATCGTTTAGAGTGCAAAATAAGGTCAGTTAGCTATACTGCATTTCGGAGAGCCATAAGCAGCTCGGAAATTCGGCGGATAGTACTGATTCTGTCTCCTAAAATTTTCTGCGGCCTAAATTTTCAGCTTAAAACGCCGAACAGATCAATCTGTATTAGCTTACACAAATATGCCTTTAAAAACGTCTGAAACAATCTAAAAAAAAGCAGAAAACGATATTTCAAGTATTTTACTAAAATTTTCTTGTTGGGTGCCCCTGGCTCGTCCCGGCGAATTTGGATCGCCAGCGAAAATCGCCAAGTGTACGTGCCCGTTCTCAAGACGGCGATTTTTCCAGCGATTTTGATCGCCGCGACGAGTGATCGAAAATCGCCGCTATTTGACATGTCAGATATCGGGGAATAAAATTCCCAGCGAATATCGCCAGCAATCGCGTGCCTAGTGTGTCCGCTGCAGCGAAAATCGTCAGCGATCGCTGACGATCAAATTCGCCGCGACGAGCGTATAAAATTCGCTTAGTGTGGCACTGGCTTTAGTCTATACATTATATAAAAGAGTTTCGTGGGTAGTGTCATCAAGATGAGTTAACTTTTGCAGTCGACTCCTGCTAACTCAAACCTGCAAGGGAAATCGAGAAAGGTTAGAGAGATATCGGGAGAAGAAGTTGAGGGTAGCAAAGGGTTTATGCGTGACGCGTGATTAGGCCCAAATTTAGTGGGTGACGTGTGAAAGTCCCCCAAAAAGGAACGTGATCCGTAAATGTGCTGCGTGATTTGTCTCGTAAGATGTGTGGGACTTGTGAATTATTTGTTGCATTTCGTGAAAATCAATAATTTCCCTCAGATTTTATATATTAAAACAAACAAACAAAAAACAAAACAAAAGAAACGATAGGTTCTGAACGACAAGAACAACGCCATCGCCGTTGGTGGCATTTTTGCCGACTTGGGTTTTGTCCCGGTTGTGCCAGACCCCTACAAAACCACTTAGGATTACTCGTGTTGCTTTGTTTTCGCGTAATAGTATGAAAAAAGAAGTCGAAATCCTGTTTGCAGCGGTGACTACAGTTAATTTAAGTCCTTGTATCATTCTTTCTTTCTAATGACCACGTGCAAATTGCCCTAACAAAAGGCATAGGGCAAAATACAGAAGTTTGCTAGAGTAAAAAATCGACGTGTTCTCAATTCGCACACAAGATGCTTGCACTGGAACCATGAATTTCCCACAATAGCGACTAGTAACAGGACGCTTCAGGGTAGTAAATCTCCACTGTGACTTTTAAATTAATTCTACAGCTCTCAATAAAGAAACAACAGTTTTCAATTTACAAAACATGTTTCGACATGATGTCATCTTCAGTTGCAAATGAGCCTTAACGGTTGCCTACAGCTGGTTTTGTGAGGTGGGTAAATTTTTTGACCAAGCTTCATTTAGGATTATTCACCTTGTAAAAAACATGTTGGGTAAGTTTTGAAAACTCGTTATTTTGAATTTTGATGGCGGGTAGGGGGGTGGGGTGGGGGTTAGTTTTTGGCTTTTCTTTGTACAGAGGGGGTAACACCCACCAATAGTGTTTGATCCATACTCTTGTTTGCAAGCTGTAAAATTGTTATTGATCAGCTTGTCATCAATTGTTGGCCATAACGACAGGTTGAAACAAGAATGAAATTCCTCACCTAGCTCTTGGAATCAAAAAACAGTTAGTTCCTTGTCGCACAGAGTACTATCCCGCGTCTGAGTAGCCAATCAGAGCGCACGAAAAACACTATCCACTGGTTTATATATACCAAAGTAAAATTATCCACCGTACAAAGATTGAGCCGCTGACGTTTCGAGCGCTATTCCTTCTTAGGAGTGAATCGTACCAATAGCCGATTGCTGAGCACGCCCACCAGACCGGTCATTGTCCGCTTTGGAACGAGATCGAGTTTATTGACCCAAACTCACACTGGTACTCACGTAGGATCAAGAAAGCTATCCACATAAGACTTCCCCCTAATAACTTCAACAGGGATGGGGGAACTAAAATTCCTGACGCGTGGATGCCCATGGTTAGAAAACACGGCAGGAGAATGGTACATCAGGGGACTGCCGAGGGAACGACTTCTCCGTCTCGCATGAACAGTGAGAATCAAAATGCACCAATCACAGCCGACCATTGTGATAGAAAATTAAAAGGCACTGCGTAATTACTCGACCTCATCGCCTGAGGAAGACCAGCAGTAAGCAGTCGAAACGTCGCCATATATATCCCAATTGACTACGTCGTGAGATAAACGATAACTTTTTCATTATTGTATTTACCTCGATGAAAAACCACAACCTTTTTCTGGATGATTGTAATGTTCAGCAGTCTTTTTCGCTCAGCTTGGATTGACCTCTTGTACTCAGGGAACAGCCTTTAGCATGAGCAATAAGGATCGAAATCCACCAATCACTAAGCGCTTTTGATCATTCATATGTTAAAGCGCACTATAGCAAATAAATAAAATTATTATTAATTATTATTATTAACCATGGTGCTACTTATAGCCCCGTAAACAACACGATCATCTGATGGAGACCAGCAGCAAGCGGTTGAAACGTTGCGATCAATAAGAAAGTGACTGTCATAGGCACTATAAACTCAGTAACCATTTCATACACAAACCATGATCAATCGTATCTTTCATTTTACAAAACATTCCAAGTAGGGAATGAAAGGAGCTAGATACGCAAATTGTCGATTTTCGACAGAAAAAAAAAATTATATTGAGATCTACTGTACCTTTTTATGTTTACATTATACCGGAATACTTATAAACTGTGGGGAAAAAAAAGGAAACAGAAATTGAGCCTTTGAAACTTTCACGTTTTATTACAAACTGTGGCCTCGTGTTTGCGAGTGGAAGAGATCGCTGTGCCAACATTCTGATAAGAGGAAGAACCTAGGATCGTCAACTGAAATGCGAAGCGTGACCCACGATCACTGTGGTTTCGATTCTTAGCCCCTTTTGATTAATTCGTGATTCGTGAAATTTCGTCAATAATGCATGTGATACGTGAATTTTCTTAAAATGTGTGTGTGAAACGGGACCACCCCCCCCCCCCCCCCCTTTGCTGCCCTCGAAGTTAAGCAAAGCCAGGGGAAATCGATTTTGGGTCGGAACTTCGAGTTATCGACATCGAGGGTTCGAGTCATCGGGAGTCTATTAACTCAAAGGTTTTAGGTCATTATTGGCGGGTGTCCCTTCGTTTAGTCATTATGAGCTTCAGGTCTCACTAAAAACCATCGAATTTTATCGTTACGTTACTTTTGGGAAGGTACCATCCAACGCAGACGTCCTTATGGCCCGTCACGCAATCTACTCCTCCCCTGACAAGGGGCGGAGCACGTGACGAGCCAAAATAAAACGTCTGCGTTAGAGGCTATTGGGAGGGTCGTCCCCTTAGCTCTTTAATATACTGTAGACACAAACAGTCAGCCCAATGCATACAACATTGCTATTTTATTTATGACAAAGTTATTTTTTCTCTCTTTGAATGTCATCTAAATGTGACAACATGCATAGTTATTAGATTTACTAACTGCAGCAAAAAAAACCAATTCTTGGTGGTCTCATTTGACTCAGCACTTTATCAAGCCACTGAAGTGGACCAAGCAGGTGGATTTCAGTCCAACATGGAACACTGTTGATATCTTGACGATGATACTCTGCTCCCCAACCTTTCACAAAACTCAAACGGATCGAGCACATCTTGACCAGCTCATACACTACCTCATAACCATAAGTGACAGACTGTGCAAGCATCTGTGCAAATTCCTGGTTATTAAAAACCTTCAGCGTGCAGCCTGATGGAATCTTGCAAACTGTTGTTGGATGGAGGTCATGACTGCCATTGTAACTCCTGCTGTTCACAAAGATGGATGAATTGCTGAGGCATTTCAGCAAAAACCTCTCCACCGACGTAATACAGATGCACACCTTTTCCAATGTGCCGTCTGGTACTCTCAATGGTTGAGTTACGATTGACGTTAGTTAATAAACCCAAGCAGAATCTTTCAGAGTTGTCAGTGTTGGCCGGATCAGTGAATCCATCAACAATGATGCTGGTGGTATGGGCTTGTCCAACACGGTTATTCAGCTCATAGTACGACACAGAACACCATGAGGATGGTTCCTGGTAATCTACTGCAGTAACAAGGGATAAATCTACCAGAAAATAACACAGAAAACTGAGAACTCAAGGAAAAGAAAGATACCCCACGTGTTAGGACCTGATAATAAAAAGGGTGCAAGCTTTTGGCAATATAGTAGAAATTAAAGCTCTGCATTTCCAACGGATCCCCGCTTTTTTGAAAACAGTACAAAGAAAATTCACTCATCAAGCTTTGAAAATGTTATCGGGCTGACTTAATAGAATTTCGTCCAACATGAACTCTAGTTAAGCTACAGAATGATAGTACGCTGAGTAACCATCATTAACCTTGTGTAAAAGCTAACCGTTTACATCGTGCCTACCTGGTGCCTACTAAAATACCAAAATGAATGCTTAATTTTTTTTTTGTAATTTAAACCAGCTTAAGTGAATTCAAACGCTACACCAGAAAAGACAATGACACTTAACAAACTTTTCCTGTTGAATATATGATGATATGATATGATATGATATGATATGATATGATATGATATGATATGATATGATATGATATGATATGATGGCATGACATGATATGATACAATATTTAACAATTAGATTATCAGGGGCACCCAACGGTTCGTTTCGGCGAATATCTGTTCGGAAGGCCTAAAATCACCTGAGATTTTCGGATTTAATTCCAGTGAAAGCTAAAGATTTCTTTGGCGAAACATCACGTCGGACTTTCGTAGACAAGAGGACTTATTAGTTCCTATTGTTTTCGGAGGGAAAAATATGTCCTTTAGAGTGCAAAATAAGGTCAGCTAGCATTTTCGGGGAGCCATCAGCTGCTTAGAAATTCGACGTATAGGATTCTTTTTCCTGAAATTTTCTGCGGCCTAAATTTTTAGCTAGAAACGCCGAACAGATCAATCTGTATTAGATTACACAAATACGCCTTTAAGAAGCTCTGAAACAATCTAAGAAAGCAGAAAATGAAATTACAAGTATTTTGCTAAGATTTTCTCGTTGGGTGCCCCTGGATTATGAGCTCGAGATTTCTATCGCGTGATAGTTGTTGAGGCCGAAGGCCGAATCAACTATCACGCATAGAAATCGAGAGCGAATAATCTAATTGTTTTAGTATAAATCTTGATTAATATACCACGAAAGTGAAAAGTTTTACTTAATTGCATTGTTATTTTGAAGTATAAGACAGCGCCTGCCACTCACCTTTTCGCTACTCACTATCTATCACTGAATAGATAGCGAGTAGGATAGCCAATCAGATTGCAGCATTTATGATAGAACGCTATTAGATAAATACTAAAGTATGATATGATGTAATGTGATATGATATGACATCATATGGTATAATACGTGACGATACGATATGATATGACATGTGATATGCAACCTCGTTCCCAGGGTCTCTCTTCTTAAAGAGACCCTGGGAACGAGGTTGATGTGATATGGTGACGTGGCAGTCTCCCTTGGAAGGAAGGGTAACTATCCGAGTCAAAAGCCTCAATACAATATTATACCTGTTAACTTACCTCCCTGCTCCGTGTTGACCATCACTGGCAGAGAGCTGATAGAGTCCACATCCATAGCATTGGGGTTAACAGGGCAAGGAGAACCACCGTCCCCTTTAATATAACGTTTGGGTGACTCTAGAAAAAGTTTACATGCCAGTCGCAGAGTTGTTTTCAGCTTCTTCGGAGTTGTTTAATTCCCGCTTAATTGGAAGGTTTAGTGGGCATATACAGTTGTTTATCTCAGTCTACTGGTAGGATGTACCTTTCATGCGGGAAAATTTTTATCTTTACTTTTTATCTCCTCTAAAAAGGATTGTATGGGGTGCAGTAATGTGGTCGTTAGCGCGTTAGACTTCAGATTTGAAGGTCAGTGGTTCAAGCCCTGGTCCCTGCCGTTATTTTGTTTCCTCAGAGAAAAAACTTTGCTCCATGTTGTCTATCTCCACCCAGGTGTATAAATGGATACCGGGGAAATAATGCCAGCGGTAACGCTGCTATGGACTAGCATCCCATCCAGGGAGGAGTTTTAGCAATGCTGTTAGTTGCTTCATGTCTAGACTGTAATACACTCGTTTTCTCTCTCAAGACTCTCGAGAGAAGCGTGCGAGAGAAGAAAAGCGCTAACACGCCAAACATGGGGCGTACACTAGCCTCACATGCCCATCTCTCCCCAGTCTCACTCGTCTTTTTCACGCTTGCTCCAGACCTTTAGCTCAAAGACCGCGCGTTTCCAACCAACGCAAAAAATACGACTGTTTTGCAGTCTGTTTCATGCCACAGAAACAGGCGCCAAGGAAGAAGTGATCACCTTCAGGAATCATTGTAAGAAAGATTTAGAGTTTCCGTTTAGGCTCTCAAAAGTCATTTCCTTGCAGTATTTAATGTGTCAGATCGGCTAAAACAAAACTCTGATGAAGCCAATCATAATAAGCTTGAATAACTTCATTTTTCTCAAGCACGAATCTGTTCCTTCAGCACTTCACAGTTAACTGAGTTAACGACCTGCCTTGAATTTGCAAATAGTTGTGGACCAGTTGCAATTAGAGAATAAAAATTTCCTCAACGTGCAATATGAATTCCTTTCAACTTGCTGCGGTCCCTGAGTCAATTTCACTGGCAACATCAAACACACTTGGCCGATTTCATAGTAGCGCCATGTTGTGATTGGAAAAAAAAAATTGATGCCAATCGCAAGTACTGAAGACCTTGTCGTTAACACAGAAATGGAACCCCTATTTAGAATCTTTCCTTGACAGAAGGTTAGAGCTTCAATAGAAGCAGTTGATGTTAGTGTAAGAAAGAATTCACTTCACCTGCCACATACACAGCTGGGTTCTCATTCAGTTGAGATTGCTGGGACGACTGGAATGGAAAAGCATTGTGCGGCATCGGTGGGTCTTCAGCACGTCTAATAGAGGGAGGCCGGGGTAATGTTGGTGGATTATTTGGAACTAGCACTGTAGGCAACACTGGAGAAGCGGAATTAAGAACATTAACTTAATTCCTGTCCCAGCCAATGACAAGAGTAGTCAGTGGAGGAATAACCGCATGCTGCTGATGTAGGAGTTGCAGATGTTATCAAAAGATACCAGTTTTTGTGTGACTTCTTTTCGCATGATAGCCGGCAGCATGTTGGGATTGGCTGGCACCGACGCTAGCTGACTGCCTTTGCCATATTTTGAGCGTGTATTGGTTGTACATTACCTGTGTGGTAGATTACATGCAGTTCCTCTTTCTCCAGGTCTTTCTGCCCAGGGATAGTCAAACGAGAACAACATGCAAATGCGGACGAAAAGTCAGCTGCTACATGGAATCTCGCAGGTCTACGTGCAAATGGGCAGCAAGAAGAGGGTTCAACAGACCAGCCCACAGTGTTTGACCTTCACGTTGGAGTGAAGGCTCATCTAATTGAATTTCGTCTCTCATTTTTTTTATTTAGGCCATGTTATCTTCGATTGCAATTAGAGCCTGACTATCACACTTAGGTACCTGTTACACAGTGCAGCTTTGTCGCCTATGACAAAAAGCCTTCAACACGATTTGTTTTGTCCAAATCAAATCTACAAGTTGCTAAAAGATTGCAAGAAAATGTTGTAGGAATTTCAAAAGGACAATCGTGGTCACAGTTCATGTTACAATTTTTGCATGGTGTAAACACTGCCCGGGAAACACTGCAGGCTTAAAAAATGTCCCCAACCGGGGGGTTGTTTTCACTTACCGGGACTTTCCACGCGTCTGTAGTGGTATGGATTTATGCATACTTCCTTCTTCTTTGACCCAAACGCATATTCGCAACAATCCAACAGCTTTAGTTCGAGGCGGTTTTGCAGATCGGGCCATCGCCACACTCGGCAGTAAATGACATGGGGAAACTCTTTGCGACGAATATGACTGATGCGTTCGTCTGAACGTCGAGAAATTGTGACACATTTTGATGGCTGACCCGGTTTTGACAGTGCGCTTTCCAGCTCTTCTAGAGCACCCTTCTTCCTTTTAAGCTTCTTAACTAATGACATAATAGCTAACTTTTCCGCCAACTTTTCCTTTTCGTCGCCCTGTTTCCAACTAAGAAGTCTTTCTACCGCGGGGTGGGTGAACGGAAACAACGAAAATCTTAATAAGATTTTGAGCGTTCTCTGGTTAAAAATTTTTAAAAGTTTGAGCTTTCGATTGCCAGTCTGCAATCTTTGACAAGTGATGAATAAAAAGCGCGAACATTAAAATACATACTACAAAAAATGCGAAAAAGAGAAATTATAATAAAAAACAATAAAAATACTTTAGTGGGAATAAAATGCTAATCAGAAGATCATAATAAAATTGAATATTGTCTAGGTAATTGTTTCGCATTATTGTCTGCGTCGCTTGTAATTGCTGTGTGCCAGGATTCCAGTGTTTTTCTAACGCGGAAATTTCCCTTGTCGATTACATGAGCACTTTTAAAGTCAATGGAGTGGTCGTTCAACCATGCGTGTGTTGCAACGTTGGAACCTTTTTTAAAGGCTTTTGTGTTTCTAGTATGTTCCTTCACTCTTGTTTTTAAGCACCTTCCAGTCTCTCCAATATAACTCCACGGACAGTCGGCACACGGAATCTTGTAAACAACATTTGTTTGTTGATCAACCGGTGGTCTTGACTTGGGGGAAACAAATTCCTGTTGTAGGGTTTTCAGGGGTCTGCTTGTGGTTCGGATTCCGTTATTTCTGAGTAGTCTTGAGAGTGGCTCGGTTAGACCTTTGATATATGGTAAAACTGCGAAACCGCTATCTGAGTTTGAAGGGTCGGCCCATTTAAAGAACATTCCAACTAACTCTTCTGGGGATGGTGTAGTTTCAGGAGGTGGTTTCTTCTTCAGGATGTTTGATATGAAAGACGGGGGGTAGCCATTTGATTCCAGGGCATTTGAAACGTAAATCAATTCTTTTGATTTACCCGCAGAGGTGCTTGGTAGGTTAGAGGCACGACTCAGGAGAGTGAAAGCAGTACTTATTTTGTGTTTCTTCTCGTGGTGTGAATAAAACTCCACGTACCTGTCCGTATGAGTAGATTTTCGGTAAACATCAATAGTGACAACACCAGGTACTTGGATTTTCATTCACACCACGAGAAGAAACACAAAATAAGTACTGCTTTCACTCTCCTGAGTCGTGCCTCTAACCTACCAAGCACCTCTGCGGGTAAATCAAAAGAATTGATTTACGTTTCAAATGCCCCGGAATCAAATGGCTACCCCCCGTCTTTCATATCAAACATCCTGAAGAAGAAACCACCTCCTGAAACTACACCATCCCCAGAAGAGTTATTTGGAATGTTCTTTAAATGGGCCGACCCTTCAAACTCAGATAGCGGTTTCGCAGTTTTACCATATATCAAAGGTCTAACCGAGCCACTCTCAAGACTACTCAGAAATAACGGAATCCGAACCACAAGCAGACCCCTGAAAACTCTACAACAGGAATTTGTTTCCCCCAAGTCAAGACCACCGGTTGCTCAACAAACAAATGTTGTTTACAAGATTCCGTGTGCCGACTGTCCGTGGAGTTATATTGGAGAGACTGGAAGGTGCTTAAAAACAAGAGTGAAGGAACATACTAGAAACACAAAAGCCTTTAAAAAAGGTTCCAACGTTGCAACACACGCATGGTTGAACGACCACTCCATTGACTTTAAAAGTGCTCATGTAATCGACAAGGGAAATTTCCGCGTTAGAAAAACACTGGAATCCTGGCACACAGCAATTACAAGCGACGCAGACAATAATGCGAAACAATTACCTAGACAATATTCAATTTTATTATGATCTTCTGATTAGCATTTTATTCCCACTAAAGTATTTTTATTGTTTTTTATTATAATTTCTCTTTTTCGCATTTTTTGTAGTATGTATTTTAATGTTCGCGCTTTTTATTCATCACTTGTCAAAGATTGCAGACTGGCAATCGAAAGCTCAAACTTTTAAAAATTTTTAACCAGAGAACGCTCAAAATCTTATTATGTCTTACCCTGGTTACTCGTCCATTTTTAAACGAAAATCTTGTTGTCATCTGGTCCAAAATGGTCCAAAATGTATAAGCCGCCCGTTTGGTTTCGCTTGAGGTTTGTTGTTGGAGCAACTATTCTTCAGGAGAAGTCCCGAGTCATGGTGTAATAATATACACTTCGAATATTTTCAGACGTTTTACTGACGTCAAAGTCTGTAAGGCGTGCAAACGACCAACTGGGTGTTTAAGAGCGCTCTTGTGAGAAGGTGGTATTGTGAGAGGAAACGAGACCTTTAATTCGAAATTTGACAGCAAAAAATACACGTCATTTTGCAGTTGATATGGCCAGTCTCAGTGGAATCTAAATAAATAACTTAAAGTAGAAATTTCTTGGTTGCAAGAAAGCGGTATTAAAATTATTAAGATCTGAATCGCCATCATATCATTTAATCCTTCCACATGGGTTCTCGCGTTTGCTACTGTAGTTGCATGTGAACTAGCGGAAAACAGTTTCATTTTCCTCTGTTTTCTGAATTTTCCTCGGTAAAAATAAAAGTGTTTGCTATTATGCAACCATTTCTATTTTACACCAAGTCAGAGGAAGCTGCCCCCTAATCCTCCAGAGCGGCTTCAAGTGCCATGTCCCTGGGGGTATATTACATTACAAAAGCTCTTCGGGCAATGAAGTAACTAAAGTCACGACATAAAGCAAGAGATGGTTGCCTTGGTCTGATTCAAATAAGGGCAATTTTGGCTATCTCTTAATCCTGATTCTGTGGCAGTCCAAGCTCGTTTTCTATCTCTGCCTCCTACCATGTAAGTTAGGTAAGAAATCAAGCAATTGATCTTGGATCACCAGGAAATTAGGTCAAGTATCTAGAAGACAGTAGTACAATATGATGCAAAAAGAAAACAGAACAGAATTGATATAAATCACAAATAAAAGTGCAACATTCAGTTCTTGTTTTCATTACCTCTTCTCCATTATTGTGTAGTTCCATACTCCCCCCACGGAAGGGTTTTTGTTTTGCACCCCCACACCCCCCAGGAAATTCCAGTTAAGCTTCATACTGTCCTTCTAATAGTTTGGCTTTTAAATCCCCCTCCCCCTTGGAATTTCCAATGACCTTCTGTGGGGGGAGTATGGATACTTTCTGGAACGACACATTCTATAAAACCACAACCTGGGATTTTTAATGTTTTTTTCTACATATTTTTAATTTATCTCTAGACATTTTATTATGATATTATTTTACAGGCTGCCAAAACTTGGTAAATATTTTAGAGTGATTTACACTTACTTAACTGGCTATTGAGGTAAGATATAGTACGTACTATTGATTGAAATGACATTTTTAATACAGTTTTATAACAACTTCCCTATTTTAGGATCTTTATCAAACCTCAACTCCCAAGAATCTATCATAACCCTTTACTTAAATATAAATAGCACCATGTAAAAGTAACTGCTGACAAGGGTTCATTTGAGTAGTCACACCATAGGATTTCGTCCACAGACTCAGAAGTTAGAATCATGTAATGTCTCCATGATTGACTCTGGGAGTGAAAGGGTTAAGAGACGTAGTCTGCTTCTAACTATTTGTTGCTGCTGTTCGTTATATGCTGCTTGATATATGCTGTACAAGATGGTTCTAACTTTCAAGTCTGTAGCCTCCAATGTAGTTTTTCAGATTGTGTGAAGAGTGGTGGTGGTGGGGGGGGGGGGGTGGGGGGGGGCAGGGGGGTTGCTGACTCCCACCTCTTCACATTTTTTCGATTGCAAAATATTGTGCAGTGTTGCATAATTTTTCCCTTTCTCCTGTTTGCCGCCACCTTGGGAAACCCGCTTCCCACCCTCTCTTCCCCCATCTCCCATACACCTCCCGTCCCCCTGTCCCCATCCACAAGAGTACCAAGGATGTCTGCATTGGAGGCTATTGAGACTGTGGATGTAGTTCTAAAGCGTAACCATTCAATCAAAAGCTGCTGAGCAGTGCTTGCCCACGGGACTGTTTATTATGCTGTACAGGATGTTTCTAATTTTTGACTGGAGTCTGTGGATGTAGGCCTAAAGAGACTCCATTCAAATGAAAGCTAATGAGCATTATTTTCAATTGCATAATTTATATACAGACCATTCTTAACTGTTTTGGTTAGCATTGTTTGATATCCTCTTCAGCAATATTATACTTTACTGAAAATTGTGTAGTACCAGAAAAAATCCATACCCACCCCATGGAAGCCCATCCGAAATTCCTAGGGGGTGGGGTCTTAAAAGCCAAAATTTTAGAAGCAAAGTATAAAGCTAAACTGGAATTTCTTGGTGGGGGGGGGGGGGGGTAAAACAAAAACCTTCCATGGAGGGAGTGTGGGTATTTTCTGGAACTACACATTACATTTAGTCTACCAAACTTGTAGATAAGATAAATTGATAGCAACTGCAACAAATATGTGACTTCATAAAATATTGAAATTACAAAACCTTCCATGAGAAACATCAAATTTTCAGACATTTTGATGGCTGTGTGGCAAGAGTTTCCAGCCAGCCACACAAACAATTGAAAATGTTGCAACTATTGAAACAAGTGTTAACCCATTTCCTTTCAAACTTGGCAAAATAACTAAATTTTACATGCTCTTTGTAGTTATTATCAGCGCTTGACAATAGTCCCATCTGTTCGTCTGGGACAAGTAGGCTTTTTATGTTGAGCAAGTAACTTCCACTCGCTTGTCCAATGGGCAAGGGCTCAAGCAAACCACACAGCCTCAACTCACAGAGCAAGTTTGCCAACTTGAATAACATCTGTAACTTAGCACATGATTAATGTATCAAACATTCAAGAAAGATATCCCACATCAAACACCAAGATTTTGTTTTAAAACAAGTCACAGACAATGACAGCACATGCCTTTCTCTGTGTTTTTAAGAACTTTTTTTGACCTTGACATGTAAACATTGGGAGTAATATTTCCCCAAAGGGCAAGCTAAAATTCAAGCTTTTATTGAGCCCTGTGTGAAAGCCATTTCTTTTCATTTGAATTTCTAAAATATTGATGTAAGATGTAAATGTGCCAGCAAAGGTCACCCCCTTGTGGTGCTGTGGTTCTTTGCTAATAGTGAATTGTTGTTTTCTCAAAAATTTTTAAGTACTCAGTTGTTCTCCACTATGAATGGGAAGTTGGTCCAGCATCTGGCATGCTCATTTGACTCAGCACTTTATCAAGCCACTGAAGTGGACCATGCAGATGGATTTCAATCCAACATGGTGTGCTGGTGACATCTTGACGATGATACTCCGCTCCCCAACCTTTAACGAAACTCAAACGGATTGAACACATTTTGACCAGTTCATACACAGTCTTAAAGTCATAATTAACTGACTGCGAAAGCAACTGTGCAAATTCCTGGTTATTAAAAATCCTCAGCGTGCAGCCTGATGGAATCTTGCAAACTGTCGTTGGATGAAAGCCATGACTGTGATTGCAATTCCTGCTCTGCACAAAGATGGCAGAATCACTCAGACATTCAGCATAAACCTCTCCACCGACATAATACAGATGTGCACCTTTTCCAATGTGTCGTCTGGTACTCTCAATGGTTGAGTTACGATTGATGTTAGTTAACAAACCCAAGCAGAATCTTTCAGAGTGTGCAGAGCTGGGGTCTGTGAATCCATCGACCACGACACTGGTTGAGCTGGCATGGAATTGCTCTCCCACTCTGTTATTCAACTCATAGTACGAAATGGAACACCACGAAGGTGGCTCTTGATAGTTCACTGGAGTAACATGGGATAAATCTACCGAAAAAAAAAATGAAATAAGCCCAACATGCTAGGGCCGGGTACAGTAATAATGCAGATAATAGCCCAATAGTGGTAAAATTCTTTTTTGTTTTTGTATGGAAAAATTTCATCATGAAAATACTAAGGGTCTGCACTCCTTATCAAGGAAAAAGAAAAAACGGGACGGGGGGCAGGGCCATTCAAGAACCTCAATCACAAATCATGTGGCTAAAATTAGTTAAAAATTGTGTGCAATTTGTACTGAAAAGCTGCGACAATCCCACAAAAACTAGACTGTTTGATATAATTATGTACATAATTTTACAGTCAGGTCTACACATAAAATTTACTTACATTTGCTGAGGTCAGGATTTGACCTGAACAACTGGGCCCAGGACTTTTCAGGACCCTAAACAGAATGTCTAAAAATTTCCAGGACATTCCAGTCAGAAACTGAGAGAAAATGGGCATATTCTGAGGGATGGTGGGAAGCAAATTAAGAACAAGAAAGCCCAACAGGCATTTTAAATGGTTCTTCTGACCTACCCCACCCTCAGGTTAACAAATGTTAGCATGATCCCGTATTTTGCAGGAGGCAGGAGCTGGCCAGGAAGGTGTGGGAAGCAGATGTTTAGATATTTCTGTCCACTCTGCATCATAGTGAATTATTTTATATTAATTTATTTGTTTAATTCTCAATCTTGGTTATTGAATTCCTAGCTACCAGAAAAATTTAAGACGATTTCCGCTCAACGTTCGAGCAGTAAGTGCAAAAATTAAGTTACCAAAAAAATACTTGCAACACTGTCACATTTTGAGAACAGATAAGAAGAACTTATCGTTACTTTTGCTCCCAAGCTGACCCCGCGAGAGAGAATTGGATTTGAAGTTATCAATATTTCAATTAAAAAGACGCTTCATGTCAGTTCAAAACAAAATGGCGCCCGTTTTTAGCATACTTTTACGAGATTTGAAATTAATTTTCTTGAGAATGCTTGAGAATTTCATCGCAGGGTCACTTGGGCAAGTGAACTAGAGTGAGATGTTACAAATAGCATTTAAAATGTTACCGTGCTATGAGTAGTTTTTTGGTAAATATTTTTTGCACTTATTGCTCGAACGTTGAGCGGAATCCGTCTTTACCCTTTAAGCCCTGATTGAAAAATGCATATTCTCCTTACTTTTTTGACACAATTCTTATGGAACTAGTAAGGAGAATTTGTCTAAATATCAAGACATCCTATCCTTAGTGATCACTTCCTTTTTTCTTGTCACTTGAATTTGAACAAGCAGTGATAATGTAACGAGAAATTTCATTTTGGTCACTGTTGGGGCTTAAAGGGTTAAAAGTTTTACAGTACTAGTGTGGTGAGTTTTGGCTTTTCAAACTGTTACTAAAAATAGCTCACATAGACTGTCGCTTGAGGTATTTGTCAACTTACATCCTGGTTGAGTGTTGACCATTGTTGGAGGAGAGCTGATAGAGTCCACATCCATAGCATTAGGGTCCACAGGGCAAGGAGAACCACCATCCTCTGAAATGTAACTTTTGGGTGACTCTAGAAAATGTTGAAAATAGAACCAAATAATATCATCGCATGAAGTATTAGATTAAAGGAGATGTATAAAAATTATGAGGCTAGAATAGCTGTTATTACAGTTGTCAGCGGTTTTGACATACAAATGAGGCTAGTGGGTCATTCTGCTTTGTATCGCATGGTATTGACCCACGAGCCTCATTTGCGTGCCTTTTTAAACAAAAGGAAATTGGATCGCAGGCTCAAAGGTAATAAAAGCTATTCAAATCACCAAAGACACAATTCACTTTTATACCTGGGACATGCATAGCTGGGCTCTGATTTGGTTGAGGTTGCTGAGATGTTTTGAATGGAAAACAGGCATTGTATGGCATCGGCGGCTCTTCAGCACTTCTAAATGGTGCAGGCAAAGGTGGTGGAATCTTTGGATATGGACCAGTAGGCCTTGGAACCAATACTGGAGGCAACACTTAAGGGCACAAGAATGGAAAGTAGAAAATAGAAGCTTATTTTCTGTTCAACCAAATAATAACAACATTAGTGTTAATGGGGGGGGGGTGTACTCTCTATCATGGGCTACATGAAGAGGCTCAGCCTGAAAGGGGTGCCTTTTTATGCTTGCTGCACATAAAAGGGTAAGCAAATTTGTCCCTTAAGTATTTAAAGCGTCACTGAAATATATTCCAATAGTACAAAAAAAAAGGGGTAATGGTTTAAGACTCAGGGTGGAGCCTCTCTGAGTAGCCCGCCTCTTCTCCTAGGGACCACACGCCACTACTCCTCAGGGTCATAAATGTTATGCAAAAATGTTAGTTCCTATGCCACATTTGGTCATGTAATGGCAGCATGTTGTGGTTCAGGCTGGCTTGTAAGTTTGCGAGGTATGACACATTTTTTGGATCATCTAGAAAAACATACAAATTTTACCTGTTCGGTTGAATGAAAGTATTGATGCACTTGAAACAATAGTTCTGAATTCAAATCCCAACCAGAGACTGTAACGGGGTGAGGGTTACTAAATATTTTCCCCTGGGGTTATGTGATCACTGTATTGGGAGAGGGGGTATGGTAAGTTGGTAGGTAAAGTCGCTCGCCAGCCAAGGTGGCCCACATAAGCCGGAGCTTAACCCAGTTTCTGTAGCATGAAGCAACTGAGAGTGTTGCTACTCCCCCTGGATGGGATGCTAGTCCATTGCAGGATTACCCCCAGCAGTATGTCACTGGTACCCATTTATACACCTGGAGAGAGAGAGACATTTATGAGGTAAAGTTTCGTGTCTAAGGAAACAGCACGATGGCCAGGACTGGCGTTGAACCACTGACGTCCAAAATGCTGGAGGGGGGGGGGGGTGGTATGGGGATAAATCTCTGAACCTAGTCTCTTCATACTGATGAGGATTTTTAGATATGGGAGCTGACTGTAAAAGGCTGGGGGGAAATAAAAATTTTTCGCTGGGGTTTTGAATCACGGGGGCGGGGGGTTTCTTCCCTTACCGGGACTTTCCACGCGTCTGTAGTGGTATGGATTTATGCATACTTCTTTCTTCTTTGACCCAAACGCATATTCGCAACAATCCAACGGCTTAAGTTCATGGTGGTTTTGCAGATCGGGCCATCGCCACACTCGACAGTAAATTACATGCGGCAAACCTTTTCTATGAAGGATTTGAATGCGCCCGTCTAAACTGCGAGCAATTGTGACACATTTTGACGGCTG